>LR990654.1:17816406-18416406 GCA_905147715.2 Xestia xanthographa | reverse complement strand
GTAAAAGATTTAATAATTAATGAACAGATAGTTGTTTCATATTTGCAAACGGATAGCATGATTGCAGACATTATGACTAAACCTTTAGGTAAAAGTAAGCATTCAGACTTCGCAGAACAAATGAATGTAACCAAAATAAAATTGTAATGTTTAAATATATGTGATACTAGAAATAATTCTTTTTTATGACTGCATGTAATGCATGTTTATAAACTATAGTGATGTAGCATTATGTATGCATTAAGTATAATTATGTTTGTATTGCATGTTTCTGTTTTAAACGTAAAGCTTAAGGGGAAGTGTAAAAGTTTTATAATCTGTTGTATTGTAAGCTTTACTGTGGCAACATTCTTTTTTAGTCTCTCTTCCTTCCTGTGCCCTTTTTTGCTGTGTCGTCGCTCATGTCATGTATTTTTGAATTCTAACTTAACAGTTATTTTAATAAATAATTACGTTGAAGTTACTCGAAAACGTTTTAATCATCTGCCCTTTAGCCTGCACACACTATTGGCTTCCATCTAAGCGTCATCTTGAACAACTGCTTTCTAACAATGTGATTGCTTCTACATTAAAATGGTACCTGAAAAACACTGTTATTTGTAGAAAAATGTTATAGCGTCCTTAATAAAATAATTTTACTAATTGTATGTGATTCATTCAAGCATAAATTGCAATAACAATATTAAAATAAAATATTCGTCAAACTGTTACGTTGTTTTTTTTGTACCTAACATTTACCTGTGAGCATACGTTGTAAATTGTGAGGTTTCCAATGTTGATCTCCATGGTTTCAAAGTAAAATGTTTATTGTAGTTTGTGCTTGCGATTTGAAGGAGTCATCTCTGCATCCGTACTTCGTCACTGGTCTATTTAGTAACACTTCCTGACGATAAATCACTTTTCAAAACCATAATAAATAGATTTCACAATAATTCAGATCCATCATAGCGTAATTAAGCTGCGATTGTTTACATTCCAAATGTCATTCAGTTAACCGTCAGTTAGTTAGAGGCGACATCTAGCGGCTGCGATATGCAGTTGTAGTTTTAATCAATAAATTTTAACATTTTCTCATAATCCTTAAATTATTTTCAGCTTTTAGTTAAAATACTTCATGGTCTTTTAACAGTAAACGGAAGTGAAATTATTATTTTTTATAGACATTATTCTAGAAACATCGCGGAGCTCACAATCCATATTTAATCTGTGGTATGTCAATAACTTAATGTGGCCAAGTGATACATTCTCAATTCGCCGAAATAATCAAGGGAAAAGTTACTTAACTACTTAGTTAAGTTACACTTAGGACAAACTTTAGTGTTAGAACTAAGAAATAATTAGTTTGTCAGCTTGGATCCTGAAAATTGTTATTGTTTCAGAGTATTAACGTCATGTTGGACAGTTGTTAGGGATTTTCAAGAATTAAATATCTTGGGGTGGTGATTCTGTCATCCGTGCTCTTATAAGTTTTACCTGAAACAGGGGAGATTTTCTAGGTGCTCCGCCTAATTCCGGTTTGGAGGCATGACAGGACAATGAAAGTTCACGGGCGTGAATTTGCCATTGAACACGCTTGCGATTTGAGCTACAAGCTTTATCCCATGCTTAAAAGGACTCCATGTGTTGAAAGAATTCGCAAAGGAAATAGGCGGACCCCGTTCTCCAGCCGGTCGAATCATGCAGTCAAGTGTTTTCATCATTACACAACTGTGAGGCAACTCGAGCGATTCGTCTCGCCACCAGGATCTAGACGAGCCTCTGGGACCTGGACGCGAGACCCGTTCCTCGAGTCCACTCAAAGCCTCCTGTGGAGACGGCTGCGGCTGTGCGGTGAAAGAGTCCGCCTAGCGATTTAACGCAGGCGAGATGGTTCTTTTTTATATATAAACTTACACCTTTTAATTTATTTTCTACCTTTTTCTATTCGAACCAGTGTATCACCTGCCCGGTCTTTAACATTAGAAGCCGCTCTTCAACTATATTTAATTAAAGGACCCCGGGTTCGACACCTACGCTTAACTGGAAGTATATTGGACATCTTCGTCGGCTCCGGGATTCGGAACTCTTCAAGTCCCTGGCGCCCATTTAATATCTATTCACATTCACAAAACTGGAAGGTTGTACCTTGATATTTTTGTAAGAACAGATTTAATTTAAACTATTGAAAAAGGAACAGTACTGGGTTTATCTCCAATCCCCCACAACCATAGTTCAAAACCAACTGAATTTAACGCTGGCTGGCATTATCCTTTTTATATTTAAGTTTATATACGTAGTTTCTGTAAATAAACTTATGTTGTTTGAGATAGTTCGTTGTTTCTTTGCCTTTTAATACCAACCCACCTTGTATCTGGGTTTTTGTTCCATTACTACTAGAGGGACAAAATCTTAAATGTAACAAAACGTTAAGTACTTTTCAAGTAAAAGTGTTTTTTTCGACTTTGACGTCACTACCGGCGTTATCGAGAGACGATGTGTTTTGAGTGCGTTCTGTTTAACTAAAAACCTGTTACATAAAACAATAAATTGTAAATAAGTTAGAAACAGTTAGAAACTTAAACAAGTGATCCACAATGTTCTTATGCACCAATACAAGGCATTTTTTATTTCAGTTCGCAAAAGTATCAACTCCTTCCGATTACGTTATACGACGGCGACGGTACAGTGCACAGAATGCACACTACAATATTTTCTAGTAATTTTATCGTATTCATTTTTTTCAAGAGAGCGATACAAGCGTCCTTCCAGCAGCGCTTCTGAGCGCGGAATGATGAACCGCGAGTGCAAAATGTATGGAGAAATTGGCAAATGTTTTTATTTTGATTTTGATACGAAAAAAATAGCTACATAGTTAGGTTATACATACCGCAATTTATTATAATTTTTAAAATAAAATATGCTGTAAATTTACCTAAAATTGCACCTATTCGGACCCTACTTTTTACAATTTTCTGCGATTATTGTGATGGGAAAAGCGTATTTGTGCGAAAATTTTATATGACGACATACAATTTTTCAGATGTAAATCTGGAGATGAATATATTATCTTTAAATTAAGACCATGAAACCTTCACATATGTGATTGCTTATACATTAAAATGGTAGGTACCTGAAAAACACTGTTATTTGTAGAAAAATTTTAAAGCGTCCTACGCTTAGTTTAGTACTAATCGACGGGTAATGTAACCTAGTTTGGTTAAATATGGCGAATATAACTGCAGCATTCATATTTTAGGAGATATTCACTAAAACGCAGGGTGTAAGTGTGAACACCGTTGTCACTCAAATTATGGGTAGTTGACATTGGACAAAATATAGGACCGATTTTAAAAACAGATTGTGTAATTTAATAAAAAATATATATATATCCTACACCGTCCGCGAATTCATGGATAGCCCGAGTGACGTAATCGCTGCCGATATCTACCTACCAACACAATTCTCGTAACACAACCTGTTATGCAACTTTTTCTTAATACTTTTGCTGGCTTAGGACAGGCAAAAAATCCTACCTTACGTGTTGCGTGACGAGTCTAAATGTAAATTTGATTTGACAACAACGAAAAAATGAAAAAAGGAATCCAAACCATTTAGTAGGTATTTTTGGCGTATTTAAACAGTTCATCACAATTTCATGTAGGTACAGTTAAAAATCACCGATTAAATTTACACAGATTGAATAGCTAGTACACGTACAGTGTCGACCAAAAGTCGATAGGCAATCTCACAAAGCAATAGCTTGACATTTAGTTTGACTTACGACCTTCTACTTTCAAGAAAATAGACATTGTCATCTTCAAGTAAATGTAGTCCAAAATTTCAACATTGAAATATAAGTCAAGGTGTTATAGTGGTTAGGCGCGTCCACATCTAAGAGTGAATCAGTAAGCCGTGAGTTCAAATCTCACGTTGTTACTTTTAGACTTTTTGTAAGTTTTTATTCGATTTGAAGTAATGGGACAGAAAAATATTCTCGCTTTGTTCACACATTTCGTAAAGTTAGAAGAAGGTAGATCATAGAAAAATAAGTCAAGAATTTATATTTCTGTGAGGTAAACTTGAGTTTTATGAATATTTTACTTGATCGAAATGAACGTTGTCGTTTGGTTGTGTTAAATTTGGTTAGTGACGTGTGGTTTAATAGATAGCGGTATTGTTGTTGGTTTTTCTCAAAATGCAGGCAAATATTGATATTGAGGCGAGGGCACGATAATATTAGACAATATTAGACAATATTATCGTGCTGCATAAAAGTGGCAAATATCTGAAGAAACCGGACTAATGTGAGTATTATATTTATGAATTATTGTAACAAAGTTTTTATTAAAAATTAAAACCTACTTTGTTATTGTTTATTTATTTGGTGACATATGGATTAATAAATTGATTTTAAATCCATCATGAGGCATAAAAGATAAATAATTAGTGAAATTATTGGATTTATAAATGCAGAGTGAATGATAACTTCAGTATTTTATTATAGCTGCCTAACATCATTTTTAGGGTTCCGTACCCAAAGGGTAAAAACGGAACCCTATTACTAAGACTTCGCTGTCTGTCCGTCTGTCTGTCACCAGGCTGTATCTCATGAACCGTGACAGCTAGACAGTTGAAATTTTCACAGATGATGTATTTCTGTTGCCGCTATAACAACAAATACTAAAAACAGAATAAAATTAATATTTAAGGGGGGCTCCCATACAACAAACGTGTTTTTTTTTGCCGTTTTGTCTAATGTATAGGTAATGGTACGGAACCCTTCGTGCGCGAGTCCGACTCGCACTTGGCCGGTTTTTTTGTTTTTTGTTTTAGAGGAATACTGTGAGTCAGATCAAAAGGCCTTGCTAGTCGACAATGAAGTGGAAAGCCGTCGCTTATTAGCGATGCGTAGCGACGACATAATATATGGTTGGCGAATAAGAAACAAATGGTTTCACACCTACGAGACACTTTGTGGAATTATTTGACACCTCATCGCAAACTGTTCGCCGTGCCCTCCACGCTGAAGGCTTGTATCACGAAGACCAGCTAAGAAGCCCTTCTTGACAGAAAGAGTTATAGAAGAACGATTACGTTTCACACGGGATTATTTAGATTTTTACTGGAATACTACCATGAGAAGACTCAAAAAACTGACTTTTTAAATCAAGTCAAAAGGGTAGGCTTCATTTATGGCGCAAGAATAACACTCTGCTGGTCTGACAAAAACATAATCCCTAATACAGACTATGTCATGCTACAAAATTAATCCCTAGATGCTTTAGTTTTAATTAAATGTGTAACAAAATATTTAGTGAATATTAACTTATCCGTAATTATATTAATGATCTTAAATTGAGGTTAAGTTTCAATCTTCTTTTCTTCGGGAAAATGAACACTTAAACTATGACCTCAATACGAGTTACATTTATTGTGACGTCACAAAAAATATATTCATAAAGTCTAATTTATTTATATTAGTTTTCAATAAACTCTGCTGATTACCGATACTTATAATAAGTGGGTATCAACTATATGTTATATTTGTGTGATTAGAATATCCTTTCCTTGTTACTTAAGTATGTTATTATGAATTGAAAGTAAGTGGGTATAACGATACAATAAAAAATCTTATGATCGGTTACAAGAGAACTTTTTTACATCTAGGTAGGAATGTGACGTTACAATTATCATGAAAGTTTGTTAATTTTATAAATAAATAAAACGAATAAACATTTCTGTTATCATTCACCACGACTTTTTTATTTCCATCTTCCAACACCGAACAGCTAAAATAATAAATAAATAGTTGAATAATAATACTATGTTTTTTTTTACTAATATTTAACTTATTCTTATAAAAAATAAATAATGAACTAATAACTGATGTTACCAAGAAACAAAAACCCCACGTTGTTAACAGGATTCGAACTCGGATCTCTTTGATCGTGAATCCTACTGATTGCCCCAACAGCTATCAACACATAGTAAATAGATGTGAATTTTAGCTATCCAATGGTAAGAACAGGTCGCTACACAAATAATAAGGTTTGCTGTGTATTCTTATGTTTCGTGCAGTGTGACGCGCGACATGCGATTGGGCGAACTCTGTGGCTGTGGTGTGCGTACTGTATTGAGACCACTTACACATACAGACGCACGGACGCTCGACCGTGCGTTCACAGCAATACAATCCTTAGCGTGCCTCTGAACTGAACTTATTGACGCTTACTGTACCTACATTAATCTCAACAACTGTTCAAACTGAGATCCATTCAAGCCCGCACATTTCGTTAGCACTCGAGAATCTGACCTCTGCATACGTCCTACGAGCCTCGTTTAGGTTATCGCCCTCTTAGACATAGTAAGGCACTAAATACACTCAATTTACGCGCGAGAAACAAGCGACCTATATATATAAAGTACTCTGTGAACAAGCGAATCGGCGCACAGCGCGCGCTCCGACGAGTAACGTGCGCTCACTAGCGCGACGGCTGACTGTTTGAGTTCATGACTCAGATGGCTCGTCGCGCGTCGGCGCTCGAGAGTCGAGTAGTAAGACCGCGAGTGCCCTGCGGTCTGTCGTCAGCTGTCTGCCCGAACGCATTGGGGTGAAATTTAATGATCTTGAGATAAATAGAATTTTCTTCATAAGTTGCTTTTTTTCATTTAGTAAGTATGCTTTTTTAGGGTTCCGTAGTCAACTAGGAACCCTCATAGTTTCGCCATGTCTGTCCGTCCGTCCGTCCTCGCTTAATCGTAATGTGAAGTGGACTTTTTGGGCATTGTAGATTTGTGGTCGTTTTAGGAAAGTTGACGAAATAGAAAATAGACATTTAGGGAATTGCTATTTTGGGAAATGCACGTTTTGGGAGAGTGGACGTTTTGGGAGAGTAGACGTTTTGAGCCTAAAGGACCGTTAGCACTAGAAAGCTGAAATTTGGTACCAATATGTATATCAATCACGCCGACAAAGTGGTAAAATAAAAATTGGAAAAAAATTTTTTATTAGAGTAGCCCCCCTATATGTAAAGTGGGAAGTGATTTTTTTTTTTAATTTCAACCCTAACGTGTGATATATTGTTGGAAAGGTATTTAAAAATGAATAGGGGTTTCCTAAAAGCATTTTTTGATAATGTCAATAATTTCGGAAATAATCGCTCCAAAAGTTAAATTAGGTAAATCACGTTTGTTGTATGGGAGCCCCCCTTAAATATTAATTTTATTCTGTTTTTAGTATTTGTTGTTATAGCGACAACAGAAATACATCATCTGTGAAAATTTCAACTGTCTAGCTGTCACGGTTCATGAGATACAGCCTGGTGACAGACAGACGGACAGACAGCGAAGTCTTAGTAATAGGGTTCCGTTTTTACCCTTTGGGTACGGAATCCTAAAAACAATGTCCCCCCCCCCCCTCTAACTTTTGAACCATAAGTTTAGAAAATATGAAAAAAATCTGAAAAGTAGAACTTTATAAGGACTTTCTAGGAAAATCATTTTGAACTTGATGGAAACAACAGTTTTTATACAAAAAAGACAAAAAGTTGTACAAAATAATTTCTGGACTGTTTGTAGTATATTCGTATATGCAAGCATTTTTACATAATGGATACCCACCTTTAAACTCATAAGTGGGAACACTTATTGTGACGGACGGGAAACTACGGAACCCTACACTGAGCGTGGCCCGACACGCTCTTGGCCGGTTTTTCATTTGTTTTAGGTTCTATTAATGAAACAAACCAATAGTTTCAAGAGTAACGGTGTTGTATAAAACTGTATTAGAGAAGGGTGACCTGGATGTTTTTCGCGGTTTCAGGGTTGGCCTTGGTCCCATGTATTAAAAACCTACTATGACCATGTTTTCAGTCATTTCAATGGCACCTCATTACTGTCACGCTCTGAAGGGTATGGTATACATAATATATTGTCTGTGTCTACTGGCTGTTGGAAATGTAAATAAATGGATTAGAATACGTATTATAAGTACCTGTGGTCGCCTATTTGTAGTGCCACGTACAACTTGAGTGCAGCGTGCATAGCGTTGAGCTATGTGAGCGCCTTATTCGAGCAAACCACGCATGTACTACTGACGTCATTTCATGCGTAGTCCGTGGATTGTAGTGGACACCTCACACCGTACATTTTCTTGCAAAGCAAAGCTAAACACACGTGCTTAGCCTCTCCGTGCGCCGCGGTGAGTTTTCGTCTTAATTACCAAACGACAAAAATGTTCAGGATAGTTAAAAAATGAATTTCGGGTCTTAAGTTATCTAAATATATAAAAGAAGAAACTGACTGACTGACTGACTGACTGACTGACTGACTGACTGACTCATCTATCAACGCACAGCCCAAACCGCTGGGTCTACAGATTCCAAATTTGGCAAGTAGGTTCCTTATGTGGTCTAGGGGTGCACTAAGAAAGGATTTTTCAAAATTCACCCCCTAAGGGGGTTAAACGGGGCTCCAAAGTTTGTATGGGAAAACAAGATTAGTTAGTCTATTTTATTCGAAACTTTACAGGAGTGCTCCTATTGATAAATGAGTAGAAACGGGTTTCAGGATTTTTCAGAATTCAACCCCTAAGAGGGGGAAAAGGGGTGACAAAGTCTAAAAATCAATGCACAGCCCAAACCGCTGGGTCTACAGATTCCAAATTTGGCAAGTAGGTTCCTTATGTGGTCTAGGGGTGCACTAAGAAAGGATTTTTCAAAATTCACCCCCTAAGGGGGTTAAACGGGGCTCCAAAGTTTGTATGGGAAAACAAGATTAGTTAGTCTATTTTATTCGAAACTTTACAGGAGTGCTCCTATTGATAAATGAGTAGAAACGGGTTTCAGGATTTTTCAGAATTCAACCCCTAAGAGGGGGAAAAGGGGTGACAAAGTCTAAAAATCAATGCACAGCCCAAACCGCTGGGTCTACAGATTCCAAATTTGGCAAGTAGGTTCCTTATGTGGTCTAGGGGTGCACTAAGAAAGGATTTTTCAAAATTCACCCCCTAAGGGGGTTAAACGGGGCTCCAAAGTTTGTATGGGAAAACAAGATTAGTTAGTCTATTTTATTCGAAACTTTACAGGAGTGCTCCTATTGATAAATGAGTAGAAACGGGTTTCAGGATTTTTCAGAATTCAACCCCTAAGAGGGGGAAAAGGGGTGACAAAGTCTAAAAATCAATGCACAGCCCAAACCGCTGAGTCTAGAGATTCCAAATTTGGCACATTGGTTCCTTATGTGGTCTAGGGGTGCACTAAGAAAGGATTTTGCAAAATTCATCCCCTAGGGGGGTTAAACGGGGCTCCAAAGTTTGTATGGGGAAACAAGATTAGTTAAACTATTTTATTCGAAACTTCACAGGAGTGCTCCTATTGATAAATAAGTAGAAACGGGTTTCAGGTTTTTTCAGAATTCAACCCCTAAGAGGGGAAGATGGGGTGGCAAAGTATAAAAATCAATGCACAGCCCAAACCACTGAGTCTAGAGATTCCAAATTTGGCACATAGGTTCTTTATGGGGTTTAGGGGTGCATTAAGAAAGGATTTTTCAAAATTAACCCCCTAAGGGCCACGGGGGTCCAAAGATTACATGGGGAAATAAGATTAGTTGGACTACTTTATTCGAAACTTAACAGAAGTACTCCTATCGATAAATGAGTTAACATTTGTGTTTCAGGTTTTTTCAGAATTCAATCCCTAAAGGGGGAAATGGGGTAACAAAGCCTGAAATTCAACATAGGTATTGTTTGTATGGTGAATTGGGTCGGGTGTATTACAAAAACAACGATTTTAAAATTTAATGTGGCGGACCTGAATTACCATCATTCCCTGTTGGGGTGCGATGGGGTTGAAATGTCTAAAAATCAATATGGGTGTCGAAACCGAGATTATCAGGGGTGCTGATGTCGAAAATGGCATTTATTTTGAGATACAGAAGATAGCGGATTCAACTTCTATACAGGGTTATTGTTGATTTATTGTGATGATTGTGATAACGATGATGATGATTGTTATAATGATGATGTTGATTGTAATGATGATGATTGTGATTACGATGATAATGATTGTGATTACGATGATGATTGTGATAATTATCATGATGATTGTGATGATGATTTTGATTACGATGATAATGAGTTTGATAACGATGATAGTGATTGTGATAGTGATTGTGATAGTGATTGTGATAGTGATTGTGATAGTGATTGTGATAGTGATTGTGATAGTGATTGTGATAGTGATTGTGATAGTGATTGTGATAGTGATTGTGATAGTGATTGTGATAGTGATTGTGATAGTGATTGTGATAGTGATTGTGATAGTGATTGTGATAGTGATTGTGATAGTGATTGTGATAGTGATTGTGATAGTGATTGTGATAGTGATTGTGATAGTGATTGTGATAGTGATTGTGATAGTGATTGTGATAGTGATTGTGATAGTGCTAGTGATTGTGATAGTGATTGTGATAGTGATTGTGATGGTGATTGTGATTGTGATAGTGATTGTGATAGTGATTGTGATAGTGATTGTGATAGTGATTGTGATAGTGATTGTGATAGTGATTGTGATAGCGATTGTGATAGTGATTGTGATAGTGATTGTGATAGTGATTGTGATAGTGATTGTGATAGTGATTGTGATAGTGATTGTGATAGTGATTGTGATAGTGATTGTGATAGTGATTGTGATAGTGATTGTGATAGTGATTGTGATAGTGATTGTGATAGTGATTGTGATAGTGATTGTGATAGTGATTGTGATAGTGATTGTGATAGTGATTGTGATAGTGATTGTGATAGTGATTGTGATAGTGATTGTGATAGTGATTGTGATAGTGATTGTGATAGTGATTGTGATAGTGATTGTGATAGTGATTGTGATAGTGATTGTGATTGTGATAGTGATTGTGATAGTGATTGTGATAGTGATTGTGATTGTGATTGTGATAGTGATTGTGATTGTGATAGTGATTGTGATTGTGATAGTGATGGCGATTGTGATAGTGACGGTGATTGCTATGGTGATTGTGATGGTGATAGCGATGATTGTGATAACGAGGATGGAGATTGTGATGATGATGATTATGATTAAGATGATAATGATTGTGATTACGATGATAATGAGTTTGATAACGATGATAGTGATTGTGATAGTGATTTGATTGTGATTGTGATGGTGATGGTTATTGTGATAGTGACGGTGATTGTGATGGTGATAGCCATGGTGATCGTGATTGTGACAGTAATAGTAATGGTGATTGTGATAGTGATTGTGATTGTGATTGTGATAGTGATTGTGATAGTGATAGTGATTGTGATAGTAATGGCGATTGTGATAGTGACGGTGATTGCTATGGTGATTGTGATGGTGATAGCGATGCTTGTGATAACGAGGATGGAGATTGTGATGATGATGATTATGATTAAGATGATAATGATTGTGATTACGATGATAATGAGTTTGATAACGATGATGGTGATTGTGATAGTGATTTGATTGTGATTGTGATGGTGATGGTTATTGTGATAGTGACGGTGATTGTGATGGTGATAGCCATGGTGATCGTGATTGTGACAGTAATAGTAATGGTGATTGTGATAGTGATTGTGATAGTGATTGTAATGGTGATTGTGATAATGATTGTGGTTGTGATAGTGATGGCAATTGAGATCATGATGATTGTGATTAAGATGATAATGATTGAGATTACGATGATGATGATTGTGATAACGATGATGGTGATTGTGATAGTGATTTTAATGGTGATGGTGATTGTAATAGTGACGGTGTTTGTGATAGTGATAGCGATGGTGATGGTGATTGTGATTGTGACAGTGATGGTGATAATGATGAAAGTGATTGTGATTACGATGATAATGATTGTGATAGTGATTGTGATTGTGATGGTGATTGTAATGGTGATGTGACGGTGATTGTGATGGTGATTGTGATTGTGATAGTGATAGTGATGGTGATTGTGATAGTGATAGTGATAGTGATGGTGATTGTGATAATGATTGTGGTTGTGAAGTTGATGGCAATTGTGATCATGATTGTGATTAAGATGAAAATGATTGAGATTACGATGATAATGATTGTGATGACGAGGATGGGGATTGTGATGATGATGATTGTGATTACGATGATAATGATTGTTAAAATGATGATAGTGATTGTGATAGTGATTGTGATCGAGATTGTGATGGTGATTTTGATGGTGATTGTGATGGTGATTGTGATGGTGATTGTGATAGTGATGGTGATTGTGATAACGATGATGGTGATTGTGATAGTGATTTTAATGGTTATTGTGATGGTGATGGTGATTGGGATAGTGACGGTGATTGTGATGGTGATAGCGATGGTGATGGGGATTGTGATGGTGATTGTGATTGTGATGATGATTGTGATGGTGATTGCGATGATGATTGTGATAATGATGGTGGTTGTGATAGTAATGGTGATTGTGATAATGACTGTGATAATGATGGTGGTTGTGATAGCGTTGGTGATTGTGATGATAATAATTAATTGTGATGATTATGAAATTTGGCACATAGATAGTTTATAACCTAAATTAACATGTAGGACACTATTTATCCCTTTAGTATGATTCAGTGGGACAGTTACCGAACTGCACGCGGGCGAAGCCGCGGGCAACAGCTAGTAATAATATAATTATGTTAATGTATCTAAAGCAGAAACAATAATGAGAGCCTCAAAAACTCGTCCGCATCGCTATCGACGGGGCAAATATTGATACTGTACTGTATTGAGTTTAGATACTTTAGATGTACCGTGCTTATACTGTTAGAGAGCTGATGACACTAAACCTAGTCTGATGACATTATATATCATTAGCTTCGTTATTAGTGGAACACGAAATGGCGATGCTGCAAAGCAAAAAACCGGGCGGTGCTATTAAAAAAAAAAGATTTTTTCGTATGATAAAGACTCCCAATTTTTTTTTTTGAGGAGCTCGTGGCTAAATAATAACAGCCGCTCAGGTCGATCGTTAGGTTAAGCCGTGCTTGCCTAGGTTGGTCTGTGGATGGGTGACCGCCCATTACATACCGAGTTTTCTCCGTGCCTCGGAAAGCACGTTAAGCCGTTGGTCCCGGCTGTCTTTTGTAGATCTTTGACAGTTGTTAGGTAGTCAGAGGCCCAAAAAGTCTGACAACCAGTCTTACCAAGGGGTATCGTATTACCCGGTACTAACTGGGTTGTGGACGTCAGATAGGCAGTCGCTCCATGTAAAATACTGGTATTCAGCTGCATCCGGTAAAACTGGAAGCCGACCCCAACAAAGTTGGGAAAGGCTAGGCAGATGATGATGAAAGACTCCCAATTTTAGTAAAATTATTCGTACGTGGCCGTGGTACGCGTAATCAATCAGTACAAAACGATAGGGAACCGGGTGATTGCTGACTAAACACCGAATACAGCTGCGCGGCGACTTTCAATCGCTGCAGCAACTACTTTCTCCACTGTTTGGAAAATGCAGCAGTGGTTTTTCTTACACAGCAATTGATGATCTTTCATATGAGCATTTGTTTTTTCAGGAGTCCGATCATATACCTAAAAAATCTTTTTTTTTAATAGCACCGCCCGGTTTTTTGCTTTGCAGCATTGCCATTTTGTGTTACCCCATTAATAACGATGCTAATGATATATAATTATAACATCTGAAAGTCTTATCAGACTAGGTTTAGTGTCGTCGGCTCTAACTATTAAACTGAATAAAGTCTACAGCTGTAATGTTATTGTTTCATTGTACTTATCAATAAAATTGTTGTCATTGTAATTATATGTGTTTTATTACCAAGGAATGAATAAATACACCCGACAAACCGAATCAGAACATCGAACACTCGGCCAACGTGTGATTGGTGTTTTACGGGCTGCATCCATCTGCATCTATCCATCCCACCGCTGTGTTTGAGCGCCCGCCTGCAGTACTGATCAAAGGCTACAATGATGGTTTTCTTTTCTGTAATAAAAAAACCTCAAGGTGGCAGCACGGGCGTAAGGTCTAACCATCTGTCAAAATACACGAGCATTAAGGTAGGGACAAACTGAACCCACGTACGCAACGTATGCAACGCGTCATTAAATCTAAACGGTTGAATTTGTATGCCTAGAAACACACTTATCATACGCAATACTGTCACACGCGTCCCACGCAACGTTATATCTGTCGATCCAGATCGGCGTGGGAAGGTGGAGGGGATATCATACGCCATCCCACGCGTAAGACCAGTGTGTTTCTAGAAATTACGTTCGCAACGCGTCAGTTAGGAATAGACGTTGAGTTTGGAAGTTCGTTTCGATTCGAAAATGGGAGACGAACAATTGAACGAATCTGACGCCATATACGTTGCATACGCGTAGTGTGCACACCAACTCTCCCACGTTGGATAGTATACGTTGCCTAAGTGGGCTCAGTTGGTCCCTACCTTTACGCAGCATGATTAAGCCGCCCCCGATGCACGATGGCTCCAGGTCCTAGATAAGTCTCATTAAGATGTCAAAGGAGTTTGAAATGGGCGCGTATCGTTTGAAATACCTAATAACAAAAGTTCTAATTTTTTCTTTCTTTCTTAATCATCACGTGAGTATGACTGGAGGTTGCAATCGAATATTCGATTTTTTTTTCCAAATAAAATTAATATTCGAATAGTAAATTGTTAGTATTTGATAATAATTTTTATTTTAGGAAACACTGAGTTTATATTATTTAAAGATAAATGATGATTCGATTCGTGTTGTTATGTTACATTATTTGCAATGTTTAATAAGAATGCATCAATGCAATGCATAAAAAACTTGAGTTTTCATTGACAATTCATTGTTTATTTTTAATATCAGTAATTTGTTTTTCATTACTCATACTCGGAAAGTAGGTCTAAAGTTGCCTGAGGAGCGGGTTGAAAGTAATATTTTTCAGCCCTAGGGAGAATCGTTTTCAACTGACAGCTGTCAAATTATAAAAAAAAAATAGTCCATTTTTCTTTTGAACCATGTTCCAAGTTTCTATACAGCCACGATGTAAAATTCAAATAACATACAATTAAGTATTAATTAAAGAATATATATTTTTTAAATAAGTTTATTATAATTAAGTTTCAACTATTTCTTTAAAATAACATAGATTTGGGCAAAATATTTACCATTTTTTCGATGATGAAAATGAAAAATAGGTAATGGCTGAATAGCTGGCCGGTCACAGAAAAAAAGCAAATTAGGCGGGAGAGCGGTCTTCCGTGGTCCGATCTTTATTTGTTGATTGAATGTTTTTATTTTCCTTGTATTCGTAATGAAAGCACAGTGTTTATTTACCTCGGGTTAATGACTTATTTAGTCCCTCGAACTATTTTAGCGCCCTCGCTTCGCTCGGGCACCAAACCACGTCTCGGGACTAAATAAGTTACTTTCACCCCTAGGGTTACAATGTACCTACTATTTTTTTTATAGAGAAACTTAAGACGTCTAAATTTGTATAAGAATTTAATAATTGTTTTAAATTTTGATGAATATGTAACTAGTGCTAGCCTGCTAGGTTTAAATAAATATATAGTTCCTAAACGCAAGGCTGCTCAACTTATTTTGAACGTGGGCCAACATTTCGTTCCCGAGTCGACCGGCGGGCCATCTAGTTAATAAAACTTGCTTTTAGAACCTTTTTTGAACTAATTTCTCATCACTGTGGCTATTAATAAACTTTCAGTATAAAACAAATGTGATTTTTGTAATTTCTAGCTAGATGTTGGCTTATTGAGTAGTTATTATCATATGAGTATAATATTCAGAATTACCTACTATAATTTTAAAAATTATACTATATAAAGCTCGATTACCACTGACTGACTGACTCACTCACTGACAGAATTGTTCTCCCAGATGGTGGATGGGGAGGTGGGTATATTTTGACAGATTCGTAAACAACTAACTCTAAATAGTTTGGGAAAAGTGCCAAACCTCCCCTTTTCGCCCCCCTTCTCACCCCCCCCTATTGTATCTCGGAAACTAAGGGATTTGGAACGTTTTTTTTTTCAGATTCGTATAGAGGAGGCTCGGGAAAGTAAAAACCAGTTTTCAAAAGTTGACCCACTTGTCCCCCTTCTCCCCCTTTTAGGCGGATCTCGGAAGTTGAGAGACTTGGAACATTTTTTTTTTCAGATTCATATAAAGGGGCAACGCGTTAGCCAAAATCATTTTTCAAAACTCCCCACTCTCCCCCCTTTCACCCCTCCCCCCATCATATCTCGGAAACTAGGACACGTAGCGGCTTTGTAATTTTAACTATAAATTATTATTGAGGAGCGTTTAAATTTGTGTACGGAGGGTATCCTCTTCTCCCCAACCTCCCCTAAAAATAAAAGGGCTATAACTTCGTAACGGTCAGAGATAGCCATTATGTGTTTGAACAAATATTATAGTAGGCGTCGAAACCTGTCTGGTGGTAGGTAGGTTCTGAGTGGAGCGAACCTGCGAGACCGAGTGGAGAGAAGGGGGGAGGTGGCGAGCGAAGCGAGCCGGCGACCTCCGTAGCGTAACGAAGGTCGAGTGGGTGAAGCGTAACTCAGGGGCGACGACAAGCAACTTTAGGGTTATGTTTTTTTTAATGGGTTTTTTTATATTAATTTTATAATGTTTTAGGGGTCCTTAAGGGTTTTCATACTGATTTAGGGGTAGTTGTAACGGATTTTCTAATTATTTTAAGGATTTCTATGGATTCTCAAAATTTTATGATGGTAAGGAATACTCCTCAAGAACACGACAACACGCGAGCTGCGCGCAGCTCGCGCACCCACGCAAATACTAGTTATACTATATAAAGCTCGATTACCACTCACTGACTCACTGACTGACTGACATAATTGTTCTCCCAGATGGTGGATGGGGAGGTGGGTATATTTTGATAGATTCGTAAACAAGTAACTCCCGCGAGTATGGGAAAAGTGCCAAACCTCCCCTTTTCGCCCCCCTTCCTCCCCCTCCCTATCGTATCTCGGAAACAAAGAGACCCGTATTTTTCGTTTTTTACGGATTCGTATAGAGGAGGCTCGGAGAAGTAAAAACCAGTTTTCAAAATTGACCCCTTTTTCCCCCTTCTCCCCCCTTTAGGCGGATCTCGGAAGTTGAGAGACTTGGAACATTTTTTTTTTCAGATTCATATAAAGGGGCAACGCGATAGTCAAATTCATTTTTCGAAAAACGCCCCACTCTCCCCCACTTCAGCCCCCCCCCTTTTCACTCCTTTTTTTTCCTACTGAAAAATGTTTTAATTCTTACCTAAAACTATTGAGGGGCGTTGAAATTAAAAAATTGTGTACCATTTCCTCCCCTCCCCAACCTCCCCTAAAACTGAAAGGGCTGTAACTTCGTAACGGTTAGAGATAGCCATTGGGTGTTTTAACAAATATTATAGTAGGCGTCGAAACCTGTCTGGTGGTAGGTAGGTTTTGAGTGGAGCGAACCTGCGAGACCGAGTGGAGCGAAGGGGGGAGGTGGCGAGCGAAGCGAGCCGGCGACCTCCGCAGCGTAACGAAGGTTGAGTGGGTGAAGCGTAACTCAGGCCGACGACAAGCAAACTTTAGGGACTGCTTTTTTTTATGGGTCTCAGTTTTTAAGTAAGGTTTTTTACTTTTATTTTATTAGGTTTTTTTATATTAATTTTATAATGTTTTAGGGGTTCTTAAGGGTTTTCATAGTGATTTAGGGGTAGTTGTAACGGATTTTCCAATTATTTTAAGGATTCCTAAGGATTCTCAAAATTTTATGATGGTAAGGAATACTTCTCAAGAACACGACAACACGCGAGCTGCGCGCAGCTCGCGCACCCACGCAAATACTAGTTATATTATATAAAGCTCGATTACCACTGACTGACTGACTGACATAATTGTTCTCCCAGATGGTGGATGGGGAGGTGGGTATATTTTGACAGATTCGTAAACAAGTAACTCCCGCGAGTATGGGAAAAGTGCCAAACCTCCCCTTTTCACCCCCCTTCCTCCCCCTCCCTATCGTATCTCGGAAACAAAGAGATTTGGAACATTATTTTTTTCAGATTCTTATAGAGGAGGCTCGGAAAAGTAAAAACCAGTTTTCAAAATTGACCCCTTTTGCCCCTTCTCCCCCCTTTAGGCGGATCTCGGAAGTTGAGAGACTTGAAACATTTTTTTTTCAGTTTCGTATAAAGGGGCAACGCGTTAGTCAAAATCATTTTTCAAAACTCCCCGCTCTCCCCCCCTTCACCCCTCCCCCTATCGTATCTCGGAAACTAGGACACGTAGCGGCTTTTTGATTTTTACTATAAATTATTAATGAGGAGCGTTTAAATTTGTAAACGGAGGGTATCCTCCCCTCCCCAACCTCTCCATAAATTGAAAGGGCTGTAACTTCGTAACGGTTAGAGATAGCCATTGGGTGTTTGAACAAATATTATAGTAGGCGTCGAAACCTGTCCGGTGGTGGTAGGTTCCGCAGCGTAACGAAGGTTGAGTGGGTGAAGCGTAACTCAGCTTTTAACGATTCTAATGATTTCTCATTTTTTTATTGATTTAGTTTTTAGAATGTTAAGGGGTTCTTAAGGGTTTTCATACTGATTTAGCGGTATTTGTAACGGATTTTCCAATTATTTTAAGGATTCTTATGGATTCTCAAATTTTAATGATGGTAATTAATACTTCGCAAGAACTCGACAACACGCGAGCTGCGCGCAGCTCGCGCACCCACGCAAATACTAGTTATATACTGGTTATTTATATTATATAAAACTACAAAGTTATATTATATTATATAAAACTACAAAGCCACTCACTGACTGACTGATTGACATGTCGTTTCTCGGAATGGGTGAGAGATGGGTTAGGGGAATGTTTGGGAAAAATGTAGAGTACCATAGAGTGAGTAGAGGAAAATTATAGAGGAGATTCAAATCCAAGATGGCGGCCGAGTCCATTTCCGGTTTCGGTGAGGAAAAGACTTGGACGAGTTTCGACTCATAGGTCTCATTCAAAATCTAGAATGATTGAAAAAAAAAGTAAAAAAAAAAAAACAAGATGGCGGCTGCGCTGGGACGTTTTGAAATCTTCTACTTTTTGCACTAAACTTTGACGAATTGTTTTGTTCAACCGATTTCAAAAGTTGGTAAAATCAAGCACACCAGTCGGTCTACATCCTTGAAATTTAAAAAAATTGTGACTTTTCAGAAAAACAAGATGGCCGACGCTGTGGCAGCCATTTTGTGAAGAGATGAAATTTTCGACTTTTTTCAAATCCATTTTTCGTGTAGTTGGCAACATCTGACGGGTTCAAGTTGTACCGAGCGGTTATGTGGTTTATAGAGGAGTGTTGCATGGTGCAAAAAAATTCCCAATTTTAAGGGTATTTTGCCAGATTTTCCCCAAAATCATGAAAAGTAGAAATAACGACATTTTGTATAAAGACTTTGACTATGTGGCACCATTGGGGTCCCCAAATGACATTTGACCATTTTGGTTCGATTAAGTTGGCAACCCCAAAAAATATTTAATATTTTAATTTTTGGGACTTTTTGGCTTTGGCGAGTTCTTTTGTTCTACTAAACTCAAAAGTTGGCAACATTATATACATCAGTCGCTGGCTTATATTCTTGAGATTTCAGGAAAATTATGACTTTTTAGAATAACAAGATGGCGGACAGTGTGGCGGCCATCTTGTAAAAATGACGAAAAATCCCAATTTTCGACACGATAAATGGGACAGCTAGCATCCCCAGACTGGATTATGTTGTATGAACCGGTTGTGTGTTTCATCAAGGAGTGTTGCCTGGTGTAAAATGTTTCCCCATTTTTGGGGTACTTTTTCAGATTTTCCCCAAAAACATGAAAAGTAGAAATAACAACATTTTGAATAAAGACTTTGACTAGCTGGCAACACAATGGTCCCTGAAATGACATTTGACCATTTTCATTATTTTCAGATGGCAACACCGAGAGCCATTGGGGTTTGAATTTTCAGGTCAGACCCAAGTTTGGCGAGTTCTTTTGTTCTATCAAAATCAAAAGTTTGCAACACCACGTACACTGGTCGGTAGCCTATATCCGTGCAATTTCAGGAAAATTATGACTTTTCAGAAAAACAAGATGGCGGACAGTGTGGCGGCCATCTTGTAAAAATGACAAAAAATTCCAATTTTCGACACGAGTAATGGGACAGCTGGCATCCCCCCACTGGATTGTGTTGTATGAACTGGTTGTGTGTTTGGTCAAATAGTGTTGCCTGGTGCATAAATTCTCCCCACTTTTGGGGTAATTTTCCCCAAAAACATGAAAAGTAGAAATGACGACATTTTAAATGGAAATTTTGCATAACCACCAAGAATGGGGTGCCCGAAATGACTTTTGACCATTTTCATCACTCTCAACTGGCAACCCCGAGAGCCATTGGCGCATGAATCTTCGGGTCGGACCCGACTTTGGCGAGTTCTTTTGTTCTACCAAAGTCAACGTACAGCCACCGTGTTTTTACTGACAGGTAGATTATATCCTGCTTACTTTAGAAAAATTGTGCCATTTCAGAAATTCAATATGGCGGCCGTGCCACTTCCGGTTTCCAAAACCTTGTCCGATTGGGGTCGTTCAAGCGGTTCATCCCACTGAGGGGTATTAGTTTGTAACGGTTTTTTTGGATTAGTAAACAAGAAACTTCCACGTGTGAGGTAAAAATGCCAAACCCCACCATTTTGTCCCCCTTCTCCCCCCTCCCTATCTCGTAACTCGGAAACTAAGAGACCCATGTTCTGTTTTTTACGGGTTCGTATAAAAGAGGCTTGGAAAAGTAAAAACCATTTTTCAAAGTTGTCCCCCTTGACCCCCTTCTCTACCCCTGTAGGCGTATCTTGAAAAATAAGGGGCCATGAATTTTTTTTTTTCAGTTTCATAAAAAGAAGCCCAGAGTTAGTAAAAAAAATTTTTCAATACTCCCCCCACTCCACCCCTTGAGCCTCTCTCCACCCCTTTTTACACAACTGAAAAACTTTTGATTTTTACCTAAAACTATTGAGGGGCGTTGAAATTTGTATACCTTCCCCTCCCCACCCCAACCTCCCCTTAAATTGAAAGGGCTGTAACTTCATAACGGTTGGAGATAGCAATTAGGTGTTTGAACAAATTATATAGTAGGCGTCGAAACTTGTCCGGTGGTGGTACCGGTAAAGCGAGTGGAGGAGCGAGCGAGCGTAGCGAGCCGGTGACCCCCGTAGCGTAAATTTAATCAAATGATTTATTACAGCAAACAATCTTCAGACAATAAACGTTTGGTGAAATGATTTGTTAAGACAAAAAATATTAAGGCAAAAATAAGATTTTTTGGGAATTATATAATTAAAAAAGACAATTTTATTTTAATATAATCATTTGTATAATGCAAAATATTTTTACATTACAATTTTATTTTTTTGCAATGGATATTAGCAATTTTATTTCGGAGTATCCAGAGGGGCGTTGTTTTTAGTCGGTTACCCGGAACTGAACTATTTAGATTAGGTTAATTTCTTCTTTAAACAAAATGGGTAGGTTAGGTTAGGTTAAAACTGTGACCTCCTACGCACGGGCCGAGCGAGCGGAGCGAGCGGTGCCGCGGCAGCGGCCGGCGAGTGGCAGAATCGACTTGCATTAATAGAAAAAAGAGATTGTTTTTAGTACTTTACCCGGAACTGAACTATTTAGATTAGGATAATTGCTTATTAAAAACAATGTTTAGGTTAGGTTAAAACTGTGACTTCAAGATATTTGGTGCCACTTTAAAGACTGAATAGGAAAGGAAGAATTGAAAACTGGACGATACTAAATATTTGGCTCATTTGATTTTGCCCTAAAACTGTTATTCCAACTGAAATATTTGACTAAATAAAAAATGTTGAAAGTACTATTTGGTAAACAAGTTATAGTTTAAACGTTAATTTCCCAAACATTAGGTTTGCGTTACAATTTTTTGTGAATAGATTTTTTGCTAAGTAATCATTTGGCAAATGAAATTATGCGAAACATTTTTTGGGAACTGAAAATTTGTCAAATTCCTTTCGGTCAAACAAGGGAGACCCGTTTGAACAAATATTATAGTAAGTGTCAAAATCAGTCCGGTGGTGGTAGGGATAAGGTCAAGATAGTTTATAGGTCTGAGTTTTTAATGAAGGTTTTAGATTGTTTAGCGGATCTTAAGGTTTCTTAGACTGCTTCATACTGATTTAGGGGTTCCTAAAGACTTGGATGAATTTCGACTCATAGGTCCCATACAAACTTTTTGTACTAAACTTTGACGAATTATTTTGTTCTACCGATTTAAAACGTTAGCAACACCGTTTACACCAGTCGTTGGCCTATAACCTTGAAATTTCAGGAAAATTGTGACTTTTCATTTTGTAAAAACGACGAAAACTCCCAATTTTTGACACGATTAATGGGACAGCTGGCATCCCCCGACTGCATTATGTTGTATGAACTGGTTGTGTGTTTGGTTGAGGAGTGTTGCCTGGTGCAAAAATTCTCTTCACTTTTGGGGTAATTTTACCAGATTTGACGACTGTCGACATTGAGAATGACGACATTTTAAATGGAAATTTTGGGTAACCACCAAGAATCGGGTGCCCAAAATGATTCATGACCATTTTCATCACTCACAGCTGGCAACCCCGAGAGCCATTGGGGCTTGAATTTTCGGGTCAGACCCGACTTTGGCGAGATCTTTTGTTCTACCAAACACAAAAGTTGGCAACACCAAGTACAACAGTTGGTAGCCTATATCCTTGAAATTTTAGGAAAATTATGACATTTCAGAAAAACAAGATGGCGGACAGTAAGGCGGCCACCTTGTAGAAATGACGAAAAATCCCAATTTTTTACACAATAAATCAGACAGCTGGCATCCCCCGACTGGATTGTGTTGTATGGGCCGGTTGTTTATTTCGTTGAGGAGTGTTTGGTGTCCCCCAAATGTTATTTGACCATTTTCATCACTTTCAACTGGCAACCCCGAGAGCCATTGGGGCTTGAATTTTCAGGGTCAGACCCGACTTTGGCGAATTCTTTCGTTCTACCAAAGTCAACAGACAGCCACCGTGTTTTTACAGACAGGTAGCTTATATCCTGGTTACTTTAGAAAAATTGTGACATTTTTAAAATTCAAGATGGCGGCCGTGCCTTTTTCGGTTTTCGAAACCTTGTTCGAATACCACTCACTGACATTAACGTTCTCTCGGACGGTGGAGAGGGAGAGGGGTATATTTTGACAGATTCATAATCAAGTTACTCTCACGAGTAGGGAAAATGTGCCAAACCACTTTTTGCCCCCCTTCCCACCCCTCCCTATCGTATCTCGGAAACTAAGAGACCCGTGTTTTGTTTTTTTACTGATTTGTATAGAGGAGGCTCGGGGAAGTATAAAACATTTTTCAATGTTACCCCCCTTGCCCTCCTTCTCCCCCCCTTTAGGCGGATCTCGGAAGTTTAGAGAATTGAAACTTTTTTTTTCAGATTCATATAAAGGAGCAATGCGTTAGTCAGAATCATTTTTCACAACACCCCCTTCTCCCCCTCCCACCCATCGTATCTCGGAAACTAGGACATGTAGCGGTTTTGTTTTTATTCTTACCTAGAACTATTGAAGGGCGTTGAAATTTTTACACTCTCCCCTCCCGTTCCAAAACTCCCCTAAAATTTGAAGGGCTGTAACTTCATAACGGTTAGAGATAGCCATTAGGTGCTTGAACAAATATTATAGTAGGCGTCGAAACCTGTCCGGTGGTGGTACCGGTAAAGCGAGTGGAGGAGCGAGCGAGCGTAGCGAGCCGGTGACCCCCGTAGCGTAGGGATAAGGTCACGATAGCTTTCCGGTGGTAGGTAGGTCCTGAGTGGAGCGAAGGGGGGAAGTGGCGAACGAAGCGAGCCGGCGACCTCCGTAGTCGTTATGCTACGGAGGTCGCCGGCTCGCTTCACTTGCCACTTGTTTTTTTCACGCGGCCTTTGTTTAAGTGCGTGAAGCGTAATTCAGAGATGACTATGTACGTATACGGAAAAAATATTAAGAATTATAATTTTAAATTTCGCGCCACGCCAAAACGATCCCGCAACTAACTATATAAGTACTACGCACGCATACGCATTCGTATTGATTCTGAACTAAAACTATTGAGGGGCATTGAAATTTGATTACCCTACCCTCCCCTCCCCAACCTCCCATAAAATTGAAAGGGCTGTAACTTTATTATGGTTAGACATAGACATTAGGTGTTGGAACAAATATAATGGCAGGCGTCGAAACCTGTCTGGTGGTGGCAGAGATATGTTCACGATAGCTGTCCGGTGGTAGGTACAACAGGCAAACTTTAGGGTAATGTTTTTTTTAGTGGGAAAATGTCTAAGTTTTTAAATAAGGTTTTAGATTGTTTAAGGGGATCTTAAGGGTTCTTAGACTGCTTCATAATAATTAAAGGGTTCCTTAGGGCTTTAGGTTTAGGGTTTTTGTACAGCTGTAAAGGTAAAGGTTTTCAAAATGTTTAAAAAGTTCAATAATTTTTTTTAAAGCTTCAAACGGTGTTAGCTAACGGATTTTCCAATTCATTTAAGGATTACTATGGATTCTCCGACGAAGAAGAAGTCGACGAAGTTGAAGTCTACGACGTTGGGGACCGGGCGGTGCGCCTCAAATGGACCTGGGCAGGACATCTGGCTAGACGTGGAGATGGCCGGTGGAGCAGGGCTTTGACCGAGTGGTGGCCAAAGTTAGGCCATAGAAACCAGGGCCGCCCTAAAGCTCGCTGGGTCGACGACATCGTCAAAGTCGCGGGAAACACCTGGATAAGGGACGCACAGAACCGGGAAATGTGGCAGAAAAAAGGGGAGGCCTATACCCAGCAGTGGGTGATTCCGGGCTGATATGATGATGATGATGATGATGGATTCTCAAAATTTTATAAGGGTAAGGAATACTTCTCAATAACACGAAACCGAACCGAACCGATTAGAATGATATAGGTATAATAATATATGTTACGGGCAACGTGATTAACTGGGCATTATTAATAAGGACCGGCCATTATTAATAATGCCCAAGAGCGATGTGCAAAGTGATTAATTTATCACTTTGACCGGCCATTATTGCCCGACGGCCCGTGGTCTATGTAATAAGTCAGTGTTTGAAATAGCATCATTGTTTTCTTTAATACTTGCCCTGCATAGGTCGACCACCATGATTGGTCCGAATTAGTATTACAACTTTATGTCCCAGAAGTCCGAATTTGGGACATGAGGAGCGTAGGCCGAAGGCCGGCGGAGCACCGACAACATGGCTGACGGGAGATAGGGCGGCAGCTTTTTTTTTTAGACCGCCCGATCCGACCATCTGTTTAGTGTAAGTTCTATTTTTACATGATGACAGTGTTTGATAAGTAATATTTTTATCAAAATAAAAGTAGGTAACTAATGATGTTATTACATTTTTAACTGTTTATTTTTTAACTACTATGTTCAATAGTTTATTTTTTGTTAACTTTCATGAAAATTGTATAAGTTTAATTTCATTTAATAAACAAAAAGACTACATAACAGTTCACCTATTTTATAACTTTGCCCAAGATAGGGTGGGCATTATTCATAATGGCCGGGAAAAGTGAGTAATCATGCTGTTTTAATCACATTGCCCAAATGAGTCGGGCATTATGAATACTTATCGGGCATTATTTTAAGGGTATTTTCCCAGATTTTCCCCAAAAACATGAAAAGTAGAAATAAGGACATTTTGAATGAAGACTTTGACTAGCTGGCAAATTGGGGTCCCCCAAATAACATTTAACTAATTTCATCACTTTCAACTGGCAACCCCGAGAGCCATTGGGGCTTAAATTTTCGGGTCAGGCCCGACTTTGGCGAGTTCTTTTGTTTTACCAAACTCAAAAGTTAGCAACATCAAGTACACCATTCGGTAGCCTATATCCTTGCAATTTCAGGAAAATTATGACTATTCAGAAAAACAAGATAGCGAACAGTGTGGCGGCCATCTTGTAAAAATTACGAAAATTCTCAATTTTCGACACAATAAAAGGGACAGCTGGCATCCCCCGACTGGATTGTGTTGTATGCCGGTTGTGTCCTTCATCGAAGAGTGTTGCCTGGTGCAACATTTTTACCACTTTTGGGGTAATTTTACCTGATTTTCCTAATTAACCTGACTTTGGCGAATTCTTTTGTTTTACCAAAGTCAACGTACAGCCACCGTGTTTTTACTGACAGGTACACATTATCCTGGTTACTGATGATGATTGATTGAGCACCACACCCAGCCAGGAGCAAGCCTGACCCGGACAAGCCGGATACACCAGGGGGCACTATTTTGTAAGGAAAGACATGCTCTGGGATGGGAAAGGAAGCCCGACCAACCGCAGCCAGTCGGGCACAATCAGCCGACTATGCAGCCTCGAGCCAATATAGGAATAGTGGTAAAGACAGGTACAATCCATAGGAATGAGCATTGGTGCTTTGACCTTCGTTTGATTGGTCTCTTCTATCATTGGAGAATCATGTTCGTTTCTGGTGGTTGCGATTCCATTCGATTTTGACACGGCTTAAAGTTGAAAATATTATTGTTCGCGTATGTTTCATCGTCAGTAGTATTTGTTCCACTATGTCAGTACATGTTTCGCTAAGGTGATATATTTCCTGGGTAGCTGATTTTTTTCTTTTTGCTGCTAGCTGAATCCATTCTTCTTTGCTTTTATTGGAATATTCCATGCCTTGTTGGAGTGACTCGTTCCATGTATATAATGGTCTTCCTACTTTTAACCGTTTAGCCTTGTATCTAATAGCTGCGTGTAGAAAGTGAGGCTCTGGTCGTCGGAGAATGTGCCCGTAGTAGCATAACCGTAGGCATTTAATTATTTTGGTACCTAATTGTTTTTCTCATAAGAATTTCGCGTGTTTTTGTTCTCCAATCCGCCTGCCAAGCGTGGAGATTACGGCAAATTTCTCCCATCATGGGAGAGGCTTATGTCCAGCAGTGGACGTTGTGGGCTGTTGTTGTTGTTGTTGTTCGGGGGGTTTCGCGTACTCTTTATCATATCTTTAAGAATGGGTCTTTTGTATCTTCCGAGTTTCGATCGGTTTGCCTTTGTGAGTGCTGCTTTAAGACCTTAAGTCATTGCGGGTTCTATGACCATTTTATACATAAGACCCGCGATTTAGGACGAAGTATAATAAGGCCATATAGTTACGCATCGCTTGTTTACATCTGGCGTTAGCTGTGTGGTTTCTATTAAGTGTCGATGATATACGTGCGTAGCTACTTAATTTCGTCTACCGGTTGAATACTGGTTCCTCCAATTATAATAAGACTTCGGGTTTCGGTGCTGTGTAGGTCTCTGATTACTAGTTTTGTTTTCGTTTCATTAATGTGGAGTCCGACTGATTCCAGTAACGGTTTGATTTTGGTGACTATTTCGTCCGGTTCACTGAGATTATTTTTTACTATTATCACGTCATCTGCAAAAGACAGTATAATAGGGAGTTGAATCTCATGGTCTAGATGAAGGCATTCTAATTTTTCTTCTAATGTTCTGAGTATGTCGTTCATTACTATGGTGAATAGTCGTGGGGAAGCGGACATCACTGTTTGACTCCCTTGCCTTTGTTCGTCGATTCCGTTTGCTGTCCAAACCATTTTATGCAAGTGAATTCATTCATGTATGCCTTAATAATTCTATTTGTTAGATATTTGTTAGTTCTAGTAAATAAAATGCCTCTGAGCGAGTTTGAGTCCAGCGTATCAAAACCTTTTTCCATGTCTAACGCCAGCACATAGGTTTTTGAGCCTGCTCTCCATTCCTCGTCAAGAATTCTCCTAAGTGTGTAGTACATAAATGGTCGTCGGTCGATCTATTGCGAAGAAAGGCTGCTTAGTAGTTTCCTAATTCTTTTATTGAAGCATCCAGTTTGCTTAGAAGAAAGCTCGCATATATTATATGTCCCACGTTACATATAGATAACTTTCTGCAGTCACTAATTCCGTCTGGCTTTGCTTTTTTAGGCACTGGAATTTGGATCGTTTTGTTTCAAAACATTGGTATATAATTGATTGCCCATACTGCCTGCCTGTATTTAATAATTTCCGTTAGCATTTCTGTTGGCAAGGCTTTGAATAGCTTGGACACCACCTTGTCAGTACCTGGTGCTTTGCCGTTGCTCATGTTTTTAATGATATCACTTATTTCCTCTTATGATAGTTCTTCTTTTACGTCTGATGGGTTCTCATTGCGTAGGAGTTCTATGTGTGAGCCTGCTGACTTTTTTTTATTATTAAATCTCTTCCTCCTAACTTGACATAGGCACAAAACGTTGTTTGTTGTTGCGCTTCATGTTCATTTTATGTCTCCTGTATAAATCTTGTGTGGTTCTCATTCGTTGTGATGGATGAGCTACTTTATTTATTATATTTTGCAGATTGTGTTGTTGATTGCAAATGCTTCTCTAGGGTAGCAGTTTTTTATAAACTTGGCTTTTTGCAGTTTTGCGAGCGCGATTCTATGTTCTCTGGATCTGATTGGCCTGCTTATAAGAAACTTTGCTGCTACTGATTTCATGATATTCATAAGGGTTTAAGGTTGATATTCATAAGGGTTAATGTTTTGTAGAATTAATACCCGAGGTTGGCTTTTAATTGCCTTTTGTTATTTTTTCATTATTTCCTCACTTTGGAGTCGGCTAATATATTCGTAATTCCTGTAGTTGAATTCAAGCTCGGATTTGTGCATTGATTTCTCGTTGAATTTCAACATATTTATTATAGTGTCGGACTTTCTTCTCCCTTTTGTAATTCAAAATAATAATATCCGCAGCAATATTTTATGGTCTGATATTTTTTCCTCCGCTACTGTGTACTGTAAACTGTTACGTTGATGTAGTAATACTCGGCTGCTGAAATGATGATATCTTCACCACCCCAGACGCCAGCTTTCTATTGTTGTTCGATAATTTTTTTCCTTTCCTCATCTGCGTTTCCTTGGTTTGTGGTAGTAGCCAAGTCTCTTCTTATCATGTGTTGGTCGAACGTCAGGAAAAATATCGCGTTTACTTGGTGCGCGATGGCCTTATACAAGCAGTTTCCATCTCCGATCATATTACGTACTATATCCATGTTTGGATTTAATGATAATGGATCCTGTTTGGTATTGTGTTGCTTCGCCTCCGCTTTCATTGTTGTGGCCTCGCAAGAATTCGTTATGTGTTGCTTTTTTACGGCGCTTCATAATGTAGTCATCCTTGTAATTTAAGCCTGCAGGAAAAGTTCATTACTGTTCCTAAATAAAAAATGTATTAGTGCTCCTTGGCAAAGATATTAACTAATAATATTTTACTAGGACTATCATCTCGCGCTGTTTTATACCTCTATATTAACAAAAGGCTTTGTTAAAAGCCTCGCTGCTTTGTTAGTTTGTAAAAATAAATTGCATAACCCGACCATTAGGTCGGGTTATGCAATTTATTTTTGTTCCATGGGTAATGGGAGAAAGCAGGGTTGTCTTTTGTAACTATGGGTTATTGACAGGCCAGTCACTATTGTTAGGTTATTTGTTTAAGGATTTTTTCCCCACGTTTTCAAGTCCAGAGATTTATGTATACCATCTGTGCTCGTTGCGACCCGGAGTGAGGCTGATAAAAAAAAAATACAGACCGTAATCTTTTGTTGTCCTACTCGTATTAGTTTCAAGAGTTTGGCTTAGTTTTTGTTTTTTTTTGAGAGTCGTATTACGCCAGATGTTGCATTTTGGCTACAGTTCCAGTAATGTCAAAGCCAGGCCACTTATCACAATTACATTTTAAAATGATCTAGTGTAGTTTCCACAAAGAATTAAAATTGTGATTCTAAACATAGACATAGTTAACACGCGCCCTTAATAGTAGGTAGGCGCATCAATTATGTGAAGTTCTGGCTTTCCACATAGGGCATTTATCATGCACAATAATCTATTTTGGTTATGCGAGAGTTAATCGTTTAAATAGATAGTCTTCCTAGCTAGGTAGACTGGGAAACCCCAGGCTTGTACACACAAGTGACGGCTGGTTGGCCGAAAAACAATCTGCGCTCAATAAAGATCAATAAATAAAACGAGTTCACCGAGTTTCCGCTCCACGCGCAGGCTGCCGTTCGCCGCGCTCCGCTCTCGATGGTACCTTGAGCGCCGTGCTAGCAGCAACTTAGGGTGCTCATATGTACACAGTACCCAAACTCTACACCGTAACACTGTACTTGGACATGTCAACGTTTTAAGCCTAATCTTACTAATCCCATCTAGGTTCACGATATGGTTCAGAAATCACAAACACACGATCACACACACTATTCACTAACACACACGACTAAAAAACTTTTAAAACGAGTAGAAGAATTAATAGTGTGTATGTATCTAGCAATACAGTATCTACATAAAATATTTAAATAATGGCACACCGAACAAACTCTAGCACTGGCTCTTGGCCGGCGTCGGCCGGGGCGAAGAACAATACATTTTTTTTTTTCGTACCAGATGTGCAAGCGCATCTCTCAACGCGACCGTTTGTGACGGCGGTCAACACGGGACTACACATTATCCTGGTTACTTTAGAAAAATTGTGACATTTTAGAAATTCATAATGGCGGTCGTGCCATTTCCGGTTTCCGAAACGGCACTCACTGACATATTGTTCTCCTAGGTGGTGTAGGGGTAGGGGAGTATATTTTGACAGATTCGTAAACAACTGTCTCTCACGAGTAGGTAAAAAATTCCAAATTTCCCCTTTTTGCCCTCCTTCCTCCGCCTCCCTATCGTATCTCGGAAACTAAGAGACCCGTGTCTTACTTTTTTAATTAATTCTTGTCACTCTCTCCCCCCCTTTAGGAAGATCTCGAAAGTTAAGAGACTTGGAACATTTTTTTTTCAGATTCATATAAAGGGGCAATGCGTTAATCAATGTCATTTTTCAATTTCCCACCTCCTTCCCTTCACCCCTCCCCCCATTTTATCTCGGAAACTAGGACACGTAGCAGCTTTTTGATTTTTATTATACGTTACTATTATTGAGGGGCGTTGAAATTTGTACCCTCCCCTCCCAACCCCAACCATCCCCCAAATTTAAAGGGTTGTAACGTCATAACGGTTGGAGATAACCAATAGGTGTTTGAACAAATATTATAGTAGGCGTCGAAACCTGTGCGGTGGTGGTACCGGTAAAGCGAAGGGGAGAGGTGGCGAGCGAAGCGAGCCGGTGACTTACATAGCGTAACGAAGGTTGAAAGGGTGAAGCGTAATTCAGAGGCGACTATATACATACGGAAAAAATATTTGAATTCTAATTTTAAATTTCGCGCCACGCCAAAACGCTCCCCAACTAACTATGTAAGTACTACGCACGCATACGCATTCGTATTGATTCTGACCTAAAACTATTGAGGGGTGTTGAAATTTGTATACCCTCCCCTCCCCACCCCAACCTCCCCTAAAATTTAAAGGGTTGTAACTTCATAACTGTTAGAGATAGCCATTATGGGTTTGAACAAATATTATAGTAGGCGTCGAAACCTGTCCGGTGGTGATACCGGTAAAGCGAAGGGCGAACCCCGTAGCGTAGGGTAGGTAGGTCCGTAGCGTAACGATGGTTGAGTGGGTGAAGCGTAACTCAAGGGGGCGATGACAAACAGAGAGTCAGCAATAGGAAGGGGTCCGCAAGGGCCGATGCCTGCCGGGGTTGCGGGACTGTTCGAAAGAACAACCGTGGCCCCGGAACACAAAGGGCGATGAAGGAACATGGATGGGTTTTAGTCAGTAAAAGTCTGATACTTCCTCGTGCTCCGCCCAGAGCGGGAGGAGTCATGATTTCGCAACCGAAAAAAAAAAACAATTGGGGCGACGACGACAAGCAAATTATTGGGTATTGTTTTTTTAATAGGAAAAAGTCTGAGTTTTTAAATAAGGTTTAGACTGTATACATGTTTTTTAAGGGGTTTCAATATCTTTAAAATAAATTCTCTTTTTTTTACTTTAATTTCTTTTTTTTTATTGAATTAGTTTTTAGAATGAGGGGTTCTTAAAGGTTTTCATATTGTATTAGGGGTTCGTTAGGGTGTTCGTACTGCTGTAAGGGTGCTCATAAAGGTTTTAAAAATATTCAAAAGTATTTTACAAAACCTTCAAAGGGCTCTAATGGGTTTTCCAATTCATTAAGGATTATTCTCAAAATTTTATAAGTATAAGGAGGGGGAGGGAGGGTTCGGTTTCGAGTTTCAATAACACGAAACCGAACCAAACCGAATATAATTATATATATGTTACGGGCAACGTGATTAATTTATCACTTTGACCGGCCATTATTAATAATGTCCGACAGCCCGGGGTATATGTAATAAGTCAGTGTTTGAGATAGCATCATCGGTCTAAATTTTAAAGTTTAAAAGTGTTTTCTTTAATACTTGCCCTGCATAGGTCGACCACCATGATTGGTCCGAATTAGTATTACAACTTTATGTCCCAGAAGTCCGAATTTGGGGCATGAGGAGCGTAGGCCGAAGGCCGGCGGAGCTCCGACGACATGGCTGACGGGAGATAGGGCGGCAGCTTTTTTTTTTAGACCGCCCGATCCGACCATCTGTTTAGTGTAATTTCTATTTTTACATGATGACATAGTGTTTGATAAATGATAAGCAATATTTTTATCAAAATAAAAGTAGGTAACTTCTGATGTTATTGCATTTATAACTGTTTATTTTTTAAATACTATGTTCAATAGTTTAGTTTTTGTTAACTTTTCATGAAAATTTTGTAAGTTTAATTTCATTTAATAATCAAAAAGACTACAGTTCACCTATTTTATTTCATTGCCCTAGATAGGGTGGGCATTATTCATAATGGCCGGGAAAAGTGATTAATCATGCTGTTTTAATCACATTGCCCAATTGAGTCGGGCATTATGAATACAGGCCATTATTAATAGCGCCCGGACTTATCAAATTGAACGTGACATATATACAGCTTAATCAAGTGGAAACCTTTCGGGTCCCTTTGGGCTTTATTATACATTTCACTAGACTTTGAAAAGTGAAAGACCCTTTTAGGGCTATGTTTGACATTTTTACGACATTTAGGGCTTTATAAGTGAAACATCCACAAGGACAAGCACGCGAGGTGCTTGCACCTCGCGCAACACGCAAATACTAGTTATACTATATAAAGCTCGATTACCACTCACTGACTCACTGACTGACTGACATAATTGTTCTCCCAGATGGTGGATGGGGAGGTGGGTATATTTTGACAGATTCATAAACAAGTAACTCCCGCGAGTATGGGAAAAGTGCCAAACCTCCCCTTTTCGCCCCCCTTCCTCCCCCTCCCTATCGTATCTCGGAAACCAAGAGACCCGTATTTTTTTCTTTTTACGGATTCGTATAGAGGAGGCTCGGGAAAGTAATAACCAGTTTTCAAAGTTGCCCCCCTTGCCCCCCTTTTCACCCCCTTTAGGCGGATCTCTGAAATTCAGAGACTTGGAACATTTTTTTTTTCAGATTCGTGTAAAGGGGCAACGCGTTAGTCAAAATCATTTTTCAAAACTCCCCACTCTCCCCCCCTTCACCCCTCCCCCTATCGTATCTCGGAAACTAGGACACGTAGCGGCTTTTTGATTTTTACTATAAATTATTAATGAGGAGCGTTTAAATTTGTAAACGGAGGGTATCCTCCCCTCCCCAACCTCCCCTAAAATTGAAAGGGCTGTTACTTCGTAACGGTTAGAGATAGCCATTGGGTGTTTGAACAAATATTATAGTAGATAGTCTTTATAACTTAAGCGAATTACTCTCAGTAAGAAAACTATACATAATTCAAACTATATTAAAGAAACACAAGACCCTACCTTACGATGCTTCTAAACTAACAAAACGAAGAAAGCATGCTGTTGCAGAAGTCCCCCAAACAAAAACATTGGTTGCCTCCATGCAATTTAATACACGGTCTGCTCGGTTATATAATAGAATAAATAAAGAAATATGTATATATAAAAACCAATATTATGAATGCAAGAAAAATATACTGAAATGGATCAAACCACTTACTTATAATGAAACCGAAGAGCTCTTGAAACTTACGACATAACCTATATTCTCACACAGGCACACAAAACACACACATACACGCGCACACACACTCACTCATACACACACAAAACTATCCAAAAGCCAATTTTGTCTAATTAGTTAAGATAAAATAATGTTATTAATATTTTTCTTTTTTGTTATGGAAGAGCGGAGTCTTCTAATACAGGCATTGTTTGCTTAAAAGAAGGCTCCAATCACAAACTAAGTGTGTATCTTGTTAAAGAAATATACTATTTTGATTTTTTGATTTTTTTGATAGTAGGCGTCGAAACCTGTCCGGTGGTGGTAGGTTCTGAGTGGAGCGAACCTGCGAGACCGAGTGGAGCGAAGGGGGGAGGTGGCGAGCGAAGCGAGCCGGCGACCTCCGCAGCGTAACGAAGGTTGAGTGGGTGAAGCGTAACTCAGCTTTTAACGATTCTGTGGCACATGATGGCAGCCTTCAGCTGCCGGTGCAGTCGTTCCACGATGCCGTTCGCTGCGGGGTGGTAGGCAGTGGTGCGGAAGTGATCTGCCCCCAACAAGGCAGTGAGAGCCTTGAACAGGTGGCTCTCAAACTGGCGACCACGGTCGGTGGTAACCCGGGCTGGACAGCCGAACCTGGCCACCCAACCAGTCACCAGGGCGTTTGCGCAGGTCTCCGCTGTGATGTCCTTCAAGGGGTACACCTCAGGCCATCGAGTGTATCTATCGATGACGGTAAGGCAGTACCTGTAATCAGATGAAGGGGTTAATGGCCCTATGATGTCGAGGTGAATGTGGGAGAAACGAGAGGATGGAGTCTGGTATGTGGAAAGTGGGGATTTAGTGTGACGTGTGATTTTACACGTCTGGCATTGTACACATTGCCTCGCCCACTCTCTACAGTCTCTGCGGATCCCTGGCCACACAAAGTGTTGTGCGACCAGTCGCGCTGTAGCGGACTTCCCTGGATGATGCAGGTTATGCAGTGAGTTGAAAACCTCTCTTCGCAGTGTTGGCGTGATGTAAGGACGAGGTTCCTGAGTGGAGGTATCGCAGTACACGGGTAAGTTTCCGCTGTAAGTGGATGCTACCTTTTTCAGTTTTAGTGATGAGCCATGTAGTAGGAGGTTTTGTAGCTCTGGATCATTGTCCTGAAGTCTTGCAAGGTTCTCGAAGTTGATAGCAGGCGATACCTCTTCCACGCGTGACAGGGCGTCAGCGACGATGTTCTCACTGCCTGGTAGATACCTTAAGTCTGTTGTGAATTGGCCAATGTAGTCCAAGTATCGGAACTGCCTTGGCGGAAGACTCTCCTTGTTTGCCTTGAAGGCAAAGATGAGTGGCTTATGGTCTGTGTAAATAGTGAATATTCTTGCTTCAACCATATGACGAAAATATCTGATGGCCTCGTACACTGCTAGTAGCTCTCGGTCGTACGGGCTGTACTTCTTTTGCGCGTTGCTTAACTTGTGTGAGAAGAAGGCTAGTGGCTGCCAGTTCTCACCTTTACGTTGCTGAAGAACTGCGCCTATAGCTGTATTCGATGCGTCTGTCACGATTGCTAGATCTGCTGTAGCGTCTGGATGTGCTAAGAGTGTTGCTTTTGACAGCGAGGACTTACTGTCGTCGAATGCCTTCAGCAGCTCTGGAGTCATTTGCACGGAATGCGAACCTTTTACCTTTGGACCAGCAAGGACTGAGTTTAAAGGTGCTTGAATTTGTGCTGCGTTTGGGACAAATCGGCGATAGAAATTGATCATACCCAAGAATCTTCGCAGCTCCTTCACCGTTTTGGGTATTGGGAATTCCTGGATCGCCTGCACCTTGGATTGAGGTGGTCGAATGCCTTCAGCTGTGACACTGTACCCTAGAAAAGTCACCTCTGGTTGTCCAATATTGCACTTGGCTGTGTTGATGACGACCCCATACTGCTTCAAACGATCAAACAACTGGCGTAGATGTGATTTGTGTTGTTCAGCAGTTGCTGAAAATACTAAAATGTCATCGACGTAGCCGTAGCAGAAATCTAGGCTCAGTAGGACTTCGTCAATGAACCGTTGAAAGGTTTGAGCAGCGTTCCTCAAACCAAAAGTCATGAACGGGAATTCATACAGTCCAAATGGCGTAGTTATCGCGGTTTTAGGGATGTCCTCAGGGTTTATCGCCAGCTGGTTATAGGCCTTTACAAGATCTATAGTTGAGAACACGGTACAGCCTGCTAGTTGGTGAGAGAAATCTTGTATATGACGAATGGGGTACCTGTCAGGTATTGTTCTCGAATTAAGTGCCCTGTAGTCTCCACATGGTCTCCATTCGTCGTCTTTCTTCTTTACTAGATGCAGTGGCGCTGACCAAGGGCTCTCCGAGCGCCGTGCTACACCGCTTGCAAGCATCTTCTCGAACTCCTTCTTAGCAGCTTGCAGTCGAGAAGGGTCCAGGCGTCTAGGCTTGCATGCTACAGGTGGACCTGGTGTCGTCCTGATGTGGTGCAGCGTGTTATGTTTACCTGGTAGCTGTTTGCCTGGAGGTCGCGTTATGTCCGGATACTCACGTAGAATCTGATGATAGACTGAGTCTCCTACCACTGCCTTCACGGAAGCGATGTCCACAGAATTGCAGTGTGCAGCAGGAACTGATAAGGACGTTATGTTGTCAATCAGGCGTTGATTCCTGCAATCTACCAACAGATTGTAAAAACTGAGAAAGTCTACTCCTATTATAGCCTTAGAAACATCCGCGATTGTGAAGTTCCAGCTGTAGTTCCTTCTGAGTCCTAAGTTTAAATGCAGTTGTATAGGACCATAAGTGTTAATTACTGTGTTGTTTGCGGCTACTAGGTCGTACTTAGACTGTCTGCATGGCATCTTGATGGCAGAGCGGGGAAAAACACATAAATCTGAGCCAGTGTCCACTAAAAACTGCATTTTAGACGTTCGGTCGGTGATAAATAAACGGCCTGATGAAGATGGGCAGTCGTTAGCCGCTATTTGCGACAACCCCTCGTGTTTTCCGACTTGAATGAGCACGGTTGTTGACACTTGCGTGCTTTGTCTCCAAATGTATAATGGTAAAAGCAGTGTGGGTGATTCGGAGGTGGTTGTTGTGATCTGGATTTCGAACGAACATACCTTCGATGGTTGTCACGATGTCTTGAGCGTGAGCGTTGTCTCCCTCTGTTGTTCAAGAGTGACGCTACCTGCTTCTGAAGCTCGCTCACCTGCCTCGCCAGGTCCGATGAATCAGCGGTTGTGGAAGCGGAAGTGCTCGCTATCTGAGGTGGCATCGGGGCGATTTCGTGTACTCTGTCCGCTATCTCCGCTAATTTTTCCACCTGTAAGTCTGCAATTTGAGAGGCGATTACTGTCTGAATATTTTGGGGCAACCGGTTAGTCCATATGCTTTTAACAAACTCTGCAGCCCCTGATGGCCCTGCTAGATTTTGCAAGTGCCTCAGAAACTGCGACGGCTTGCGATCACCTAACTCTTCATGTAGTAAAAGCTGTTGTATTCGCTTTTCTTGCGACGCTGTCAACCGACCTATGAGTTCGGCTTTCAACTTTTCGTACTTGTTCGCTTCGGGTGGATTGGTGATAACGTCTTTGACCTGGATAGCGTATTTAGCATCGAGTTGAGTCGACGCAAAATAAAATTTTGTCGTATCGCTGCTTATTCGCGACAGAATAAATTGGCCTTCAAGCTGCGCAAACCACAATTCCGGTTCCTCCGGGTAAAATGGTGGACAGCGCAATGGCATTCCAGCTGCTGCTACCTCGCCTGAGATAACAACAGAGTCCTTACAATCAACATAAGAGTCTGACTCAGCCATGGCAAAATTAAATTAAAAACGCTCACCGCTTCTGTGTTGTACCAACCACGACCAGTTTTTTTCCGTTAGCACCCGATGTAAACAAACTGCACACTCGGTCTTCGATTCCAGCGATGTCTTGCAGGCTTGATTAACGTTACCACGTTCACGTACACGTATCACGTCGGGTTCACCAATGTAGTATAGTTCTTGCCTATATCTATACTAACACTACACGGGAATTTAACCCGTATAGTAAGGTAGATAAGAGCTATTATAGCGTACGAAGCGAAGCAGGAAGAATGAAGGTGAGAAGCGTAGAAATGAATGATATTATTTGATAGGAAGATGAAATTAATATATTAAACGTTACAATGGTATAAACACTCAGACTGACAATAGCAATAATAAAATGAATTTAGCGAAACGATATTATTAGCGCGGCGCGACCGGTAAGTAAGCTAGTCGGAAGACCACTGGTGTCCGCAGCTCGACGCACGCGCACGTAGACTCCTGCTCACGCCCTGGCCCGGGCGCTCGAGGTCGTTGCCGGCGGCCGCGGTACAATTATCACGCGCCCATCGAGTGCTTGCTGCGCGTGTAAGCCTCAGTGCGTTCGCACTCGACGACAAACAAGACATCACCTGATTTTAGACCGCGGTGTAAGATCATGAGCGGTAGCGGTTTTCAAGGTGGTGGTCTAAATGATGTTCCGCCACACACACAGCCACGCCTCCTCACAGTGGACTGAAGCTCTCCCACTGGTACTTCTCGGCATGCGTAACTCGTGGAAAGAAGACATCCAAGCTACGCCGGCCGAACTTGTCTACGGGGAAGCACTGCAGCTTCCTAGCCAGTTCATAGCTCCAAAGGCAGAGTACACTACAGCAGATGTCACCGAGTACGCAAACCGGCTTCGACGTCACATGGCCAACCTCACTCCTAAACCTACTGCGTGGCATAACACTACATCGCCTTTCTACGTGCCACGAGATCTGCACTCTTCCTCCCACGTCTTCCTCCGGAGAGACTACGTACGGCGCTCACTGGAGCCACCGTATGCAGGACCCTACAAGGTTCTACAGAGGAACACAAAACATTTCACGATCGAGGTACGAGGCAAGCCAAACAACGTATCGATCGATCGACTCAAACCAGCTTTTATAATGCGTGAAGAGGTTCAGAATGAAACACCTGTCACAACCGCTGACACCAACAACACTACAGCTGAAGAGAGGAGGACGAGAAGCGGGCGGCGAGTAAAGTTTCCCGATTTCTATCGACCGTAGTTACGGTCTGGCCGGGGGGAATATGTGGCGGAACATCATTTAGACCACCACCTTGAAAACCGCTACCGCTCATGATCTTACACCGCGGTCTAAAATCAGGTGATGTCTTGTTTGTCGTCGAGTGCGAACGCACTGAGGCTTACACGCGCAGCAAGCACTCGATGGGCGCGTGATAATTGTACCGCGGCCGCCGGCAACGACCTCGAGCGCCCGGGCCAGGGCGTGAGCAGGAGTCTACGTGCGCGTGCGTCGAGCTGCGGACACCAGTGGTCTTCCGACTAGCTTACTTACCGGTCGCGCCGCGCTAATAATATCGTTTCGCTAAATTCATTTTATTATTGCTATTGTCAGTCTGAGTGTTTATACCATTGTAACGTTTAATATATTAATTTCATCTTCCTATCAAATAATATCATTCATTTCTACGCTTCTCACCTTCATTCTTCCTGCTTCGCTTCGTACGCTATAATAGCTCTTATCTACCTTACTATACGGGTTAAATTCCCGTGTAGTGTTAGTATAGATATAGGCAAGAACTATACTACAATTCTAATGAATTCTCATTTTTTTATTGATTTAGTTTTTAGAATGTTTTAGGGGTTCTTAAGGGTTTTCATACTGATTTAGGGGTAGTTGTAACGGATTTTCCAATTATTTTAAGGATTCTTATGGATTCTCAAAATTTATAAGGGTATGGAATACGTCTTAAGAACACGACGACACGCGAGCTGCGCGCAGCTCGCGCACCCAAGCAAATACTAGTTATACTATATAAAGCTCGATTACCACTGACTGACTGACTGACATAATTGTTCTCCCAGATGGTGGATGGGGAGGTGGATATATTTTGACACATTCGTAAACAAATAACTCCCGCGAGTATGGGAAAAGTGCCAAACCTCCCCTTTTCACCCCCCTTCCTCCCCCTCCCTATCGTATCTCGGAAACAAAGAGACCCGTATTTTTTGTTTTTTACGGATTCGTATAGAGGAGGCTTGGAGAAGTAAAAACCAGTTTTCAAAATTGACCCTTTTTCCCCCTTCTCCCCCCTTTAGGCGGATCTCGGAAGTTGAGAGACTTGGAACATTTTTTTTTCAGATTCGTATAAAGGGGCAACGCGTTAGTCAAAATCATTTTTCAAAACTCCCCACTCTCCCCCCCTTCACCCCTCCCCCCATCGTATCTCGGAAACTAGGACACATAGCGGCTTTTTGATTTTTACTATAAATTATTATTGAAGAGCGTTTAAATTTGCGTACGGAAGGTATCCTCCCCTCCCCAACCTCCCCTAAAATTGAAAGGGCTGTAACTTCGTAACGGTTAGAGATAGCCATTGGGTGCTTGAACAAATATTATAGTAGGCGTCGAAACCTGTCCGGTGGTGGTAGGTTTCGAAGGTTGAGTGGGTGAAACGTAACTCAGCTTTTAACGATTCTAATGAATTCTTATTTTTATTTTTTTATTGATTTAGTTTTTAGAATGTTTTAGGGGTTCTTAAGGGTTTTCATACTGATTTAGGGGTAGTTGTAACGGATTTTCCAATTCGTTTAAGGATTCTTACGGATTCTCAAAATTTAATAAGGGTAAGAAATACTCAAGAACACGACGACACGCGAGCTGCGCGCAGCTCGCGCACCCACGCAAATACTAGTCTTTTATATAACGTTACTATAATTTAGAAACAGTGACCAGCAAGCGTGCCGCGGCAGCGGCCGCTGAACGCCAGATCCGCTCTACTGTTGATGAAATATTTGGGCGCCAGATCCCCTCTACTGTTGATGAAACATTTGGGCTAGATGAAGTTATAACAGTAGGACGCTTCCTGATATTTACTTTTTCAGTACTGAATTTTGACTGAAAATTAGGTCAAATGAAAATTAGATCAACGGAAACGTTGTACATAAAAAGAGTATAAATTATATGAAATGTAACATTAGATCACGTAAAATAAGGTTATTTGTTTTTATAACATAATTATGAAAATTATATCATGTGAACGTTATTTCAAGTGATATACTATCTGTTATTATGCCATATTATATTACACACTCGACTTCAGGGGATGTAGAATCATTTTTTATCGAACTATCTTTTTTAAATAATAAGAATATTTTAATTCATACACAATTTATTCAATAATAAAAGTATCAAAATAAAATGGTACAATATTAAAATCCTAGAAACTAAATACTTAAGAGCTAGATTTTTAATATTCCCTGGACTTCACACTAGGATATCCTGTGTCGAGGGGTTCAGTTTCTTAACTAACATATTACTTTTAACTAAAACTTACTATAAAAAACGGGAAAAAAGTTAATTACTAAAGTTTACTATTGTAACAATAATATAATTATTTTGAAAACAAATAAGGTCAAGAGGTTTGGTGCTTTTGCAAGCGTATGTGTGAAGTATAGGGTGTGTATGTTACAATATAACTAAGTACCTATCAACTTGTAAGGTTTTACACTAGTGTGTATTTCAATGAGGCTCGTTAAGCAAAACTTCCTATTAAAACTACACTGACATGTGATTTTTGGCATATGATTGATGATTGATGACATATGATTTTTAGTGGATAAATATCAAATGCCAATATGTCCTTGATAAGTGGAAAAGAGATAAGTAGTATAGTATTTTCGTTTGCAGGTGCTGACGACGTTATAAACTATGTTATAAGGTTTGTTTTACCTTTCTTTGCTATAACGACCATTCCGGGATGAATGTAGAAATATACAGAATTAAATCAAATTCGACCACAATAAAACTGGTTTGGACATATTGGGTTCTGAACTCAAAACACACAGGGGACGGGTGCGGGTCGGGTCGTGTTCCCTCGCGTGAGATGTGCTGTTCATTGTCTTTAGACATAGCGCGGGCGCGGATCGGCAGCGGGTCGGCGGCAGCGAGGCGGGTTGGGCCGACGCAGTGCGATTGAAAATGTCGGCGGATTCGGACACGGACGATGAGTTTGTATTTCGTATAAACATTTATGTTTATGAACATTGTATTGTTTATGTTCATTTATGTTTAGGAGCTCGTGGCTAAATAATAACAGCCGCTCGGGTCGATCGTTAGGTTAAGCCGTGCTTGCCTAGGTTGGTCTGTGGATGGGTGACCACCCATTACATACCGAGTTTCTTCCGTGCCTCGGAAAGCACGTTAAGCCGTTGGTCCCGGCTGTCATTTGTAGATATTTGACAGTCGTTAGGTAGTCAGAGGCCCAATAAGTCTGACAACCAGTCTTACCAAGGAGTATCGTATTACCCGGTACTAACTGGGTTGTGGAGGTCAGATAGGCAGTCGCTCCTTGTAAAATACTGGTATTCAGATGCATCCGTTAAAACTGGAAGCCGACCCCAATATAGTTGGGAAAAGGCTAGGCAGATGATGATTTATGTTTATGAACACATTCTATAATTTTTTCGTTTAGATCCATAGCGGAATTAACTTAAACTGTAATTATTTACAACAGTTCACGACACACGCTGCGCACGACCCGCGCACGCGTTTCGTGTGTTGTTGTCCATATAAATTATACAGAATAGACCCACGCTCGCCCCGCGCCCGACTCGCACCCGTCTCCTGTGTGTTTTCTTTTCACGAAGCCGTCAGCGAAGCATTCTGTACATCAAATTAGGTAACTGTATGCAAAAATTTTTGCTGGGAAATTACTTTTATTTTGGACAAACAGAACGGCCGTAAGAATGACCAATCAGGGACAGGTTCACAACCTTTCGAGAGTTTACAATCTCGCAAGATAGATTATAATCTAACGGTATTTACAATTTTACGGTGACATATACATGACTAAGAATATGCATCGTCGGATATATTTGGATTTGATCAGAAATGTTTTAGAATGACGTCATCATTACGCTAGAGCTTAGTTGTGGCACCAGATGTTACCAACTATGGTGCTAAGAATGTATATGAATAGTAGATTAATATTTTAAGAAGTTTTAAAATAAACATACTCCTTAGGCGGTTGGATAAAGGGCCTGGTTTAGAAAGCAGTACTCCTCGAAGCGGCCCGTATTGTGAGGAGGTTCCTCTCTAGACTTACACCGCCCTACCACCGGTAGCTTGGACCCTGCAGCCGACATCGGCGGACCTTTTTTTATATTTTAAATGTTTTCTTTAATTAGGTTTTTTTTAAGAAATATTTAAAAATGTATAAAATAAGATGATTGAATTGAATGAATAAAGGAAAGAAAGAAGAAAAGATTTTTTTAAATTAAAATAGAACAGAAAATAACATACTAAATAGAGCAATGGCATATTCAATTCAATTCATTTATTCAAAATTATTATTTATGAACATCAAACATTATACATTCAATCCACATTAAAATCTAGAAAGGTAATGCTTATTTCTAAAGAAATCTCTTCCAGCATACGTGCGAAAGGAGAGTAGATAAAAAGAGATGTAGACAACTATGTCTACATCTCTTTTTATCTACTCTCCTTTCTCTCTCTTTTCTCATCTTTTACACACTAGTGTAAAAGATGAGAAAATAGAATACATAAAAACTTAAAGTAAATATAGAATTTAAATATAACATACAATATAAGAATATACTTATATACATACAAGACAACATATATAACACGAATTTTAACTACAAAATAATATATAATAATAAATATTTATGCAAATATGACGAATTGGACTGATAATGTACTTTCACTCTTCTTTTGAAGACTGCAATAGTTTGGCCCTATTGCAGTGGCGTAGCTAGCTACTCCTAGTGGTGCCCTGTATACATTTTTTTTGGGGGCCTTTTGGGCCGCACTCGGGTGCGGCGAAGCCCAAAAAAAGGAGAAAATCACAAATTATTTTTGCAAAACTAAGAAAATAGCATACTGACTTACATCGATTTAGCTATCATTCTTTTTATTATGAGAATGCGAGCGAGCAAAGTGAGACAAAAAAAATACTGTGACCATGACTAGCATAGGTAATAACTTATGAAGAGCTAAAATAGAAAATGACAGCATCCTAAAAGGGTTTAAATTTTTATCAAAAAGCAAGCGAAACGAGCCCGTAAATTTAGTGCTTTCTGGACCACGACTGGTGGAGCTTTCAGGACCGCGATAAGTTATATTTTCGTTTTATCTTTTATCAAGAAGAATATTTGAGGTTGGGAGGTTTTGTGACTTTTTCCTCATCAGGCAGACAGGCAATTGTTACCCGGGGGCTCCATATAATTGATACGGCTGGTACGGTGGTAGTTACGCCCCTGCCCTATTGTCAACTTTGCCTGTATGTTTAGACAACATTGTATTCCTTTGGTTCATAAGTCTGATGAAAGCTTCTATAAATTCTAGTATTAAATAAGTTAACATTCCAATTGAGTTTAAAATACTATTACTACTTATCCTGTGGTTAGTGTCTAACCTGATGTCAGAGTTATTATACCGCCCATGAGCCTCTGACCTAGCTTTACATGCCGTCTAGAAAATCTCTCAGGCATGCTGGTTTCCTCACGATGTTTTCCTTCACCGAAGCACGTGATAATTTTACAATACGCACATGAATCCGAAAAATCAGAGGTGCATATCTTGGGTTCGAACTTGAGACCTATGACTTGGCAGTCCGACGGTCACACCACTAGACTATCACTGCTTAAAATTAGGAGAACATAGAATAATATTATAGTCTCCGCCAGATAAGTAAGAATTAAAGGTCCATTCCTCTTTCCTTAATTTCTCTGCGTAGGTACCCCGACAATACATTATGAATCGTTTTTTATTACTAGAAAAAGTCAAGGATCACGATAAAGGTCGTTTCGGGACAAGTTTATGTCATTATTTCTGTTTTCGGAATTATTTATTTTGAATAAATGTATGCGGGTTAGTGACCTTTAATTCTTACTTATCTGGCGCAGACTATAGTGTGCATTACATTTCTGATTTTATTAACCAATTTTTCATAATTATTGGATTCTAAAAAGTCTTTCTCGCCGCGGAGGACTATACAACAGTCATTTAAAGTATAGTCTACTAATTTCTTGTCCAATGATGCGAGGAGCTCTGCTGTACCCACATTGGCCAGTAGTGACAGATTTTGGCGTTCGAAAGTGTATTCGGCTATTCCTAATATATTATTTACATAATTAGCACTAATTATGCATCATTTCAGCCGAAAGACGTCCGCTGCTGGACATAGGCCTAACCCAAGTGTCGGCACTTTGATCGGTCCCGTGCGACTCGCCTTCACCAGATCATTATTTTTTTCATTTTTTTATGTTTGTAACTATTTCTTATGTATCCCATTCAGACACAATGTCATTTGTTATTGAATTAATGAAAAATGAAATGAAATCGGTCCACCTAGTGGGAGGTCTTCCAACGCACCGTCTTCCAGTTCGCGGTCGCAACTCCAGAACTTTTCGGCCCCATCGGCCATCCGTTCTGCGAGCAATGTGCCCTGCCCACTGCCACTTCAGTTTGGCAATTCTTCGGGCTACGCCGGTGACCCTAGTTTTCTTGCGGATATCTTCATTTCTGATTCGAAAGAAACTCCGAGCATAGCCCTCTCCATTGCCCTTTGGGTGACTAAGCCCTCTGATAAGACCCATTGTGAGCGACTACGTTTCGATCCCGTATGTAATCACTGGCAACACACACTGGTCATAGACTTTCGTTGAGACACTGCGGTAAGTTGAACGAGAAGATACCGCACAGCTTCCCGAACGCTGCTCAGCCGAGTCGGATTCGACGATTGATCTCTTTCTCGAAGTTAAACCTACCTAACTATACCGTTATTAAAAAATGTGTTTTCCAAAATTTGTTTATGTTGAGCCGTTGAGTCATTGTCGTCTAGAGCAGGGTCTGAATTGGTTCGAACGCGCGTGCGTCGAACTGTTATACTTTCTAGGTAGTTCATACTATACGTAGAAATCTTGAAATAGGGATGTCAACTTCTTGTTTCTCGGATGATGACGTTGGTGGATCAATTTCTAGCAATTAATAGGTTTTTTTATTAATTGGCAAGCCCGCTTTAACGCAGCGTTAAAAGACATTTAAAAGTATTAAATGAAAATCTCCCAAAATTTGAATTGCGCGCGAAATCATAGTGAATGTGGCGGCCACCCTATACTTACGTGGGCAAGCTCGGCCAAGGTAAAGAAAGTTTAGTTTACGTTGATGTTAAAAAGTATTTTTTTTTGTCTATAGTGTACAATTTGGCGTTTGATATTTTTATGAACTGATATATTACATTTGCACGTTATTTACCAGTATGTAGGAATAAGGTTCTTTAAATTGCTCTTAAAACCTAAACTACGTTAACATACATCACACTTGTAAGGTTTTTAACCAGTGTGTGTACGAATATGTCTCTTTAAACTACCTTTTTGTCTAAAACTACGCTGACATACATCACACTTGTAAGGTTTTTCCCCAGTGTGTATTCCAACATGAGTTTTAAGATGTCTATAATTAATGAAACTACTCTGACAGACGTCACATTTGAAAAGTTTTTCCCCAGTGTGTATTCGAATATGACTTTTAAGATTTCTGTAATCACTGAAACTACTCTGACATACGTCACATTTGAAAGGTTTTTCCCCAGTGTGTATTCGAATATGAGTTATAAGACTTCCGTTAGTACTGAAACTTTTCTGACATACGTCACATTTGAAAGGTTTTTCCCCAGTGTGAATTCGAATATGAGTTTTAAGACTTCCGTTAGTACTGAAACTACTCTGACATACGTCACATTTGAAAAGTTTTTGCCCACTGTGTATTCGAATATGAGCTTTAAGATATCTTTTAGTACTGAAACTACTCTGACATATTTCACATTTGTAAGGTTCTTCCCCAGTGTGTATTTGAATATGAGTTTTAAGACTTTCGTGAGTACTGAAACTTTTCTGACATACGTCACATTTGAAAGGTTGTTCCCCAGTATGTATTCGAATATGAGTTTTAAGATTTTCGTTACGATTGAAACTACTCTGACATATTTCACATTTGTATGGTTCTTCCCCAGTGTGTATTCGAATATGCCTTTTAAGATGTCCGTAATCACTGAAACTACTCTGACATACGTCACATTTGAAAGGTTTTTCCCCAGTATGTATTCGAATATGAGTTTTAAGATTTCCCTTACGATTGAAACTACGCTGACATACGTCACATTTGAAAGGTTTTTCCCCAGTATGTTTTCGAATATGTTTGGTTAAATAACTCTTGTACCTAAAACTACTACGACAAGTATCACATTTGAAACGTTTTAAGTCTTGATAACTATTAGTACGACAGTTCGTATTTAGAGCAATATTTTTAATACTGTTTTGAACTCTTGGTTTTGTATTAATGAAAGGAGTGGACATACGTTTCTGAGTGTTTTGTATTATTTCCGGGGCTGCTTTCTTTATCTCTGGTGTAACTGTATCTTCTAGTTTTGTTCTTAGTGTGTCTAGCTTCGGTTTCTTCGCGACAGGCGCCCCTGGAATCATTAATCTGGTAAGATATGGTAAAGTATGTACATGTTAATTAGTTAAAATGATAATGGCATGAATGATTCGCACTTTTCTCAATCGAATCATAAAGTAAAGAATTGTATGAATGAAAAAAAATAAAAATGAAAAAAATGAATTCGCCCATCGAGCGGCCCGGGTTCTATGTTCACACATAAACTAACAACAACGCTGCCTCTTCAACGCTGCTAGCTGGTAACGTTACCAAGAGACTGGCGGCGTTGCCACGTTGTATGGCAACACTTAGCCTCTGGCCAAGGTAAAAGCCGGCCCTTACATCACGGGAAGTCTCAAATAAGCATTTTGAAATTTCCTTAAGGGCCTAAACTACGTCAAATGGCTTAGCATGATCCTCCGTTACGCCTAAAATACTGCAGCATTAATTTTGAAATAAATATATGGCAAAGTTGAGGGTTAATGCTAAGTCCTATGTTTGGCGAAAACACGATTCCATAGAATTTTTGCTATATAAAAAAAAATCCCAAATCATAAAATACTTCAAATTACATCATGAAACTTTTTATACTAACTGAACTAACTCTAAAGCAGGTCTTATGTTATTAATTTTTTAGTCCAATCAATAGATTTTATGTAAATCGCAAAAACCTACTCATTTCGCACTATTCGGCCGCAGTGACTGACGTAACAACCACTTTGTAGTGCAAGCTGATTAGAATTTTATCCTAACAGTATTTCAAACGAAGTTTAAACCATTACAAATAGAGTTGCTAATTTGAGGTAGTATAGGCTCTTAAGCAGGTTCTTCAGTATTCAGGCAAGCAAGCATCGATAGCCTCAGAGAAGCATGGTACATCAAAATCAATCAGTGTGGAAGTCAGGATATTCCTGATTAATTTCAGTGCTGTGGACAGAAGATATGAAAGCCGGTAAACTAATACTAGAAATTATGCATACACCGAGTTCTCCCATGCAAATGGGAAGAGTAGCTTATGGTGCCCAAGCTTGGTCATCAACATATTAAAATTCGAAAATGTTGGTAAAAAATGACGCTCCACCCTAATGTATAATGTTAACTACTGTCTTATCAGGTCTAGGTAGAACGGTCTTATCGGTCCACCATTGGCTGTTCGCCAACCTATTGATAAACAAACAAATACTTACCGTTTGTCTTTTTAGCTTTTCGTTTGTTTTCTGATACTTCTGGTTCTTCTACTACTTTAGTTTCAAACCCCAAGAAAGGCAATTCCTCTTCTGAAACTGATTCCGAATGGTGTGACTGTAGTTGTACGTCTTCTATATCCAGATAGTTGTCGTATAGATTCACTGGTTTTAGATCTGCAAGTAAACAAAAACTGTCAAGAGAATTCCTAGTTATACAAGGTGGAGTTTTGTTTTTTTTTTTCGATAGATTCATAGATGACTGTAAAGTGTAAATGTGTAGCTGCCCCACAAACAATAGGACACTTCATATTGTGTCCTGCCTGTTCCAGTGTTTGCACATCACAAGAGCTGATAGACGCTACTGAAAGTGGAAAGCACATCGCCAAATTGTGGGCTGATAGCAATTTCAATTGTTATCAATGCGCTAAGAAAGAAGAGCAAGGATTTTTTATTTTAAAACATACCGTCCTCATCACTTGAACGTTCTTCATTTGGCTCAATGATGTCATCTAGTCCCTCACAATCAGCTTGAAATTCTTCTTTCACAGCAATGCTTCCTATTTGACCATCTTCAACTATACTTATGCTCTGTATTGGAGAGTTAATTAACCCATGAAACAACTCTAAGTGGTCTTCGTTTATTAAAGGTTTTGGCTGTAAAAAGATGATTACAGTATTAGTTAAATATAAATTATGATGATGATCACGAGTGCATTACTTTCACATCAGAGATTATATGTTTCAGAATATCTCACCTCAAAGTTTCCATTCATAATCTGAGCGAACCACACCTCGGCTTTCTGACATTTTGCTAGTAATCGGTAGCATTTCTTCAGTTGAGCACAGCAAACGAAACAAGCGAGTATTGGTCTACTGTCATCAGTTATAAACTGCAACAAATTTTCTTGTTAAATAAATATAAGAGATCTACTTTTGGTCAGTGGGTCGTCTTAGGGGCAGATTTTCATATAATATTTTAATTTACTGTCAATACTATCATCATGACCATTTATACTTGTCACTCTAATGAGTACATTACAGACAATTTGAAAGAGGCACCTGTTACAAAGAAATTGAAAGGGAGTTATCCGTTTTGGTACCTATTATACACTAACTAAATCATATATTTCAAAGCTACTCCTAGTTGGTAACATAATTAACTTACTGGAATATCAGTCATCTTCTCATATAGTTCATGCAAGTTCTTGTTGCCCACTACATACATGTGAACATTCTGCACTAAACATATTCTACACATTGGGAGTTTCTCCTCCATCTTGTAACTAAGAATCACTTGTAATAAAAAACAATATTTATAACAACAAAACACAGTTTCGTATTAATTAATAACTGGCATGGATTGTGACGATTTCTAATTCTTTGCTATCAACAAACACTCAACAAATAAAATAATTTAACGTAATTATGCACTTTTTTGTTGTACTTAAACAGGACAGCAGTCAAGTGTAGATAGTTATGTTTTCTCTCGTAGAGATCTCGGTTCCATAATAGAGAGCTCGGTCCTTAGTAATCCATAAAAAACATCACAATTTCACTGACTTTGCAATGTCAAGTGTGTTAAGTGTGCCTATTTTTTTTAACGAGTTGAGTTACCGCAGCTACTTGCACTTCTATTCTATTCTCTTTCAATACGTTTTCTACTCTTTATTAATTACAGTCTAAATAAACACCACGTTCAATACATGAACAGCTACAATGCGAACACCCTATAATAGTTACTAATTTACTATACTCTTTGGCGAACACTTTGCGAACACTGATTCAGTGTGACCATCTTAAAATTCTCGATACTGCCATACTTTGGTTTGAAACTTGCCAAATTCTGCCAAAGGCTGGAGTAAAAAATGCCCAAAAATTGCCAAGTTAAAAAAACAAAAATAAATACTTTATTTTTACATATTATCATATTTTTATTATTAATTAGGTAAAAAATGTTAATTAAACATTGTAATTACCCTCATGTTCTTCATTTTCTATCTCTATGTACTATAACAGTCAGAAGTCGGCTGCCAATCTCGCAACACAATGGCAAAGCAATATTAGTTGTACTTATGACCTTCTTCTATAAGAACGTTTGACAACACTTACACATTAGCAACTTGTTGCCCGCTTAAGATTGTTATTACAAATTTCAATACGTTGTGTAAGTGATACGGTGGCCAAATTGGTTAGCACTGCGCCTCGCATGGCGAGTGTTCGGGTTCGAGTCTCACATCAAACATGAAAAACATTTTTTAAGTATTATATGTGAAATATAAATGCCGAGTTGTTAACAAAATATAATGTTAAAATATATTCCACAACTAAACGAAGATTCTTTCGTTTTACAATAATTTTCAATCTTAGCGTTGTTATTAAAATATGAGGGTAGATTTGAAACATAGTGATAAGTTCACTTTGTTTCAAATCTACCTGCATATTTTAACTACTTTACTAGTTCACATAAATAATATTACTTGTTTGTTTCATTTATTATCATTATTGTAATAATAAATTACCTTTATAATATATTTATTAGAATATCTATTTGTTCAAAATAACTTACAAAAATAAATTATTAAACATAATTAAATAAAACATAAAAAACCGGTCCATCTTGGATTCGAACTCACATCTATCCCGATCACACTAGCCTCGTTACCGATTTATCTAATGTTAACTTACGCAAACTTGTCAAAATTTTGCATTACTATGAAAAAAATAATCAGACGGTGATAAAAAGAAGTTACTGATATTGTCATCCTTGTCTAACATTGACCACATCTATATTATTACTCGTAGCGATGCTACACGACATGTTAATTTGTTAGCGTTGGAACATCACTATAAATATGCGATAAATATGCGTATGTGTGTATAGGCGCCGCAGCCCGTATAGCGCAAACGATAATGTGCATTGCGGTGGAAGTGGAATTTTGACCTTTGACTGTACATATTTTTATACATACGATGCTAGTCTAATAGATTTTATCCAACATTTGGACGCAAGTTTGCAACATCATAACATGATTTTTTGTTACAATTATTAAATGAAGTTAATCGGCCTTGCTGGCCGCTCTAGTTTGGTGTAATGGCGTGTGGATTCTATTATTTTTAAATGAAGATTGTCTACCCTATCGTTATTAGGCTGGCCATTTTCGAAAATTTGAGATGTTATTATAGATTTATTTTCAACATTGCAATATTGCCAAAAACTGCCAAGTTTATAAAACGTCAACTAAACATGCCGGAGGCTAAAATAGGAGGCCAATCCTGCCAAAAAGGCAGGAAACTGCCACATATGGTCACACTGCAGTGATTAGAATTTAGAATTAGAACATTTAGAACAGAACACTCGCAGACTCGCAGTCTATATAATAGCTAATTCTAGCAATGCAAGCAAAGTACAGACAGGGTACATTATTTAATCTATTCTATTCTATTTTTTGTTGATGGCAAGCAAAGCCGATGTCGACCATTCTGCCAATGTCGAAAGTTGTTGTTGTTGTTGTTGGATTGGAACGGCAAGTGTGTATTTAAAAATGATGTAAAAAAAAAAAAAAAAGGGAAATTTATAAAAATCTTCAACGATACATTGAGCTTAATGTAGATCTTGTGGGGTTAGTACTGGACTGAAACAAACAGAAATAATAAAATTACTTAGATAATATAAATGTTAGAACCAATCTAACATATTTTGAAGTAGTTGAGTTGGCAACACTTCTCCCAAGATGGCACATGTCATGACGTCATATAAGACGATACAAGACAAGGGAGTGGGACATCGATATCGCGCTCACGGTAATTCCACAGATAATATAATACTTGTATTTTGTAATTCGGAACGGGTATATTTCGTGAATCACGTTAAAATTTTAAAATTCTTAAAATGGACTTTATGATTATTGACATAAAGAAATGAGATTTTAAGAATTTAATTTTTTTAACGTGATTCGTGCTAAGATTCTGCGTAGATTCTGCTATAGCGGCCATTTTAGACCCACAGATCTACTGATTAAGCGGTAGATCTACCTGATTTAAAAAAAATCTACTGATCTACTGCCTTGATTGGAAATCTACCTACTTTTTTCAAATCAGATCGAATCATCTAGAATCTAGATAATGACGACGTGTCATCTGGCTTATAGGGAACGTGCACAACGACGGTGGTGCCAACTGGCGTCACCAATACGAATCTTGTACCCTATTAATACTTGACATTGACATGTAAAACAAGGTAAACAGAATTAATTTTATTATTGAAAATGATTATTCTAGCTAATCATAATCCATTGTTGCATTTCTGGATGTACAATTATATCCACAAAAATGAAAATTAATCAAATAGCGTAAAATAATAAAATTCTATTACTTTCCAAAGAATAGTACTCTCGTATCATGTTTATGTGAAAAACGCAAAAAATGGATAAATGCAGTAAGAAAAATATTTGAACACAATTTGTTTTTGTTACACTCTGCATTGAAAAAGTTCAATAGCCTTCAAAATCAACCGTCCAAGCAAACATAATGGTACTGGCGTACCATTTAAACTTCAGCGAACACACATGTTGCACTGAAGTTCACACCGAATATTCCTCAACAGTTAAACAAAGAGTCCACATGTACTCAGATTATAAACATGGTTAGACAATAAAGTTTTTAGTTGGCTGCACTCCTTGTGGTTTCATAAGTTTTGTATCTAAATGCTACGGAGGGTGTTCTAGTGATTGCTTATAACAAATGATTATGGATTAGACTGCACTGAAGTTCACACCGAATATTCCTCAACAGTTGAACAAAGAGTCCACATGTGCTCAGATTATAAACATTGGTATACAATAAAGTTTTTAGTTTGCCACACTCCTTGTGGTTTCATAAGTTTTGTATCTAAATGCTACGGAGGGCGTTCCAGACTGCACTGAAGTTCACACCGAATATTCCTCAACAGTCTCCACATGAACTCAGATTATAAACATAGTTATACAATAAAGTTTTTAATTGGCTGCACTCCTTGTGGTTTCCTAAGTTTTGTATCTAAATGCTACGGAGGGCGTTATAGTGATTGCTTATAACAAATGATTGTGGATTGATTTGTTATAGCCTGGACATACTGTTCTCGCTGTTATAGGATTCCCTTCCATTAAAACATGTGTTGAAAATAAGAAAGTTGTTTATGCCACCGTTTCTTCATGCACCTCAATTTTCATCAGAGAAAATAAACGAAACATACAAAATTCATATTGTTCAACATTCATGTTACGCTGACGAACATTATTGATAGACCGGAACCCAGGTTTTATACCTTTTATCATAATCAAAAATAGCAGCGTTTTACCTGAAATAAAACGCATATTAAAATACTTACCTCACTGGAAGCTTTATTATGAGATGGCATTTCCGTTTCCCGCCGATTTCTTACCAGTTTTCGTACTTTTTACCCCTCTATACTTCCGGCTCAGTGGCGCCACCTGGTGGTTGCGGGCAGTTTTTAGTTTTCGTAAAAAAGTGTCGCGCCATTTTTGTTCATTGTCTCATAAAACCAGGCAGAAATAAAGTGAAAGCTTCCAGTGAGGTAAGTATTTTAACATGCGTTTTATTTCAGGTAAAACGCTGCTATTAAACTACTTGACCGTCACTGGAAGCTTTATTATGAGATCTGTTTGTTATCGCCTGGTGACGCCACTTTGATTTATGTAGGCATATACTTGGAAGTATGTATTATTATACTAGTTAAAGGCCAATGTGATAAAGCATGAAATTAAACAAAGTGTAATATTAATAATTATGCATTTATTTAAATAAATGTTTATAGCAATTCAATGACAGTACCTAAGTAAGTGTACTTTAGCTCACAAATCTAATTAGCATACGAATTATTTGATAAATATAAAAAAAAAAAAAAAAAATCTAATCACGAACAACCAATTTAAGAACATCCGTTCTAGGTAAACAAAATATTTGAAATATTTATTCAGCAATATTAATCAATTGGATTGAACAATTGTGTGACGTTTTGTGAATCGGTACTACTCATTATTTCTCGTCTATAAAACTGCTGGAATGTATTAGCTGATCGCCAATTTCCACGAGCCAAGATTTCGTCGAGGGGCCGATTTTGAAACCAGCTTTTGGAGGCTACAGCAGACCGGGTACTACCTGGAGTGGCTGCAATGTCAGCTTCCCCAAACAGGGTCTTTACCCACCCTGCAATGACTGTACGTGAAGCAGGTTTAGCCACACCTCTTACCGTAATAAACAAATTAGTTGATTTTGCCTCATTACGTCTGTCGTTTAATAATGCTATTGTTCTTTTTATCCAGAATATAGGGTCAAGGTTTGAACTATTGGTATTTAAAAGCAATTTCCAGCCGGACTGCCTATAATTAGTGCTGTCAGTTTTGGAGCCAAACCGTGGCCAGAATATTATACTGTTATCAGATCTTATGCAATGATTAGGATCAATATCAAGTAGAGTTAGATCGTGTATTCGCCTACCAGAGCATAGCAACAATAAAACAGCTGTATGGCGTGACGTTTGAAATAGGTTATTTGAATCAATTGTATAATTAGTCAAAAATGAAATTAATACACCAACATCCCAAACTGGAGGTTTAGTGACCTTTGGATTCTTTAGGGCAATTGATTTTAAAACATGTCTAACTAGAACGTGTGAACTTAACCGACTTGAAGTTTCAGCGTTACATAGTGTAGATATTACCGATTTATGTAAAAGTACTGAACTATAGGACAACTTATCAATTAAATATAAATCACATAAAAACTGCGCTAATTGTGAACCAGAGGGATTCATTAAGTCAAGGTTTTTATTACGACACCAAGACGTCCAGCGCTTCCAGGCTACCTCGTAGGTTTTTAGAGTAGATGTTCGCCAAGAATTTTTAAGCAGTGATAGTTGTTGAGGGTTCCACGTCTTTATCGCGTCGGACCACCCCCACATTTCCAAACTTCGAGGACAATGTTCTCGACCTTCGGCGGTGGGAGTCCCGTCGACGTGTCTATTAGGTATCTCTGCAGGTTTCTCAGAGTTAATGGGGCCGCGAGCGCTCGGGCTTTGAGATCCGCACGCCAGAACACCCTCTCCCATCGAGGTACTACTATGAGGAATATTCCTGTCGACTGGTTTAAGTGAGACAAGACTTTGGGGACTAGGAATGGTGGTGGAAATATCCATGCGAGCTGGTAATTCCATGGGACACTGAAGGCATCGTGGAACAGAGCTTGAGGATCTCTTAGATCTAGAGACACATAATTGTATACTACGTGAGCAGTCGCCGAGGCAAATAGATCTATTACTGGGGTTCCCCATTTTGCAAACACTACTTCTACACAAGTCGGTAGTAAGTGCCATTCTGGAGGTTGGCGAAGGCGCGATAAATGGTCCGCATGATTGTTGTATTTGCCCGGAATGTAGTGTATGCTGAAATGTATCTGATGTTGGTCTAACAAATTCAGAATTCGATAGGTTATTTCCAACAGGGATAATGTCCTCGTACCTCCTTCCTTTCGTAGGTAGGTGACCGCTGTTCTGTTGTCGCTTTGAATGAGGAGAGAACTTTGATGGAGCCAATGAACTTGGTTCTGAAGAGCGTATAATATTGCTAGCATTTCTTTTTGATTGCAATGCAGTGTTTTCTCTTCTTGCGACCAGGTTCCTGACAAGGCCAAATTGTTTAGTTGTGCCCCCCACGCTTGATCTGACGCATCTGTAGTCAGAAAATTTATTGGTGGAGGGTACTGAAGAGGTGTTGACTTTTGACAATTTTGGGCCCACCAGTTTAGTTCCTCTAAGACACCTTGTGGTAGTGGGTAGGACTTTGATGGCAGAACTGGCAGCGAATTCATTAACATTAATAACTGTCGATGATTCAGCCGACCCCGAGGGACAACAAAACTGGCAAAATTTAGAAGACCTACTATTTTCTGCAACTCCTTCAAAGTTAACTGCTCTTGTTCGAGAGCGTGATTTATCTTTGTGACGATGCCCTGAGCCTTTTCTTTTGGTAGGGATTTTTGATTTTCCCATGGCTTCCATAGTATCCCTAAATAAATTATACTCTTTTGAGGAGAAAGAACAGATTTTTCGAAATTTATTTGCCACCCCAGTTTCTGTAATGTATGTACAGTTATTTTGACATGCTCGCGAAGCGTGTGAACATTGTGATGTACTAGCAAATAATCGTCCAGGTATACCAGGATCCTCATGTTCCATTTTTCCCGTAATGTTTGGGCCACCCAGTTCGTGAGCATGGAAAAGGTTTTTGGAGCAGTGCTCAAACCGAATGGAAGACAAGTCATTTCTAGCAACTCCTGGTTGTATATTAGGCGCAGAAAGCGTCTGTGCGATTTGTTTACGCTTACATGAAAATATGCTTGGGACAAATCTATTTTGCACATCCAGTCCTGAGATTGTAGAAAGTCCGGAATGCGGTACATGTTTATTAAATGAAACGGTTCGGTCCTCACATATTCGTTGAGCGATTTTAGATTGAATATTGGACGGGCAGATCCGTCGGATTTTGGAACCAGAAATAGAGGGGAAATGAAGCTTGGCGAGGGTATCGCTTTCCTTAGAATTCCCTGCTGTTTCATTTTGTCTACAATTGAAGACATTTGTTCTGAAACAGGGGTTTGAAAGGGTCCCTTCGTTAGATCTGGATAGACAAGTGGGGGCTATTGAAAGAAAGGTATGCGATACCCTTGAATTAATTTTAGAACTATTTCTGTTGCTCCCATTTCCACCCATTGTGATTGGTAGTGTTTCAACCGACCCGCCCGAAACGGTATCTTGTCATTGATTATACCTTTTTCCCCTGGAACTTTTTGAGGAGTTTGCACGTCCTCGTGTACTTCCACGTTCGGGCCGCGAGCCTCGGTTTCGAAATGAACTTCTAGTATTGAAGTGATCACATTGATTTGAGGAGTTACCTCTGGAAGAGCTATGTTTATGTTGGCACTGACCATGGTAATCACCCCGCGAGGGTGGGTTACGACAGGTATGCATATGCGATCCTGGGTCGTTAAATTGAGTTCCACGCGATGGAACTGTCGGTTTTCGTGCGCCTTGCCCCCGCGAGGGGCGGCTACTAGGTTGGTAAGGCTTTTGTGAAGACCTTTCCGTTTTTGGAGGCCAAAATGCCTTACGGACCCCGCCAGCCTTCTCTAAAGTAGAGGTAAAGGGCTCGGCATTAAATATGTAGGTACTTGAAGGAGGTATTTTATTCAGGAATGCTTTCACTAGTGGATCTCTAACTTGACTCGTTATAGTGTCTCTACGCATTTCAATAGTTTCAGCTTTATGGCCGCAGGCTAATTGCAAAAGGTCTGAGGATATTTTATGAAATTCGCCCTTCTGAAATAACTCGTCAATCTTCCCATTTAAATTATCAAAATTGATACATTCTGTATTTTTTGCCCATGAAAGAAGATCACGAATACCTTCCTGCAATGATTGTCTTTGTTTTAATATGCAGTAGGTTATGGCTGCGTACGATTTGTCAGAATGTGCCAGATGACGTAAGGTGTCATATGCTTTTACCTCCTCATTTGTTTCCAGGTCTATAAACCCAGGAGTATGATTATATAATTTTTGTGTATCGGCGTATCTCACTTCTGACCAAGAAGTACTACCAAAACGCTGGATATCTACCAACTTCTTCAAAAAACTTTCTGGGGTTTTTGGAACTAATGGTTCTTTAAGCTTGGTATCAAAGTCAAAAGTGAAATCTAAACTTTGATGTTCTTGATTTGAACTATCCTCGTCACTTATTTATTCATAAAGTTGACCACTAATTCCGGAAAAAACAGAAGCGTTATCATAACAAGCTGTATCAATGTTACTTGTAGTATTAATTTGTTTGCGAAGTTCACCGATTTCCTTAAAAAGCTTGTCCATCTGACTGGAACGTCGAGCACGTTTCTTTTTCTTATGGCGGCGGCGGCGGTTTTTGGATCGCGCTTGTTTGCTGCCCGAAGTAGACGTACTTGAAGAACTAACACTTGTAGCACTACTGTTGCTGCTGCTACTACGATCTCGCTTGCGATTCAGTCCACTTGGACCAGCCACGGCCTGGGGCTGGGTATTGGAGTTGTTATCCTCCATCACTGCAAACGAATTACGTTTGCAGTGGATTTATAACACTTTACACAGCACAGTTACAATTAAAATATTGATTACAAAAATTTACTGGTAATTATTCAAAAGTAAAAAATTACAGTAGTGATCCGAACGGAAAAACCGTTAAAAACTTAGATCACGTACGAATTCATAAAAGTGTTACCTCTACAAGAGGGTACTTACGGTACAAGACTTATCCTCTTTGAAGAACACTTTACACTTTTTACTTAGTTTATAAATTAATTATTCACTTAATATTCACTTTTACGTATTATGCAACTGTCGCGGATGCAGTTACTGCGCACAAGTTGCTTCGACGGAGAATAAAAAGCCAATGAACAAAAATGGCGCGACACTTTTTTACGAAAACTAAAAACTGCCCGCAACCACCAGGTGGCGCCACTGAGCCGGAAGTATAGAGGGGTAAAAAGTACGAAAACTGGTAAGAAATCGGCGGGAAACGGAAATGCCATCTCATAATAAAGCTTCCAGTGACGGTCAAGTAGTTTAATAATACTTTTGAAGAGATTTGCGTGACAGATGACAGCATAAGTTGCCTTTACTGTCCGCATAGTGTCTCTTTTGTCGTTTAGTGCTGCCACCTATAGTTCCTGCACGTTCCCTATAGGCCTAAATAACATGACATTTGTTCAAAAATCGTAGTAAGTATTGAAAAATATTGGATACTTACGTGTTCTTTGTTTTATTAAATTTTACCCCTAAAGGAAATCCTGTATCCGCGCGGATACAGGATTTCCTTTATGGGCAAAAAATTGACGAAGATAAAACGTGTCAAAGATCATGATTTTGGCTTGTGACATCACATTAGAGTAAAAAATGGCGGATACAGGATTTCCTTCCTTTAACGGGGGGCAATTTTTGGAAAATTCATTAAAAAAAATGATAAACTTTTGATAATAAATGGGCGTTACTTTACAGAAAACCATGATATGCAAGATACAAGAGGGCCGCCTACTTTTGGGCCAGGGGGGGAGCGTAGCGAGAAATTCTTACGACACCTTGCCTTGGGCAGGTTAGAATGGTTTCGAACGTTAGTATAGGAGTTACTTGGTCGAATATTAGATAAATTCAAGAGAATGTGGTCTGTAGAGTGAGCGAACGAGCTCGAAAGTTTTAACACTTTTCCTACTGATACAGAATAAAGACAAAACCAAAGGAAATCTTGGTTTTATTCAACAATAAAATTACATAGCGTATTTCTAAGCAGACAAATCGTTTGACACCACGATTTGACATTACTACGACAACATAGTATAAGATGGAGTATCGATAATAATATGATCTCCTTATTAGATAAGAAGGTTTCATATCATTCACCCATGCTCTATGAAGAAACGTAGTCATGAAGATAAGCCGGAGGCCTTCTTTCTCGAGTAGAACGACGAGGAACTTCTACGTCTTCAATTTCAGCTGGCCCACCTGCTTCAACAGGCTCGTCTTCATTTGTAGGTGCAGTAGATGGTCCACGTGGTGGTTCATCGTCGGAGTTTTCTTCGTCATCTACTGTATATGGAAGAGGCGCCAGGGATCTATTCGAAACAGTTGTCTCACGGCCATCAGGTAGGCGTACATATGAGTATTCAGGGTTGCTTTGTAGTAGTTCCACTTCTTCTACCGCTGGCTCATTATGGCCGTGAGACAACTGTTTCGAATAGATCCCTGGCGCCTCTTCCATATACAGTAGATGACGAAGAAAACTCCGATGCATCGGTTTCGACCGAGAATATTTCCTTCTCGTCAATTCCAGCCAAGGCCGATTTAGCAATATCCTTCTTAAGTTCGTCAAAAGAATTAATAGCGTCTTGAGATATGGGAAATGTTGCTTCAACCAGTGGTCTTAATTTGGATGAGAAGTTTTCTACCCATTTCGAATAGTGAGCGAATAGGCCAAGGGCTCTTTTCAAGGCTGCTAAGTCAGTTGGAACAGGAAGATTCATCAGGGGTTCAAGACGGTTCTCGTCTGGTTTCATAATGTTTTTGTGTATGTTATAACCAAGGAGGTTGATTGACTCCGCTTCGAACGTGCATTTGTTAGTATTAAGCGTAAGTTTGTACTTTCCAGCAACTTCCGTAAACTTGCGAAGGTTTTCGTCATGGTCCTCTTTATTGACACCGCATACAGTGACATCATCCAGGTAAGCGAATGTGCCTTTGAGGTTCTCCGAATCGATAATATATTGTAAAGTTCTCTGGAAAGCTGCCACGCCGTTCGTTACTCCAAAGGGAATCCGTGTGAACTGATATAGGTTCCCGCATGCTTCAAAAGCGGTATATTTTCGTTCTTTGGCCAGAATAGGCACCTGGTGATATGCACTTTTGAGGTCTATTTGACTAAATAAGTCGTACTGTGATACTCTCGTTATAATAGAATCGATACTTGGAAGAGGGTATGCGTCAAGTTCCGTAAATCTGTTTATAGTCTGTGAATAGTCGATCACAAGACGTTTTCGATGGTGGCCTCCTCCAGCGACAAGAACCTGAGCCCTCCAGGGTGACACACTGGGCTCAATAACTTTATCCTTGATCAAATTGTTTATTTCATTCGATATGAAATCTTGATCTTCTTGTGAGTGACGTCTTGAGCGGATTGCGATGGGTTTGATATTTGGAGAAAGATTCGTAAAGACTGATACAGGCGGAACGGAAGCCTCTAGTACGTTGCAGACTTTTAACGGTTGTTTATCACCTCCAAACTGAAGTTCAAGAGAAGAATGCTTTTGGAGTAGGTCATGTCCAATAATAACGTCAGCGCAAAGATTATTGATGATCAATAAAGGCTGGTTTCGGTGTATATGGCCACCTATTTGAATTGTCGCGTAACATAATCCATCGACGTAGGAAACGTTGTTGAGAGATGCGAGTGTTATAGCTTGTCTACAAGGCTTAAGTTTGAGTTTCAAAATTTGAGCGAGATTCTTGTCAATGAAGCTTATGGAACTGCCAGTATCGACGAGTGCATCAGCGCGGTAGTTGTTGAGAGTAATGGGAGTTGTAGCTTTGCTGAGACTAGAAAGAGCAGCGGCAGAAAATGCTGATAGTTGGGAGCCGGCAGATTGTACTTGCGTATCATCATCTGTGACAGCTGCATTTGTAGAGTTATTAGTAGAATCGCGGTTAGAGCTTCTGCAAACCTTGGCAAAATGACCACGCTTCGAACAGAGTTGGCATTCCACGTTGCGGGCGGGGCATTTTAATCTTTGATGAATATTACCCCCGCAAAAGAAACAACGACGGCGATGTGTTGTTGCTAGGTTCGGCTGCATTCGTGTTTCTGCCTCAGTGGCAGCATTGACCGGGTTAGAATTGAAGGAAGGACATGGTACTAGTAGTTGAGAAGTGTTCTCGGCAGTTTCCAAGGTAATCGCAAGGTTAAAAATCTCTTCTAGTGTCAGAGATTTTTCTAGAAGCCGTTCCTTTATTTTGCTTGATAAGATCCCGCTGATAAATGTCCCACGTATGGTTTCGTTCTGGTGTTCTTCCGCTGTCACTGCTTTAAAATTACAGTCATGAGCAAGGATGCTAAGCGCTCGAGAGTATTCTGCGATGTTTTCTCCAGGCTGTTGTTTCCTAGTCGTAAGTCGATGCCTTGCCAAGGTTATGTTCTGTTTCTTTTCATAGGCATTATTGCGTCGCTGTACTTAGTGCAGGAGCGGATGTTGTTGAAGATTGTTGGCGAAATGTGGTTGACAAGTACCTTCAGTTTGAGCGATTCATCGGGCGATCCTTGTTGTGCGATAAAGTTTTCAAAGGTGTATTTCCAGTGGGCCCACTTTAGATCGGCACCAACTGCAGCAGGCTCCACGTCAAAACGATCGGGTCGGAGATATTGTGTTACTTTCTCTTGAGACATCGTGCTTGATATTATTATGCGAGAACAATTATTGTTGAATAAATTGATACAGAATAAAGACAAAACCAAAGGAAATCTTGGTTTTATTCAACAATAAAATTACATAGCGTATTTCTAAGCAGACAAATCGTTTGACACCACGATTTGACATTACTACGACAACATAGTATAAGATGGAGTATCGATAATAATATGATCTCCGTAATAGATAAGAAGGTTTCATATCACCTACCGAACTACTGGAGTTACCTGAGCCTCTTAGAGACAAAGTAAAGACTCATGAAAAACTAGGCTTCAAGGCAAGGCCTCGGGGCAAGGGGCTTATAATTTATTTCAGGCTTTGTCTATTGTATAGATCGATTATGCAAAAATCCAATAGGAATGCCAATCCAGAGGTAGAAAAAAGGAGCCTTTTTGATAAATGTTTGTCGCAGGGTTAAACAATATCTTAATCTAAGTGATTCCATTTTACGTTACAATTTATTACATAATTATAATACCATTAGGCATCAGGCAGGAAAAGCTATAATTTTTAAAAATCCTGAGTCTAGGGGCAGCTGCCTCCTCCTGGCGACGCCACGTATTTGAATCGGTTCGTGGGGGGCAATTGCACCCATTGCCCGCCCCCTGTATCCGCGCCTTGTAACGTCACACGAGTTTTCGACGCACTGTATCGTCTTCATTTTTGTTGGTGAAAGCGTCAGGGTAGCCCGCGTAATTCAAATTTTCTTACGTTTATTGCAATTTGTCGACCAGTGCTAGGTTGTATGTTGATTAAAATATTGTTGGCGATTGTAAGACGTATGTAGTTAAAGAATTATAATAATCAAAATCATCAATACAACCCTCCAAGTTCAATGACATTGACCTTGAAAAAATCGTTCCTCGACTTAAATGAACTTAGAGGGTTGTTTTGATGATTTTGATGATTATAATTCTGTAACTACATACGTCTTACAACCGCGAACAATATTTTAATCAACATATAACTTAGCACTGGCCTGAAAATTTCAAAAAACGTAGGAAAATTTGAATTTCGCGGACTGGTTGGAGCATTCACCTTAAGTGAAAAAATAAAAAATACGTGTCCAATATTTTTTTGGAAATCTATCTGACGGACTTAGTCTTAAGTCCTTTTATACCTCATGTGAATATGACTTTTTTAATCTACTTATTTTTCCTTCGATCTACTGCTAAAACTTTAATTTTTCTACTAATTTCTTCAGATTCCATCTGGCAACACTGGTGTTAGTGGCCGGTCCGGTGGTATGTGTTCGGTACAGCCAGTGATGCCAGATCTACTGATTTAGCAGTAGATCTACCTGATTTAAAAAAAATCTACTGATCTACTGCCTTGAGTGGAAATCTACCTGCTTTTTTTCAAATCAAATCGTATCATCTAGTTATTGTCGTCGTGGTGTGTCATCTGGCTTAAAGGCCTAAATAACATGACATTTGTTCAACAAGTTTTGTGAATTCGAGGTTGTTTTTTATTTGTAGTGTGTGCAAGATAGTCTGTGTGTGAGGTGTGTGACTGTAACGTCACATTTGAGTAAAAAATGTACTCAAATGTGACGTCACACGAGTTTTTAATGCACTGTATCGTCTTCATTTTTGTTTACAAGAAAAAATACGTGTCCAAATTTTTTTGGAAATCTATCTGACAAACTAATTCAATTTTTTTGTCATCTTATTCAAGCTCAAGTCCTTTTTACCTCATGTGGATATGACTTTTTTAATCTACTGATTTTTTCTTCGATCTACTGCTAAAACTTTAATTTTTCTACTGATTTCTTCACATTCCATCTGGCAACACTGGGTACAGCTGTAGATATTCATGTACTGATCGTGGTATTTAAATAAAGACTGTAATTATCGAAGGTGAATATAATATATAATAGAAGTGCAAATAGCTACGGTAACTCATAGGTTAGCTACCGCTACCGGCACAGAGCACACCTACATGACATTGGCAAGTTTGTGAAATTGTGATTGAATTTAAGGATTACGTACAAACCGAGCATAAGTCTAACTATCTAGACTTCACTGCTGTCCTGTTTAGTATGTCCAACTAAGAAGAACATACGATATTTATATTGTTTTATTCTTTGTGCGCACAACTAAAAAGAATTCGTCATAATAATAAAAAAGCCACCCGAGCTAAACTTTGTTTTGTAAATATAAATCTTAACCAAGTGATTATTTTGAGTTCAAAGATGGATAAACGACCAATGTGTAGAATATGTTCACTGCTTATTGTTCACAATCATGTATGTAGTGGGTGTCAGCGGGTTGTATCTCATGATCTATAATAGGTAGAATATGATTAAGATTTTTATTCACAAAACAGTAAGCTTATATACTTATCTGGCATGGCTTTTATATTATTATGACGAATTCTTCTTTTTAGTTGTTTAGACACTCAAAGAATAAAACAATATAAATATCATATGCACTTCTCTGCTGGACATAATAGACAGGACAGCAGTCAAGTCTAGATAGTCAGACTTATGTTTTCTCTCATAGAGAGCTCGGTCTGTCCGTATTTACTTCTTTCAAGAGTTGATACAGTTCCTCCTTCTTTTGTAATGACCTGAGTCCTGGAGTAGTAAGTCTCATGTTTTTTTTTTTTTTTATAAAGCTTTTTCGGTGTGACAGACAACGCCAAAGACAAGGAAAATTATAAAATCAAAGACCTGATCAATATGTCATGCAGAATAATATTTGAAGATGAAATAGGTGACCGAAATCTAAACAACTCTAACTTAAATGAAGAATTAATAATAAAAGAGGAAGTTGAAGACAATTGCAGCCAAGATCATGCTCAAGTAAAAGAGAATCTGGATTTTACAGACACTAATTCAGATACTGAATGTGGTAACAAAGATAGCGAACAATTAGAAAGTGTAACACAATTGGACCCGGTAAGTGGCGCTGTTGTTGGTATGTCTCTGACTTCTCCTAAATGGCAGAGATTGTTTTAATGATATTTTGTGTGTATGTTTTAATGGGTTCTTGACTGATTTGAAAACACAATTGGATCTGGTAGGTTTCGCTGCTGTTGGTATGTGTCTGACTTCTCGTAAATGGCAGAGACGACAAGCCGGGCCGGGCCGTCACGTAGTTGTTGTTCATTGTGTATTATAATAGTGTAATGTTCGTAGCCATGAAAAAAAAATCGTAATACTTAACTTCTTTTTACCTACTTTTTCTTCTTTTTACAGCCAAAACCTTTAATGAACCAAGATCACTTGGAGTTGTTTCATCGGTTTATTAATTCTCCAATACAGAGCATAAGTATAGTTGAAGATGGTCATAAAGAAAGCATTGCTGTGAAAGAAGAATTACAAGCTGTTTGTGAGGGACTAGATGATGTTATTGTGCCAAATGAAGAACATTCAAGTGATGATGATGGTATTTTTTTAAATAATAATTAATCAAAACTCTTCTTCTTAACGTGCCGATGACATTTGAAATTGAGTCAGCCCATAATTTGGCGATAAGTATGGCACTGTCAGTAGTCTCCATCAGCTCTTGTGGAGTGCAAACAACAGGACAGGCAGGACACAATATCAAGCATCCCATTGTTTGTGGAGCAACACCAAATTTTAGAGTTTTTAGAGTCATTTATGAATCTCCACCTGAACAGGTTTTCCTTGCTTCGGCCAACTTGTGTCCGGAGTCTTCAAAGACTTCCAGGTCAGCCATGGCAAATAGTGTCCATGTGAAAGATTTTCTGCAAGTGGCACAAATGGGTTGGGGATGGAAACACTTTCTCCTCATCACAGCTTCAGTCCTTCCTTAGAGCGTTCACCAGTGACCAGGGGCACATACTTTAAAAACATTTTATTGTTTTTCAGCCTTTGGAGATCTGAAACCAGTAAATCTATATGACAACTATCTGGATATAGAAGACATACAACTACAGTCACACCATTTGGAATCAAATTCAGAAGATGATGTACCTTTAATGGAATTAAAAACTCTAGCAGTAGAAGAACAAGCAGTATCTGAAAACAAACGAAAAGCTAAGAAGACAAGCAGTAAGTATTGTATGTTTGTTTATCAATGGGTTGGTGAACAGGCCAATGGTGGGATGATAAGGACGGTCTACCTAGACTTTACAGGAAGTGGTTAACATATACATTAGGTTGGAGCGTAATTCTTTTTTAGATTTTTGAATGTTAATATGATGATGACTGAGCTTGGGCACCATAAGCTACTCTTCCCATTCGCATGGGAGGACTTGGCGTCTGCATAATTTCTGGTACTAGTTTACTGGCTTATATTATCTTTGTCGTCATTATCTCTTGGTGGGACAAGCCGCTCTGCAGAGTAGTTCGGAACAATATATTATTTTGACCTTAGGTACCTAATATACATTATTTTGATTTATTCTTATGTAAAGGGCAATACATAGCTGGCATGTTATTTTTTCTTTTCACCAAGATGAAACCTAAGCCATATGTTAGAGGACTGTTTGAGAAATCAATACCAAAAAGAACTAGCTCTACCAACCGTAACTGAACCAAGTTAGAGAGTGTTTAGTGGATTGCTGTTAGTTTATTATCAGGCGTTTTTTTCTTAAATAAAAATACTCTGTGTGTGATATTTTAAGTTTCCCATTGATAAATACTAATTTGTATTAAAATGCAATGACAGTTTTCACAGACTATTTATTCCAATAGAACATTAGTACATATTTTAGCACTAGATGACGCTACTAGTAGGAAAGATGCATTATTTTGTTATAATTTTAATATCCTCCTATAATATAACAAAATAAACAAATTGCTCAATTTTCTGAGATACTCATAACTTCAAGAATTTATAATTTTTACTAGTACAAAGACTTTTTGTTAATATATCTACACGCATATTGGAAGTTCATACATATTCTCCATTTATTTTGTTATTTAAAACACATTCTCTTAGGAATTCCCGTCCGTCACAATAAGTGTTCCCTCCCACTTATGAGTTTAAAAGTGGGTATCCATTATGTAAAAATGCTTGCATATACGAATATACTACAAACTCAGTCCAGAAATTATTTTGTACAACTTTTTGTCTTTTTTGTACAAAAACTGTTGTTTCCATCAAGTTCAAAATGATTTTCCTAGAAAGTCCTTATAAAATTCTACTTTTCAGATTTTTTGCATATTTTCTAAACTTATGGTTCAAAAGTTAGAGGGGGGGGGACACATTGTTTTTTACTTTTGGAGCGATTATTTCCGAAATTATTGACATTATCAAAAAATAATTTTAGGAAACCCCTATTCATTTTTAAATACTTTTCCAACAATATATCACACGTTAGGGTTGAAATTAAAAAAAAAATCACTTCCCACTTTACATATAGGGGGGCTACCCTAATAAAACATTTATTTTCCAATTTTTATTTTACCACTTTGTCGGCGTGATTGATATACATATTGGTACCAAATTTCAGCTTTCTAGTGCTAACGGTCACAGAGATTAAGCGAGGACGGATGGACGGACAGACATGGCGAAACTATAAGGGTTCCTAGTTGACTACGGAACCCTAAAAAATGTGCTACTTACATACACTTTGACATTTTATGACATTTCATAAAAAGGTATGGCTCATATCTTCGATTTACAATAACCTAGCTTCAACAAACTTTCTTCTACCCTTACATACCATGCTCTGGCAGATTGTTTTAAACCATACATTGCCCTATATAACTTTAATACTTTATTTTTACAATTAACATAAATTCTAAATTTTCTGGTAATTCTATGAACACACATTCATTAATATAACCATTTAGGAAAGCTGTAGGAACATCTAGGTGATTCATAAGATTTAAAAGCACGCTCAGATCAAATAATAGTCTTTCAGCCACACTCAGAGTCAGCTAATGGTTACTTAGGCAGCTCCTTGGTAAAAATTAAAAAAAGTTCACCCTCAGAGTCAATGTATGGGTTCGTTAATGACAATTAAAGGCAAAACCTTTACCTATATATTTAAGGCGGTGGTATCTGCTAACGAGAGGTTTTCTCCATGTAACTCCTCTTTGATGAGTGAATATATATGTTCAAAAAAAATACATGTTGCTTATTAGACTCTAAACTTTAATTGGTACAATTGAAATAATTCTAATTTTATTATTACTATATGAAAAAAATGTTCAAAGTGAAGCATTTTTTCTTCGAAATTTCGTAACTACTCCTAGACGGTATTAAAATTTAGTATTTTTTTTTCGCTCAAATATTCGTCACGTTTTTCTTCACACACTGTACAATTGGAATTTTGATCGAATGATTTATTAGGCTACAATTAATTATTCCATGCATTCTATAATAACAGAATAGGCGGGTCCGTGCGCGGGCGACGGGCGGCAGTGCAGCTCGGACCGTCGTCGGACGTGGAGGTTGTGCTGCTCTGCTCGCTCGCATTATAATGCCCCGATTTTCGCATAGACGATTTAGTATTCGCTTTTTATTTTAGTTCTATTATGTGACTACATAATAGAACTAAAATAAAAAGCGAATACTAACTTGCAAAATGACTATCTGCTATGACTATAGCAGATAGTCATTTTGCAAGTAAGGTATTTTATTTTGCGCGCTTGGTCGCTTGCTATAAGGCTAATTCAGTGATTTTTATTGTGAAGTTTATTTTTATTTCGTGTAGGTACCTACCGTGTGTACCATTATGTAATAGATAGATTTAGATTTTTAACTCGTGATATCTTTTGAATGTAATGTGGATAATTTAAAAAGTAGTTTAGAGGTATTGAAGCAGTCTTGAATATAAAGTATTTTTTTAAAAGTAATTTGAATATAAAAATAATATTTTGATAAGGATTAATACCACGATACAAATAAAGAGCCTTTTCTAGCGGCGACATTTCAATTCAATTTTCAACCGACTTCCAAAAAAAAGAGGTTCTCAATTCGACTGTATGTTTTTTTTTCAATAAATTAAAACTTATTGTGGCACAACTTTATAGTTGTGCATAGTGTGTGTAGTTAGACATACCTATGCTGTTGTGACACTTTCTGTAAATAATGATGTGTTCTGCAAAGTCGTAGTAGGTACATTATTTTCTTCTATCATCAATACTTTTTGCAGCGTATGCGATGTAATGAATATTTTAGGTATTTTTTTTACACTTTGGGTTATATTATTGGAATTTAAAAGCTAAGGATCCTAATTTTTTTGAAAATATAATATAGCCTGTCACCCGAGGATAGTGTAGCTTTCCAACAGTGAAAGCATTTTTCAAATCGGTTCAGTCGTTTCGGAGCCTATTCAATGCCAACAAACAAACAATTAAAATTGTTCGGACCGCGAACCAGCGAAGCTAATGCATACCTAGTAGGTAGGTACATTATAGTAACGATGGAATAGCAATACAATCTATAATCTTACAATTTATTTACTTTTGAGAGCATTTCAAATTGAATCTAAGGGTGCGATGGCGCATCCATCGGTGTCGAGTCGACGTTGAAGTACCTGGGACTTGTCCTTGACAGCCGGTGGAACTTCGTGGAACATTTCCGACGTTTGGCCCCCAAACTGGAGCGGACTGGGGCTGCCTTCAGGCGGCTCCTGCCCAACCTGGGGGGGGCGAACGCCTCCTGCCGGAGGCTCTACGCGGGAGTCGTGCGGTCCATGGCCCTTTACGGGGCCCCGGTGTGGGCGCGTTCTTTGAGGCGGCGAGCCACCCACTATCTGAACACGCCCCAAAAAGTGGTAGCCGTAAGGCTGGCCCGGGCGTACTGCACGATCTCCCGCGAGGTGGCGAGCCTCCTTGCCGCCATGGGATCGAGGCGATAGTCCTCGCGCGCCTGCATGAATGGCGCGCGGAGGCGCTACGCCGGGGGGAAACTCCGTTGCAGCGACAAATGGTCGCTCAGCGGACAGACTTCCGGCGGGATCTCATGGCGACATGGAGAGAGCGAGTGTCGCAACCCCGTGCAGGGCACGCCACGACAGTGGCGATAAGTCCCCTCTTTGAGGAGTGGCTTGAGAGACGCCACGGCGTCCTCACCTTCCGCCTGACGCAGGTCCTCACCGGACACGGAGTGTTCGGGAGGTTCCTGCACCGAATCGGGCGGGAGGAAACGCCCGGGTGCTTCCATTGTGAGGATCGACCGGAGGACACGGTGGAACACATGGTGGAGGTGTGCCCCGCGTGGGCGGAGCACCGCCGTGTCCTCGAAGCGGCGATCGGCGGCAGTGACCTCTCGCGTCCGGCCCTGGTGCAAGCCATGGTCCGGAGCGAGACGGAATGGGACGTCGTCACCTCCTTCTGCGAAGCAGTAATGCTAGAGAAGGAGGTGGCGGAACGTGAGAGGGAGAGAACCTCTCAACGTCCCGGCCGCCGCGGGAGACGCCCCGGGCGTCGGAGGCCACCACCACGTGGCTCCCGGCCACCGTAGGCGCGGGCGCACTAGCTCGCCGTCCGTCCGTCTCATGACGACAGGCCGTGTCGACGGCGCGTTCGTGTTCCACGCGCGCCTCAAAGAGAGTCAGCAAAAGGAAGGGGTCCGTAAGGACCGATGCCTGCCGGGGTTGCGGGACAGTTCGAAAGAGATACCGTGGCCCCGGAACACAAAGGGCGATGAAGGAACATGGATGGGTTTTAGTCAGTAAAAGTCTGACACTCCCTCCTGCTCCGCCCAGAGCGGGAGGAGTCATTTGATGATTTCCCATCCGAAAAAAAAGGCACTTGTTTGTTTACAATTTGTCTTAGTTGTGCAGATTAGGGCATACGAACCGGTTTTTCCCGGTTCTCAAAAACCCGGGAATTCCCGGTGTTATATAAATATAGGCAAAGAGGCCACATGGCCTCTTTGCTTCAACTTCATTCATTCTCTCATATATTTCTTTTTTATCGCCGCTTCGAGGACACGGCGGTGCTCCGCCCAGGAGCACCGCCGTGTCCTCGAAGCGGCGATCGTCGGCAGTGACCTCTCGCGTCCGGCCCTGGTGCAAGCCATGGTCCGGAGCGAGACGGAATGGGACGCCGTCACCTCCTTCTGCGAAGCAGTAATGCTAGAGAAGGAGGTGGCGGAACGAGAGAGGGAGAGAACCTCTCAACGTCCCGGCCGCCGCGGGAGACGCCCCGGGCGTCGGGGGCCACCGCCACGTGGCTCCCGGCCACCGTAGGCGCGGGCGCGCTAGCTCGCCGTCCGTCCGTCTCATGACGACAGGCCGTGTCGACGGCGCGTTCGTGTTCCACGCGCGCCTCAAAGAGAGTCAGCAAAAGGAAGGGGTCCGTAAGGACCGATGCCTGCTGGGGTTGCGGGACAGTTCGAAAGAGATACCGCGGCCCCGGAACATAAAGGGCGATGAAGGAACATGGATGGGTTTTAGTCAGTAAAAGTCTGACACTCCCTCCTGCTCCGAGCGGGAGGAGTTATTTCATGATTTCCCATCCGAAAAAGAAAAAGAAAAAAAAAAAGGGTGCGATGGCGCGGCCGTGTGTGTTTCGAAGGCGCGACCACTGCGTTTTTTTCTTAAAAAAAAACCTGCCAATATTATGCAAAAAATTGTAAAAAATGATTCCCAATTTGTTAAAGTTATGGTTAAAAAGTTATAAGGGTTTGAACGTGGCCACGCCATCAAAACGCGGAGAACCACGCGGCCATAGAAATCTTTAAAACTAAGCCTTGCAGAGACTTGAAATTTAGGGAAATAACAGATTGAATTTGTAAAAAAATTGTAAAAACAGAAAACAAATCCTAGGTTTATATTTTAGGAGCTGTAAGACTTAAAACCCCTTGGCCGCGCCATTGGAGCGGTAAAGTAAATTGTTATTTGATTATTGTGAATGTAGGGACCATGTGGGTCACATTTTTATTTTTTGTTTGTTTTTTCCCACAACTGTCTGGCAGTTTGAGTACTATATGCGACCTACCTAAATGTCCTTTCTTTGGTATTGTTCGTCGTTTCGTTGAGCTCCTTGAGTTACAAGTCGAGCTACACGATAACTGACAAATGCTTGCACTGATTGGACAGGTCCACTCAAATCTGTGTGGTTCTTTCTTTAAAAGACCATCTCAGACACTAGTAGGGAATCTAGGGTACACTAGGGGGGGTAATTAGTATTTGCATAGTCCTCATGTGAATTGAGTCTGGACTTCAAAACAGACTGAGTTTGTTTCGGCTGTTTCTTCTCAGAGAAGTCAGGCACCAAACACCGGCCCCATCTACTTTGAAAAAAATGACGTGTAAAAGTATTTGTAAAAACCTACTTGCAAAATAAACATCATTTTCACTTCTCATGCTCTGAAAGTGCTTGTTTGTGCAGGATATAGGCTGCACAAAATCGAATTTTGTGCTCAACGGCATTAATGTATCTACTCATAAATGTATCTATATTATGGCAAAGAAAATGAGCCATACAGCCAAACGCAATAAGAAGTTCATAGATAGAATTTGTTATTTTATAATATTTACTTTATTTTATTTGCCTTATGTGTTTTTTAATACATAAAATATATAAAAAATTAAATTCAAGTACCTACGGTAGGTTATTTGATTAATTTAAGAAAATTATTATAAAAAATATATATTTTATAGTAGGCTGTATAGGTCTGCAGCCCAACTCAAATATCAATGTCGTAAGATTTCAAAAAAAAAGCGGCGGGAAACAGCTCTTGTTTTTGCGTGTTTATTAATTTCTTCAATTTATACTACTGTTTTATTTCCTCGCAATCGAAGTGAAAAGCAGAGTTTATAACTCGTCCACAAAACCATTTTTATCCTCGACATTACTATCAGCCCTCGCCTTCGGCTCGGGCTGCTAAAAATCTCGGATAAAAATGGTTCGTTTTGTGCACTTGTTCTAAAATATACTATTATCATAAAGGGTGTAACACCTCTCTTAACGAAGCCGAAAGGCACTTGTTCTCCTCTCATTGCGATCATTTTTTTGTTCTACGCCATACCTAAACCGGAACCTTCTAGTTAAGGAGATATTGGGGGTCAAAGTTCCAACTTTTTGACAAGTTTTTAAAAAAATACAAGTTTTTAATGTAAGATTTTTACTTTAACCACCTCCACGACCCCCGTACTATTCAATCCATCCTTCAGCACAATGTTTTGAGTGTGTTACATTGAGTTCTACCACAAAACATGATTTTGCATCGCAAAAAAAAAGACGTTTCCCAGCAATAATTTTAGCGTAAAAATACTTAGTTTGATGTACAGAATGCTTGGTTGACGGCTTCGTGATGAGTAGGGAATGCAATCTCGACACGAGATCGCCAAGTCGAGATCTCGAGGGATTAGAAATTCGATCTCAGCGAGATCTCGGCATTTTCGAGATCTCGAATGATTTTCAAAAGGTATTGTTTTACTTAGATAAGTAAAACATGATTGAAACTGCTTAGTTGTGATTATGATGCGAGTAAGATACAACATTATTATTGAAAAAAGCCTTTATTTTTATAATTATTTACCCATGTTATTGAACACACAAATTACAATTCAGACCCGTAAAGAAATCTCTTTTTAAGAAAGTAGGTTACGTATTTTAACAACAATAATGAAAGTGCGACAAACAAGAAATACATGGTTTTAGGAGTGATTTTGGAAATAGCTCTGCAAATTTTCATTAAATTAACCCATAAAAACACCTAATTTAAGCACACTGACTAATGATAATGACTAATGATTCTGTTGTGCACAAACTAAACTAATTTAGACTATAGCTATCATTTACTAAAAGACAGTGCGAGAAAAGGACAGATATAGCTATGAACTAAGTTAGAGATGTCAAGCTAGTTTATGCCTTGCGCGGTTCACCGTGTTTTAGTCGACATGTTTTTACGTGCACCCTTCATTTGTATGGAAATATTAGTTCGAATGAAATTTGACAGCTCTAAATTACGTCCGTCTCTTTCTCGTTTTATTAGAGATAAAAAGATAGCAATAGCCTAAATTAAGTTTAGTTTGTGCACAACAGAATCGACACCAATATCTGCACTAGGGCATCGAAAACTGGCCATTTCTCAGAACCGGTTTTCCGGTTTCGGGTTTTTGTTCCCAAACCGGGTACTTACCCGAGTTTTTCGGTTTTTTCATTAATACAAAATGCTCTTGCTCTATTTATTAATGAAGAATTACAAAGGTTATAATATTGACCAGGCGCTCGGAAGCTCTAGACGCGTTTTTGCAAAATGCGGCGTACGGGCAGGAAGTCCAAACTTTCGGAGTAGACTCTGGAGCTTATGACAGAACGACGTGAAGAACTACTCATCACTTCGACAGAACTACAAGCACTTAGCAAAAAAATTTGAAAATTGGTAAAGACGCGATCTTTGATGCTCCAGCACACGCTCAATAGAAAAAGCAATTGAACAAAACTGGCGGTCGAATGTGTCCGTCTAATTACTTGGGAGAAGCCACCTAACAAAGTTGACTAAATCTAGTGAGGAATGGGGATATCGTCGTTTCAAAGCGGGAGATTCTTTTGGAAGTGAAAAACTTATACTTATATTCACGAAAATGAGAATTACAGAGCAACCTTAACCCGCCATGTCACAGAAGACCTGCCGGGAGTCAGCCAAGATGAAATTGAGGCAGCTTTTAGAGAGCTTAAGAATCGAAAAGCCCCTGATGAGGATGGGATAACGACTGAGCTTCTGACAGCGGAAGAAAATCCTCTATTAAGGGAGCTTTTCAACTCAGTCCTGTTCTCTAGGAAAACTGCAGAAGCGTGGAGAAGGAGCCTGGTCGTTCTTTTATTTAAAAAGAGGAAAAAAACCATTTAAAGAACTACATATCCATTTCGCTCCTTAGCCAAGTGTTCAAGCTGGTTTCAAGAGACGTCACGAATCGTCTAGCGCTAATACTCGTCGACTTCCAGCCAACGGAGCAAGCCGAGTTTCGAGCAGGATACAGCACCCTAGACCATATCCACACAGTGCGGCAGATTATACGAACAGTCCGAAGAGTATAATTGGCCTCTGTGTCTTGCACATTTGGACTATGAGAAGGCTATTGATTCTATCGAAACCTGGTCAGTCCTGGAGTCTCTGCAGCGGCGTCTCTGCCAAGTAGACTAACGAGACATCTAAGTGCTGAGAACTAGTAAATATAGCACATCCCATTGCGTCGGGGGCTGAGGCAAGGGTACGTAATTCCCCCGAAATTGGTCACCAACACACTGGAGGATGTATTAAAGACGAAACTGGGAAGGACGTGGCATTAACATCAACGGCGACTATATCTCACACTAGAGATTTGTAGATGATATCGTCATACTGGCTGTATCGCTGCACGACTTGAAGCGAATGCTGGATGGCCTAGTAGATTCTTCAATACGCATTGGTCTCAGTGTGAACTTAGACAAAACCCAGATTAAATTCTACCAACACGTCACCCCAGGACCTATTGTTGTGGTCCTCTCGAGGTTGTTCGAGAACATATTTACCTCGGGCAAACTGTACAGTTTGGTAAGAACACTTTCGAGAGGAAGGCTACCAGAAGAATTTAGCTGGGCTGGGCAGCATTTGGAAAACTTCTTCAGATCTTGTCGTTGCGTATTCTACAGAGCCAAAAGACTAAGGTCTTAACCGAGTGCGTTCGGCCCTGGCTGAAACGTGGACACACACGGTACGGCTGGTCTATAAATTCAAGGTCGCTTAGCGTGCTATGGAGCGGACTATGCTTGAAGTCTTCATGAAGGATCGTATCGGGAACGAGGTGGTCAGATACTTTTGTTTAAAAAAATACAAATATAAAATTATAAGTATCTCAGAAGAATAAATACACAATAAATTTAAGACAAAAAAATATACAACGGGTACTTTCGAATAAGAATTTTACCAATTCCACAACCCAAGAAACCCTGTAACGTATTTTTGAGAATAAATTATAAATTAGATAACTCGGGGGGCGTGTCTGATTTGCGAAGTTCACAGATCAATAATGAATTAATGATCGATTACGAAAAAGACCGAAAAACCCGAATACCCGGGTTTTTAAACGACAAAACCGGTTTTTTTTACAAACTGAAAACCCGGGTATTATGTATTTACTAATTAATAAATTCTTTTCATAGTAGACTCAATATTTTAAGCATTAATAAGTCGCAGTGACAACCAGATGACAATGACAATGTAAAAAATAAATATATGAGAGAATGAATGAAGTTAAAGCAAAGAGGCCACATATATACGTATAACACCTCCGTCCCAAATCGTCTAGTTGTTAAGTTCCGAAGGGTGTTCGGTATTACTGTTCCTCTCTTGGTATTAATGTACCCAGCATTTGATCGACATGTCTTTTGCAAATCTGACCAGAATCACTCTATTTCATAGTGCAATTAGCCTAATATCCTTGAAACGGTTCCGAATTCCCATTTTAGTTGGTTGTTTGTGTAGCTGCGTATTTGCACTCTTTGCCCAACAGTAAATGAGCGTACCCTTGCCTCATCAGTTGGCGGACGTGTTTCGTCCCTCGTCCTCGCCTTGAAATGAACACTTAGGGTGTTCCTTATCGCCCTGCCAAACATGAGCTCATATGGGCTTTTATTTGCATTGCTGCTCGGCGTCCTCCGTAGGCGTTCCTTAATACCAAGCAGTTTGTCTTGTAGAGAGACTGGCTCAGTCCTGATGCTATGTATTGCCTTTTTAATTGTTTGTACGTATCGTTCTGCCTGTCCGTTCGTGGCCGGATGGTATAGGGCTGTGGTTTTGTTAACAACCCCGCTTTCTCTGAGGAATGATTCAAATTCATTTGAAACAAATTGTCGACCGTTGTCTAATACTAAAGTAAGCGGAAATCCAAATGTCACGAAAAGTTCTTTAAGTTGGCGGATACACCATGAGCTTGTGGTTGTTTTCGTTTCTACAATTTCCACCCATTTTGTAAAAGCATCCACTATTATAAATAAGGAATAACCCTTAATCGGCCCAGCAAAATCGATATGGATCTTTTGCCATGGCCGATGGTGAGTCCCAATGATGTAGTACTGCGCATGGAGGTTGATTTTGCTTTAATCGACATTCTCTACAACTTTTAACTATGTCTTTTATGTCTTGATCCAAATTTCTCCAGAATACGTATCCACGCGCCAGTAATTTCATTTTTACTATTCCAAGATGTCCTGCGTGTCATTCTTCTAAAATCTGCTGTCTCAGGGTTGCCGGAATCATTACTCGTGTTCCTTTTATTATGCAACCGTCTTGTAAGGTCAATTCATTGTCATTGTAGCCGTATCTTCTTACCGAGGTACCATTTTTTAAAGCTTCCAATAAATGGTTGTATTAATCATCGCGTTGGGTATTTTCGGCAATTTTTATACGGTCGACGGCAATTGTGTTCATTTGATTTAATTGAAATGCGCAATGTACGTCAATTAGGTTATTTGCTACTGTATCTACCGGAAATCTTGATAGATAATCTGCATTGCTATGATCATCCGATGTTCTTTATTCAATAGTGTAGTCAAAACCAGATAGAAAATGTGCATAGTGAAAGACCCTCATTGTGCTCATCGCCGGTAAAGTTTTGTGTGGATTGAAAATCGTAGTTAACGGCTTATGGTCTGTAATAAGTATAAATTTTCTTCCGTAGCAGTAGTGGAAAAATTTCTTTAATCCCCAGAACAAGGACGTCGCTTCTTTGTCTATCTGACTGTATTTTTTTTTCACTACTCGTCAATGAACGTGATGCAAAAGCAATAGGCCGATCCTATCCGTCCGATAATCGATGCTATAGAACTGCTCCAGGTCCAAAAGGTGAAGCAACTGTAGCGAGAACCAAGGGTTTCTTTGGGTCAAAATGCATTAAAACTCATTCACTGAGGATTTCCAGTTTAATTTTCTTGAAACTCTCATTACACATGTCCTTTTTGAGTAAGTTATTCAGAGGGCTGGATATTGAAGCTAAATTCGGTATAACCTTGATTGTAATAATTTGCCATTCCTAGAAATGTCCGCAGTTCGTTGATGTTGCTGGGACGTTTTGTATCCAGAATAGCGTTCACCTTATTTCTATTTTTGTGCAGTCCATTTTTATTAATGGTATGACCCAATTATTCGAATCTCTCTTGAAAAAAATGACATTTATCTTTATTGAGTTTCAAATTGTTTTCTTGTAATTTTTGTAATCCCAAACGTAGTCTTGAAAGAAGTTGTTCTTCTGAATGTCCTTGAATAATTATGTCATCGAAAAAAGCACTTCACCCCAGTTACTCCTTGGAGCAAACGATCCATAAATTTTTGCCATAAATTCGAGGCAACCTTGACGCCAAACATAAGTCTATTTACTTTAAACGTACCCCTATAGGTACTTAATGTTTGCATATAGCGCTCTCCTCGTCCATCATCATGTATAGATAAGCTTGACTGATATCAAGTGTACAAAATATTTGCCCTCGGTTCATCTCTACCAGAATGTCCTCTATGATCGGAATAGGGTATTGTTCATCCCTTATAACTTCATTGAAGGTGACTTTATAATCCGCGTATAAGCGTATACTGCCATTTGGTTTGATAATAGGAACCACTGGTGTTCCCCACTCAGAGCTATCAACCTTTGTAATAACTCCTTGTTCGCAGAGTCGCACTATTTCAACATCAACTTTATTTTTAAGAGCATATGGTATACGTCTTGGCTTAGCAAAAATTGCTGACACTTCTTCCTTTAGGGTCAAATGAGCTTTGTAATTAGGTATGAACCCAAGGGAGCCATCAAATACCGTTGAGTATTCAGAGAGTAGCCTATCCAGTTTTGGATGTTCTTTAGCGTTAACTGCGTTTATATTTGCCAGATCCAAATTGATTGCTCGTATCCATGCTCGACCGAAGATAGGGTCGACATCTTGTTTGATAATGTATAATTTTCCCTCAAGTATTTAGTCTTTGTATTTACACGTAACGTAGGCTGCTCCAAAGGGTGCGAAAATTTCGCCTGTATAAATGTTCTCATCGTGATATGAGTTTTATAAATTTTCCATCCAGTGTCCAATGTTTTAAAATCTTTGTAAGATATAGATGATAGAGCAGCTCTTGTATCAACTTCCATTTTCAGTTTCGAGTCATTGATGCATACATTTATCATAAATTTGTCTGTGTTGTTAGATCGTATAAATTCATATGCCACAAGGGGTGGTGTCATCGACTGTATCTGAAGGGTTGTCCGTGTTCTGCACCTCCACGTGCTCAGGCTCCAGTTGATTGTTCCCAGGTGTTGATTGTAAGCAAACGCGAGCAAGGTGACCTACTCGTTTGCACTTGCTGCAAGTATCCTTGGTGCTGCTACATTTGCTAGCTATATGTTCCTTGCTTCCACAACGAAAGCATTTCCCTCGTAAGTCCTTAATCGTTAAAGGTTTATTCTCTGGCCGTTGATTGCGGTGTTTGGGGTCAGCTTGAACAGTTTTCACATGTAAAAGACCTTGGTTTGAAGAGTGAGCTGGTGACATATAGCTACTGTCAGATATTGCTAGTTCAATCAAGGTTGCTTTATTTAATAAGTGAGAAAAATCGGTCACCATTGTTTCCTGTAGAATTTTGGTTCGAATATCGGACTCATTTAATCCTCTTATAAATTGTAAGGTAAGAAAATGATCACAGATCGACTTTTTACAGTTATTACACGTGAACTCACAATCTTGAGCTAAATGTTTCAAGTCTGACGAGTATGACATGACTGTCTCATCAGAGCCTTGAAGTCGCGAAATAAATTTATGTTGACGAGCCCAAATGCTCGGTTTTGGATCTATATCATCATCATCAGCCTATTAATGTCACTATCAAAACCACCATCATTATCACAATCATTATCACAATCACCATCACTATCACAGTCACCATCATTATCACAATCAACATCACAATCAACATCACTATCACAACCAAGTGCGACAAGAACAATAAAATTTAATATACGAATACAATAAAGGTGTACAAAATGTCACGATTAATGTGCGCAGGTTGTAAACAAGATATATCTATCAACAAAAATGTGACTTGTTCATTGTGCAAAGGCATGTACGACCTAGAATGCGCCAATATACCGACCGACTGCTTTAAAAAAATGTCGGCATTAAAGACCACTAATACTTGGAAGTGTCAAGCATGTTTATGTAAAATACCCAAAAAAGGGAACATAGATACCCCCATTCGTCAACGAGAACACGATTCCCAATCGAAAACCTCATCACCAGAAGTAAATAACATCACGATTAGAAAAACTACAAACAACATTATTAATGACACTACAGACTCTGCAGACCTTAGTCTGTTAGGCGATACAATTTACACACAGAACGAAGCAAAACCATTTCAATCCTCTACACAAACCGAACTAACGCTGCAAAACTTAAGTGAAATGATGATGTTACGCCTACAGGAAAACAACAAATCTATTATCACAGAGTTGCAAAACACAATCCAAATTGAAATAAACAAAGCCATTTCAAAATTAAGAGAAGACGTTGAACGGGAAACCAACGAACTATTGAGACAAAACGAACAAAGAATAAAGGACATTCACGATACAAACACTGCTTTAGAAAATCTAAGAATCGAAAACGAGAAATTAAAAACTTAAATAGAAGACCTAAAAACAAAAACAAAAACCGTTAAGGATCAGTCAAACCCTAGTTATTGCATAGAAAGTCATCTCAAAAAGATTGTTTTGTATGGTCTTGATGAATACTACAAGGAACCAGTCACCAACCTACACATGAGACTAATTGATTTATTTCGCGAGATTATGAATGTCGACCTAATGGGATGTATAGAGGATACTTACAGAATAGGCAGATATAGCACGCATAATCGCCCACTAGTGATTGAATTATTGAGCAAGAGAATGGCTACGTATGTCAAAGAAAACAGACACCTCTTCCAGGGTACCGGATTATTTTTATCTGAATTTCTGGATAATAATGCACGAAGGGAAAGGAAACTTATGCGCGAAGAAATGCTGAAAGCAAGAAGTAAAGGGTTACATGCAATAATTCGTAACAATCAATTGATGATAGAAGGAAAACTCATAACTATAGAAGACGAGACACCCAAAAACCGAATTATCATAAACAGAAGCGAAGGCAAAGAAGACCAAATAAACTCCCAAGATATTAACAACCACTTCCAAAGCTACAATAACACAGAACATCACAACAAGCCATTTCGTAAACAACGACCAACAATTTAAAATACTTTTCCAAAATATCCAAAGCCTCTGTAATAAACAACAGATACTTGAAGCCTTCATAGAACAAACACCTAAGTACAATGCAATTTGCTTATCAGAATCGTGGTTATCACTTGCAAGCGAAAATGGATACAATGCAATTTAGCGGCTACAAATTTGCATCCTCTTACTGCCGGACAACTCGGACAGGCGGTGGTGTCTGCATCCTTTTACAGGAACACATTGAATGCGTGGAAAGAAGTGATATCACAGAATTTTCAATTGAACATGTTATAGAAGTATGTGCAGCAGAATTAGTAAAAGAAAAACTATTATTGATAACGGTTTATTGGAACAAAAGACAGGAAGATATATTCTATAAACAATTAAAGCAAATATTAACTTATGTGAATAAAAAATATTGTAAACTAAATGTAATTATAGGAGGGGACTTTAATGTAAATATTTTGGAAAATAATTTGAAAACAAACCAATTCTTAGATCTAATGCTAGAATATAAGTTCAACCAACAAATAAAATCACCAACACGAATTACGCAAACTTCATCAACATGTCTAGACTTAATTTTTACAAATCTCAATAACAAAATGCATACAACAGTAGAGGAGTTAGGTTTCTCAGATCATAGGGGTACTACCAGACATATAGCTTTGCCTCAACAATCTAAACAAACTATCTGGTATGTCAAAAAAAGGTTATACAATTATAAATATAAAAACACTCAACTATTCAAATCTAAATTAAATGAATTAAATTGGAACGAAATAATAAAAGCAAACAAAAACATAAACGAAAACTATGCAGCTTTTAATGACACACTAACCAACATATTAAACCAATGTATATCTAAAATGAAAATAAAGTTAAGAACAAATAATAAAAAATATTGGCTAACCCCTGGCATCAAACTTTCATGTAAAAATAAAAGGCTTGAAAAGATACTTACACTCAAAACTAATAATCCGATAATTAAAAATAACTATAAAAATACGAAAAAACACTGAAGAAAACAGTTATAACTGCAAAGAAATTGCAATATATAAATCAAATTAAAAAATCAAATAACAAAGTTAAAACTATGTGGAGTATTATAAATGAAAGAACAAATAAGAAATTAAAAAGGGACAAAAATAACATTAAATTACAAACAAATAATATAAACATCACTGAACCTAAGGAAATAGCTAATTTTTTTAATAACTTCTTTGCGTCCATTGGTAGCGCAAAAACACCTTGCAATGAGCCCGCAGGCACCCCAGTGCTTAACCCCACTGAAAACACCATGTTTCTCAGCCCAGTAGACCCCGGCGAAATAAACACCCTATTAAAAAACCTAAAAAAACAAAAAAAGTCATGGAATAGACGAGTTACCACCAATCTTAATACGACAATGTGCAAACGAACTTACGTTACCGTTCTACTTGCTAGTACAACAATCTTTCGAAGAAGCCACTTTCCCGAATTTCCTAAAGAAAGCACTAATAAAACCAATCCACAAAAAAAACTCGAAAGCGGATCCAAACAACTACCGACCAATAGCTCTTTTACCAACCGCCTCTAAAATTTTTGAGAAAGCGATGTGTAATCGTGTGTACTCCTTCTGCGAAAAATACAACATATTTAATGAATGCCAAAACGGCTTTCGCAGAAACCGGTCCACTATTTTAGCAATTTACAAATACATACAGGAAGTTTTAAATATAATAAATGACAAAAAATACGCCGTAGGGTTTACTTTTAGACAAAAGCTTACGACAAAGTGCAATATGACATCTTACTGAATAAATTACATGGTATAGGGATCCGCGGTAAAGCTCATGAATGGTTTAAATCCTATTTAAAAAATAGAGAACACCAGGTCGAAATAGATTTTTATAATGAAAATACCAAAGAAATGCAAAATATTCGGTCTGACTGTAAAATAATTGACGCCTCTATTCCCCAAGGGAGTGTAGTTGGATGCCTCCTATTTCTAATTTACATAAACGACCTTCCGAAAATCATAGAGGGGCCATGCGTCTTGTTTGCTGATGATATTTCACTTCTAACTTCATGCCGTGACAGTGTTGGCTTGAGCGAGGACCTAACCACTACACTAAATAAAACCATAACTTGGCTCAAAAACCATAACCTAGAAATCAATTTCTCTAAAACTAAAATAATGTCCTTCCACCCCCGTCAAAAAACTCCACTAGAAATAAACTTCACCTACAACGGCACTACAATAGAAGTCGTTCAAGAATTTACTCTACTTGGCCTATCCATAGATACTAACATTAACTGGAAATCTCACATTAAAAAGATAAGATCTAAACTATCCACATTTGCATACGCCCTACGTGAAGTTTAAAAGACTACCAACCTTAAAACCGCACTAATTACCTATTATGCCTATGCACATGCGTGGCTCAGTTACGGCGTGATATTGTGGGGAAACAGTACAGACGCACCGACACTTTTCACACTGCAAAAAAGAATGATAAGAATATTAGTAAATATAGAAGACACTGACAGCTGTAAACCTCATTTTCAAGAACATAAAATATTAACCCTCCCCTGCCTATACATTCTAGAAATTTCCAAACTTGTTCGCAAGTACCCACATTTTTACACTACACGAGTAAATATACAGTCAAGATACACATTACGCCACAAAAATAGACTAAACCTACCAAGCTCTAAGTTAAAATTGCATTCAACAAGTACTCTAGTCATGTCAATGAAAGTTTATAACAAATTGCCGGAAATAATTAAAAAGGAACAAAACTTTATTCCATTCATAAATAAATTACAACAATTTTTATTATATAAATGTTATTATACTATAAATGAATATCTAAATGACAAATTTTAAATTACTTAATACACATAAATATTTTTTAACTAGTATTGTTACTTTGTATTACCAATTTATTAGAAAAATTAAGTTCTTTCTCTGTCCTACTTTGCTGTGCCCTAACAGGGTCCATATTTATGTACCTAGCTTTAAGCCCTTTGTAACACCTTTTATACAATATGGAATGCAAAATAAATGAATATGAATATGAACCACCAACATTATCACAATCATTATCACAATAACCACCACAATCACCATTACAATCACCGTCACTATCACAATCACCATCACAATCCCCATCACCATCGCTATCACCATGACAATCATCGTCACTATCACAATCACCATCACCATCACAATTACCATCAAAATCACTATCACAATCACCATCATCGTTATCACAATCATTATCATCGTAATCACAATCATTATCACAATCACAACCACAATCACTATCACAATCACAATCACCATCACTATCACAATCACTATCACAATCACCATCATTATCACAATCACAATTACAGTCACCATCACAATAACCATCATCACAATCAGTATTATCATTATCACAATCACTTTCATCGTAATCACAACCATTATTATCGTAATCACAATCATCATCATCACAATCTCCATCTTCGTCATCACAATCATTATCATCGTAATCACAATCATTAGCATCGGAATCTCAATCATTATCATCTTAAACACAATCATTATGATCACAATCGCCATTTCTATCACAATAACCATCACTATCACAATCACCATTACCATCGCTATCACCGTCACAATCACCGTCACTATCATAATCACTATCACAATCACTATCATAATCACTATCACAATCACTATCATCATTATCATCGTAATCACAACCATTGTCATCGTAATGACAATTATCATCGTCACAAATTCACAATCTCCATCCTCGTCATCACAATCGTTATCATTATTACAATCACAGTCACCATCACAATCACCATCATCACAATCACGATCACAATCACTATCATCATTATCACAATCATCATCATCGTAATCACAACCATTATCATCGTAATCACAATCATCAGCATCACAATCTCCATCTTCGTCATCACAATCATTATCATCGTAATCACAACCATTATCATCGTAATCACAATTATCATTCCACTACCACTATCATCATCACAATCACCATCACAATCACTAACCTCATTATAGCAATCAGTATCATCGTAATCACAATCACCGTCACTATCATAATCACCATCGCCATCACAATCACCATCACAATGACCATTACAATCACCATCAAAATCACTATCACAATCACCATCATCGTTATCACAATCATTATCATCGTAATCACAATCATTTTCATCTTAATCACAGTCATCATCATCACAATCTCCATCCTAGTGTTGGTTGTGATAACCATTGCTAAAACCATCACAATCACCGTCACTATCACACTCACCGTCACTATCACCATAACAATTACTATCACAATCACCATCATCGTTATCAAACTCATTGTCATCGTAACGACAATCATTATCACCGTTATCACAATCATCATTATCACAATCATCATCATCGTTATCACAATCATCATTATCACAATCATTGTCATCGTAATCACAATCATTATCATCGTATTTTCACAATCATCATCATAGTAATCACAATCGTTATCATCGTAATCACAATCATCAGCATCACATAACCCTGTATAGAAGTCGAATCCGCCATCTTCTGGATCTCAAAATAAATGCCATTTTCGTAATTAGCACCCCTGATAATCTCGGAATCGACACGCATATTTATTTTTCGACATTTTAACCCCATCGCACCCCAACAGGGAATGATGGTATTTCAGGTGCGCCACATTAAATCATAAAATCAATGTTTTAATGTTTTTGTAATACACCCAACACAATTCACCATACAAACAATACCTGTGTTGAATTTCAGGCTTTGTTACCCCATTACCCCTTTAGGGGTTGAATTCTGAAAAAAACTGAAACACAAATGTTAACTCATTCATCGATAGGAGTACTCCTGTTAAGTTTCGAATAAAGTAGTCTAACTAATCTTATTTCCCCCCTTTGGAGTCCCGTTTCAACCCCTTGGGGGTGAATTTTGAAAAATATTTTTTTAATGCACCCCTAAACCTCACAAAGAACCTATGTGCCAAATTTGGAATCTCTAGAGTCAGCAGTTTGGGCTATGCATTGATTTTTATACTTTGCCACCCCTTTTCCCCCTCTTAGGGGTTGAATTCTGAAAAAACCTGAAACCCGTTTCTACTCATTTGTCAATAGGAGCACTCCTGTGAATTTTCAAATAGAATAGTCCAACTAATCTTGTTTCCCCATACAAACTTTGGAGCCCAGTTCAACCCCCTTAGGGGGTGAATTTTGAAAAATCCTTTCTTAGTGCACCCCTAGACCACATAAAGAACCTACTTGCCAAATTTGGAATCTGTAGACCCAGCGGTTTGGGCTGTGCGTTGATAGATGAGTCAGTCAGTCAGTCAGTTTCTTCTTTTATATTTATTTATTTATTTATTTGCTGACATGTAAAACACTGGTTATTAGGCATGCATTAGAATATATATAATATATTTAGATTTCGCTCACCCAACATCATGAATACTCGGGAATAGGCGGGATACTTTTCGTATGCGATCCGACACTCTCTCCTTCGCCAGTCAGCGAGTTGAGCGAGTCGCTCGCGCGCCGAGTACACGCATGATGCGTCGCTGACTACTGCTGCTCGATCTCGTCAATCTCGGCCGAGATCTCGTCATTTTATGCTTCAAGATTGATCTCGGAAAATGAGGCGAGATCTCGCGAGATCGAGATTGCATTCCCTAGTGATGAGGTCTTTTACACCCTGTATATCCAAGCACAAATTAAATATCAAAGCTAAATAGGGTGCTACAGTCTCAATAATTGAGGTACAAGCTTTTTTTTTTTTTTATTTGACCAAACTGCTCTAACCATTAAGAGGCCGGGGAGCGTGAATTTGTCCATACAAACGTAATTCCAAAATCATTTTCAGTCTGAGCATATTTCCACCTCAATATGCTGTTATTCGGAACAAGATGGTAATTACCTAGGTTTCTATTGTTTTTTTTTTGCAAAATACTTACCAAGAGCGAAATGCAAACAAATTGAATATCTCACATTTTTACAGTTTAAATACGATGTTTTCATCTCATCTGTTCTATATTAAAAACGGTAGTATTTGTAACATTGTTCAAATGGAAACATGTCTTATATTGTTAAGTTAAATAATATTAAAAAAGAGTATAGTGACAAATGTGAATGTGTGCGTGCGCACCTCGCCACCCGGCCGGACCGGGCAATTCGTTCGTCAATGTTAGACGATTACTTGATTGCATTGTGCGTGCGTATTTGTTTGCCAATTGTATCGTAATATTTCTGACACTTCTTGACCTATGCTACGGATTTGGATTTAGATTTGCCTTGTAATTTGGAATCGAGTAACCTACCTACCTACTTTATTACGACTTTTGTTTTGTTTACGGACTTAGATATTTGCTTACGATTTGGTTAAAGGAGACAATTTTTTTTTGTTTGGAGAACAGGCCACCCACATAAAATTGTAACAGACATACAGATATTAATGAAACACATATTGATTTCTTCCTTATAATTTCTAGATTACAGTGGTAATATTAGCTAAGCCATGTCTAACCGGAATGATGAGAAATTCGAAAATGAAAACGTGAATCTAACAATAAACAATAACACGTCAAATGTCAAATGAAGTTGTCAGTCAACCACCAAAAAGACGAATTTACAACGTTCCGTGCTATGATGATTTTCTATACCATCTAAAAGATTTTAGCGGAAACCTCTAAAATAGCAATAGAAAGCTCACAGTTTAATATTATTTCTTTTTATATTATATTTTAATTAAAGCAGATATTAGTACCAATGGATACCGTACTATTTTTTTTGTAAACGGAAAAAACGCCCCTATTTACGTAAGTATTTTCCGTCAAATGGCATTGACCACAACAGGAATGATTTGACTCGCAAAAAAATATCATAATACAACTTATTTGTTATGATTGTATGATTATATTATTTGTATGATTCCGGTTTCGTTTCTATGTATAATCTTTCGTTTATTATTAGAATAAAATGGTTACTTTTTTTTTGTGTAAGTAATATGAATATCCGCAACATCGAAGAGGGCCTAAAAAAAACTGTCTCCTTTAGGTTACAAAAAAACTTTTTTGCAAAAACATAAAACCGACTTCAAAAACACAAAAAAGTGAAAAATACTTTTAGCTTCAGAAGTCGGTGACCTTTGTTTGATTCATTTAGTTTTTTTTTTGTCACCGACTTCTGAAGCTAAAGTTATTTTTCACTTTTTTGTGTTTTTGAAGTCGGTTTTATTGCAAAAAAGTTTTTTTATTTTTCCATTTTTAGTTGTAATATCCTATACAAATATTTGCTATGCATTTATTTTACATTGTTAAAAATACATGTCATGGTAATAGGCTTATCCCCAATAAATGGAACTTAACATACCTAAACTGTCAAAATTTGGGTGTATTGTACACATCTGCGTACCCCTCAGAGCATACAGGCGTGATGTTATGTCATGATGTTGTGTAAACAATAAACATCCAAGCAATTGCAGCAATCACGATCGATTTACCATCTAGTTTTGAAGAGTTCCATTGTATATCTCCGAAGATCAGCATCAGATCTTCACCAAATTTAAATGCGACTATCTCAGGAGTATATAGCCTTCAAATAAAAAAAGAATTTTGAGAATCGCTCCACAAATCGAAGAGAAATCGGTGAACATACATGAAATTATACCACATCAAACTAAAAAAGAATCACACAAATCGGATCATAAATGGCAGCGTAATCGGTGTACATACATACAAAAAAAAAACTAATTGGATTGAGAACTTCCTCCTTTTGGAAGTCGGTTAAAAACAGGTACCTACATAAACATAATTATATAAAGGTTAGCAACATGGACTCCAAACGTTGGGATGGGATGTATCTCACAGTAAGTATCTACCTACCTTTTTGTTTTCATCATTTTTTTAAACTCAGACCAAGAAAATGCCTGCCTACCTACACATATTTTTTTTCGTTCATAATCGAAATTACATTACACTGGGTTAGTACATACTGTTCCAAATCCTATTATTTTTCTACATTCAAGACTGAGGGCGTCACCTCAGTATCAAGAACAGACCTATTGACCTACGTTACACGCCTTTCACTCGCGCTATTGGTTAATATTGTTCCCGATGACCCCTCTCCTTGACTCTTGTACACGACATATTTTCGAATACATTCAATTTTGCTTTTGGACTATACGCATCTTTTATTTTACCTAACAATTCTTCGAGAAAGTCTTTGCATCTCATCAATCAGCTTGCTTGCCACAAAAGCCTTCACCGCTGCTGCACCACATACTGAATTAGATGTGTTTAGGATTCAAATGTCCGACTAATAGGTTTCATTCATAATCATAACATAAGGGTACCTAGGTACCTACCGACTAAATAAATATTATGTTTTATTTTTCAAGCTTTGATATAGTTTCACGTGTCCCGATGTTTGTCTGTAATCTGTAAGTAATCAAATCTTGCAAGTAAAATTTGATCCACTTCCCGATTACCGACTGAGTTGAAATTTTGCACGCATATGTATTGTAGGTATATCGCGTGACAATGCTATAGGTGGCCATAGGAATTCTGTAATGTAACGACGTAACCCCATCGAGTTTGAACTTCTTTGATTCGTCGTGACGAGTACTTTCATACTTTGTCTTTAGGGTCCAGGGTCTGATGATGGAGCTAGAAGGTGTCCATGGGAACTCCGTTATAAAACGACATAACCCCATCGAGTTTGGGCTCGTATGATTTGTCTTGACGAGTACTTTGGTGCTAGGTGGTATCCAGGGTCTGATAATGGAGCTGGAAGGTGGCCATTGGAAGTTCGTAATAAAACGACATAATCCCGTCGAATTTGGGCTCGTTTGATTGATCTTGAAGAGTAAATTGGTCCTAAATGGTAATCAGGGTTTGATGATGAAGCTGAAAGGGGGGCCAAAGGATCTCCGTAATAAAACGACGCAACCGCTTCGAGTTCGGGCTCGTTTGATTCGTCTTGATTAGTACCTACTACCTACCTACCTACTGCCTACCTACCTACTGCCTACCTACCTACTGCCTACCTACCTACTGCCTACCTACTTTTAGGTTCTAGAATACTTATGCCGGTTTCCTTTCCTCACGATGTTTTCCTTCACCGTTTTGAGAGCAGAGTTGATGAATTACACAAAGTAAGGCGCCTGCCTGGGTTCGAACCTACGACTTAGGCGCGGGCAGTATTATAAGTACTAAGTCTATGGGCGCGGGCCAAATACAACACACGGTATATCGTCACATCCTCGTCAGCGCAATGATATACCGTGTAGCCTAAATTGCACTTTATTTCCATGCATTTTGTATGATATTTGAATGGAATAGGAAGCCGCCCGCGCCATGTCCGCGCCCGACGCCTCTTGTATTTGTGCCGCGCTCTGTTCGTAAGTCGGGACCGCCACCACTGAGCCACCAGGGGGTCTAAAATGACCGCTTTATCAGAATCGAAATATGAATCACGTTAAAAATTTAAAATTCTTAAAATGGACTTTAATCTCATAAATATAAAGTCCATTTTAAGAATTTTAAATTTTTGACGTGATTCATACCAAGATTCTGCGTGGATTCTGCTAAAGCGGCCATTTTAGACCCGCAGTACGTACTTTTATTTCAGATTTTCAGGCGAACCGTATACTTATTCGTTACCTACATTAGTGGTATAGAAAGAGTAGTAAGTAACCCAGATTTTTTTTCAACAAAGCCTAGATTTTGAGTTAATCTAACATTTGAGATAAAAACATTGTAGACAGATTTCCTAAAAATGCATTACACAATTACTACATATACTAACGATTGCAAAAAGTAACTAACAAAAATAAAGCAAATAATGAACATGATAACTACTAAAAAGGTAAACACCAAACACTATTAACACACGCATAGGTAAACACTATTCACACACGCTCACGCGCGGCTACGCAACGAGCCGGGGAGTGTGAAACAGAGACAACAGTATTTCAACGTGTTTTTGCCTTCGCTTCGAATTGCAGTTGCGAGCGGACGGCGCCGCACTCTTAACCATTTAGTGGGACCTCGCGCGAGGCCCCATTAACTGGTTAGCTTCTTTTCCGTTCCTAATGTGAATCATTCGAAGCCCTGTTAATTTGATTTATGTTCAAAGCAATCTAACTGGAAAATTGTATTTACCGTTTTTTTTTCATTCCAGGGCCGACTGTTGCGGAGGAACCAAAACTACACTTACGAAGAACAAAATTAGAGGACTCCATACCAGCCGACCAAAAGACAAACCAAATATCAGACTCAAAAATTATCCGAGCCACTCAAAAGCGTACGTCCAAGTATATAACTAAATTAAAAAAGCCTCACGAATGTGAAAGTAGCTATAAGTTTATTATCAAGAACAATTATTTATCAAATCATATACGTGGTGTAAAACCTTACAAGTGTGATATATGTCAGCGTAGTTTCAGTCAAAAGATTCATTTGACAAGTCATATTCGTACACACACTGGTGAAACACCTTACAAGTGTGATATATGTCAGCGTAGTTTCAGTCAAAAGATTCATTTGACAAGTCATATTCGTACACACACTGGTGAAACACCTTACAAGTGTGAAATATGTCAGAGTAGTTTCAGGCACAAGAATACTTTAACATACCATATTCGTACACACACTGGTGTAAAACCTTACAAGTGTGATATATGTCAGAGTAGTTTCAGGGATAAACAATCTTTAATTGTCCATATTCGTACACACACTGGTGTAAAACCTTACAAGTGTGATATATGTCAGCGTAGTTTCAGGGATAAACAATCTTTAATTGTCCATATTCGTACACACACTGGTGTAAAACCTTACAAGTGTGATATATGTCAGAGTTGTTTCAGGCACAAGGCATCTTTAACATACCATATTCGTACACACACTGGTGTAAAACCTTACAAGTGTGATATATGTCAGCGTAGTTTCAGTCAAAAGCCTAATTTAATAAGTCATATTCGTACACACACTGGTGAAACACCTTACAAGTGTGATATATGTCAGAGTAGTTTCAGGCAAAAGCCGACTTTAATTAATCATATTCGTACACACACTGTTAAAAATCGTGTGCATAACCCTGGCAAAATGTTGTGCATTTGAGAGATGAGACCATAAAAAATAATTAGTGTATTATTATTATTAGCTGTCAGAAGCACATAAGTACGCTCCTCAAATATTTTCGCGATTCCCTCTAAATAATGTTAAGTTGTGCCTAAAACAACATAAAAGTGTAGCCAAAGTGTTTCGGATTACGTGTTATTGTTATCTAGTGTGCTTAACAACTAAACCCACCAAAAAACCTAAGAGAAAGTTCAAAATTCTTCCAGTGAAAATATCTTGTCACCTAAGTCATTTATATGTGACAGCAGGCTGTGTTGCTTTTGCCATCAATGTTTATAGTTATTGTTATTTTACTATTGTTATATTGCGTGCTGTTCCTAGGCTTACAAAGTAAAAAAATGTTCTGCTCAGCATGCAATACCGAATTACTACTGGGTGATGCATATGAGCAATTTTTACATTGCACATCGAACACATGCAATAATTATTTCCATATATCATGTATACATAATGAAAATATACATGATGTAGATTTGAACTCATGGATTTGCTGGGAATGTCGTATTTACGCAGAGAATAACAATAGCACTCAGGCTTCAATTGGAAACTCATTTGAGAGTGATGATTATGCTAATGTGACATTGAGGAGAAAGTTTTCGTCAATACCTAAGATTGATGAGATCCAATCTGTAAACTCGAGCGAGCTAAACTCTGAAATACGTCTTCTTCGTCATGAAGTGCTGACGCTCAGCGATCAATTATGCCAAGCAATGTCCTTAGTTTCCTGCTATCATGATAAACTCGAGGTATATTCTAACCAAATGGCCGCTATGGATGCCAAACTAAAAAAGTTCGAAGAAGAGCGTCTGCAGAGTAACGTACAGGTGCACGTAGTTGATCAGCAGACCGATAAACCTCTTCAAGCTTTTGGCCCCTCAGCGCCCAAAAAGCGCAAGCGGCAAAAAAAGTTAAAGTCAGTCAGTCAGCCAAGTTCTTCCAGCATTAATTGTGAACCGCCTCAAAGACAAGACCTACAGCCTAAGAATACCTACAGTTCTAGTTCAGAATCCTACAATGGACAGAAATCATTATCTGGCACGGCGGGCACAAATGTAACGACGCTGAAAGCTGTAGAAACACGAAAGTTTATCCATGTATGGAATATGGAATCAAATGTCGAGGATGTTCGTGTTTATTTGCGACAGCTATGACCCACAGCAACCTGTACAGTCGACGAACTCACACCTAGAGGACATTACAAGTCTTATAAAATTGGAATTCCTGTTCCGTTCTTTGAGAAGATTTTTTCGGTCGATGTCTGGCCAGTAAATGCCCAAATTAAACTCTGGTTTCCCTATATACATCGTTATAAATATAAGAAGCCGGGATTAGCACATACTCAGAATACTTTTCGTGGCTCAGGCCACCCACAGTAAACCTATCAAAACTACAACAATCGACATCTTTTATCAAAATGTTCGCGGATTAAAGACTAAACTCATGATTTGGAGAACCAATTTACTATTATTAGAATATGATATTATTGCTGTAACGGAATCATTTCTCGATCACTCGGTTGAAGACTCTGAAGTTACCTGTAACGGCTACAGCGTTATACGACGAGATCGTGGTTCTCCGTGCGGCGGTGTGATGCTCCTGTCACGGGCTGGTCTACTCATGAATCGACGTCGGGATCTTGAAACGGATAGCGGTGAAGATCTGTGGGTATCATGTGACATAGATGGTCGCTTGATATTTGTATGTGTAGTGTACATAAAGCCCAGTGCAACTGATAACGACTATATGTCGTGGTTTTGTAAAGTTGAGAGTTTCATACAAACCATAAAGGGCACTGTTTTCATATGTGGTGATTTAAATTTAAATAGTGCTTCGGTTAATATTAATAATTATTTCTGTTATTTTCTGTCATTTTGTAGCATGGCTGAGAAGAATGTTGTGAAGAATCTGCATGGAGGTATACTAGATGTAGTGTTGGTTCACGAGAGCGTCGAGGTATCTATAAGCGAGTCAGAAGGTATGGTACCACCCGATAATTACCACCCGCCACTGGATATTACTTTAAAGTTTGACACAGCTTCCCATGTTCGTCCTATGTCAGCTATTAGTGATCGGTCTAAGGACTGGAATTTTAATAAGTGCGATTATAAACGTCTTTATACTCTACTTAATGAGGAATCTTGGAGTACCGTAATAGAATCAACTGATATTACTTTTTGCATGAATAGTTTTTATGAAATTATTTATAATTTCTTTAACGAATGTATGCCAAAAAAACTACGCAATAAAGCTAGTCGCAAACGTTATCCAGTTTGGTACACCCGTGATATAATAACAGATCTTCGAAATAAACACAGACTACATCAAACTTGGAAAAAGTCTACTTGTTTAACGGTATACAAAGCATTTTCTGATTTAAGAGCAAACCTTAAGCACCGCATTATCAAAGCATATAATTCACATTTACATCATGTTGAACGTAATATAAGAGTCAACCCACGACAGTTTTGGCAGCACATATCCACCCTTCGATGCAAAGGAGGCTTTGAGCCTACAATCAACTATAAGGGTCAATCACTGTCGGGTATCCATGCCGCTAATGCTTTTGCTGATTTCTTTTCCAGTGTTTTCTTACCTGAAACACCTGATTTGAATGTCTCCCAAATATGTGCTCTTGAAACATATAGCAATAGTAACTGCGTCAGTTTAGTTAATTTTTCAACTAACGATGTAGAACGTGGTATCAGTAAATTAAAACTCAGTAGTTCTGCTGGACCGGATAACATTCCAGCTAATATCCTTAAACTGTCTAAAACTTCCATAGCCATCCCTCTGTCATATATTCAACTTATCATTAACCACTGGAAAATACCCAACTCAATGGAAACTCTCTAGGGTTACTCCTATACCGAAGACAAGGTTGAAATTATCAGTTGAAGACTACAGGCCTATTGCTATATTGTCTGCCCCTGCTAAAGTATTTGAACACATTTTATATAAGGAAATTCAAAGACAAGTCGATATTTATTTGTGCAATGAACAACATGGTTTTCGCAACAAAAAGTCAGTTGACACCAATTTGCTAACATTAGTTGATTTTATTTCTTTTCAAATGGACCGCGGACAGCAAGTAGATGTGCTGTATTTCGATTTTCGTAAGGCCTTTGATAGAATTAATAACGACATCTTGTTACGCAAGTTAAGTGCCATAGGATTTACACCCAGTCTTCTTCTTCTGTTTTCTGACTATCTCCGGGACCGTCAGCAATTTGTTCGTCTTGGCTCATACAATTCACATGCGTATCATACACGATCAGGCGTGAGTCAGGGTTCCATTTTAGGTCCCTTGCTTTTTTTTGATTATGGTAAACGATCTGCCACAAATAATAAAACACTCGAAATGTCTACTTTACGCCGACGACCTGAAAATATGTATATGCAACAGTAAACTCCGTGTCTGACTGTATAGCTCTCCAGCGTGATATCGATGCCTTGAGTGAATGGGCTGCCACTAATAAAATGGAATTTAACACCTCTAAATGTCAATTTATGAGCTTTGGCCGTATGCGGAACCCAATACAGTACGACTACAGCGTGAACAACGAGTTTATAACCAGAGTGTCGACAGTGAAAGACCTCGGTGTACTGTTTGATAGCAAGCTGACCTTTCATACACACATTATAAGCTTGGCTAAAGAATCATTCAGACGCTTAGGTTTTGTTTTACGTAACTGTCAAGGTTTTAATAACCAGGCAGTTATCAAGCTCTTGTTCAACGCCTTAGTTCGGTGCAAGCTCGAAACTAGCGCTTGTGTATGGAATCCTCATGAGGTAACCTATACACTCATGCTGGAAAAAGTGCAAAAAGCTTTTCTCAGGTACCTCTACAAACATGTGTTTGGATATTATCCATATATGTATCCTACTAAATTTCTTTTAGGATGTTTGAATTTTAATTCCCTTAAAGTCAGGCGTGCTGTTGGCCAACTTACAATTGCGTATAAAATTATACATGGTTATACCAACGCCTCGGAATTACATGCTGAGCTGTGTCAATTATTTGTTCCAAATAATTATATTCGCTCTAGGAAACATAAATTGTTTAATGTTCCATTTAGTCGCACTGTAGCTCGATCCACTTCGCCTGTACCACGTATGCTTACGAACCTCAAACGCTCTCGTGGAGACCAACCCTGGATTGGACTTGTTTGCTGATGAATGGAAGACGATATTGTTGGAATGTTTGTGGTTCTGCGAGAAGACCGAGCAAAAGGATTAGGTATTTAATTTAGTGTTAATGGTCTTAAATACTGTACTAAATAAATAAAATAAATGAGGAGCAATTTGTTTAATAGTACCTAAACTTAAAACCTTACTAGTGTGATACATGTCAGCGTAGTTTCAGTCTAAAGAGTCATTTAACAAAGCATAGTGGATTTTTGAGACCCTGCGTCACGTGCTGCCTAGGTCTATAAAGAGCAGCGGTAAGCCGGGTGGAAATGTGCTCACTCAAATTTATATTTCACTTGCACAATCAATATTGATATACTGTATTCCTGTCTGGGGTGGGGCAGCAAAGTCTAAATTTATCCAATTAGAGCGAGCACAACGAGCCCGGCTCAAAATAAGGTAAGTACTTTAAAATAAGGGGATATTCTACAGAAAACCTTTACAAACTTAGTGATGTATTGTCAGTTAGGTAACTATACATTACTCAATCAACTTTAAAAAAGCTTAAAACCTTACCTTGCAACTCGGATATACTCTCTAGGAGAAGGAAACACAATATAGTTCAAATCCCTCTAACCAAGACCAAATTCGGATCTATGCAATTCAGTTAACGATCAGCTCAATTGTGTAACAAAATAAATAAGGAAATTTTCGTATATGCAAAATCTCATCATATATGTAAAGAAATGTTAATTGACTGGATAAAACCAAAACATATGAAAATACTGAAGCTCTCCTACAAAACGTAACTTAATACATGTACACGACCTGCTCACGCTCACACACCTACACGTTTACTCACACACACATACTCGTACAACTACACATCCTTAACACTCATTACACCCAGCAACACACACGCTTGTTATATCTGTGAGTGCCTCCCAGATACGTCATCACCATACATTGAGTTACTGTGAATGGATTGCGCAACCCAACTCGATGCATCCAATAAACCTAAGCAGCAGATTCGGCGCGGGCCTTTCGTCACATACATCGGTCGTTAGGACAACCTTTTAGTACCTACTTACCTAATATTAAGAATTAATTGTAATTACTTTTATTAAATTCAATTAGTGGAAATTTTGGGTTTTCTTGGACTCCTACGCTGCCTATCACATAATTGGCGCAGCCGGTAGGATTGTCGAGTCAGTGCGTGCAAATCAAAGACTATAATTTCACGATCGAGCTGGACATCTGGACATTTGTGCGTGCTGTTCACGATTCAACGTGCGTCGTCGACAATCCAGAAGAACCAGAAGCAGCCGTCGAAGTTCCTGTAGACCGTATCCAGACATCTATACTACGGGAGCCGCTGATATGTACTTTATGTGAGTTGCACAAATTCCTTACAGTTGGTCGCTATTTCCCTACAAAAATTTTCACCCACGATCATCGCGATCTATTATTGAACCCCTAGGCAACCGGTCGTCCTCTCGCATCGCGCTGAGGGACGCTACCCGAAATTTAGAGTTAGATAGCTTAGAAATAACCATGGCAAATCAAGATGATATGATAGATAAAATTGTTAAAGCATTATGAGTTGTACCAGAATTTGACGGTAATAGCAATACTCTAATTAGATTTTTATCACTATGTGACCAGCTTGTTGCGAGCTATATTAATCCAGCACCTGGTCATGAATTAACCAATTAGGATTATTAAATGGTATATTAAATAAAATCACCGGGAACGCGGCTAGAACATTAGTAACAAATGGTGTTCCCCGGGATTGGAATGGTGTTAGGAATAATAATTCATAATTTTTCAGACCTTAAAGATGAGTCTGCGTTATACAATGATCTATCGTTACTATCTCAAGGATCAGATACGCCTCAAGTATTCTATGAGCGCGTTTTAAACCTTTTAAGCACCATCATGACATACGTAGAAATACACGATGCTGTCTCTACCACCGTCGAAGCAAAAAGAACTTTGTATAAAAAACTAGCTTTGCAGACGTATCTACGAGGCTTAGCGGAACCTCTAGGATCTAGGATTCGATGCATGAGGCCTCCTTCCCGAGAGAAAGCATTAGAATATGCCCAAGAGGAGATGAACGTTCTTTACCTCCAACAAAAAATTATACCTTCAAGTAAAAGGTTACTTCCAATATTTCCAAATGTGCTAACTCAGCATCCTCAGATGGATAGAAATTTGAAGCCTCGAAATTTTGATCCAAATCGCTTTATTCCCCAGGAGCCAAGACCATTTTATCAGGGACCTTCTAGAACCCAACAAATGTTCAAAACTTTACCGCGATCCAATATGTCCACCGGTTTTAGAGTCAACCCTGGACCCCCAACGTCTCAGCAGGTACCAAACAACCAGCCTCGACCAATGAGCGGTGTTAGTCACCCCATCGCACGTGTTCTGCCACCGACCAATATGCATGATTGGCGTAATTACGGTAATATGCACCCCCTGGTAATTACTTTAGAACACGAGAAGCAAACGTGAACGAATTTTTTGTACAAGAACCCGACTATGACTATGTCCCAGACTGTGTCCCAGCTTGTGACCCGACTACTCACTTGACACTGACACAGGACGTCTCCGTAGGTGAACCCATACCCACAGTTCCACCCGAAAATCCAAAGTCGTCAAATTTTCCAAAGGAAGCCCTGAAAAATGCCCCCGATTAGAAATGAATATACAGGGGAAAAGACAATTGCCTTTTTTAAAATTAAATGTTAGGCTCGACTTTTCACCTTTAAAATTTTTAATTGATACGGGAGCTAACCAGTCGTTCATAAGTCTTGAAACTGTGGCAAGGTACTATCCCGACTATGAACTTAACTATGAACCATTTATAGTCGCTAACGTGCATGCATCTACCATGAATGATTACTCAATCACTATACCCTGTTTCGAAGAATTTAAAGACAATAATCCAATCAACTTGAACATATACAGATTCCACGATTACTTTGACGGACTAATAGGGTGCGATCTGTTGTGATATCAAAATATAATCAGACCTATATGGTAGTGTCTTTGGTAAAACTGTCTTGTGTTATGTCGCTATAAAAATAAAATTAGTCCATTACAAAATTATACTGAAAAAACATCTTTGTTTTATTAGGTTATGGGCCCAGAACGCCCAGGCGTTGTAAAAACCAATTTTTAATAGACTCAGCGTTAAGTACTGTGGTTTTGCAATAATAATGACGACGAACTATGTAGCTAACGTTCCAAAGTTACGCGGCCGTGAAAATTACGAGGATTGGTGTTTCGCAGCCCAAAATGTGTTGGTATTGGAAGGTATGGCGTCCGCCATTGAAGAACCGCTACCAGTGACGGCTAGTGCGAAGGAAAAGTCAGAAGACGCCAAAGCAAAGGCGAAACTCGTATTGACCATCGAACCCTCGCTATATGTTCACATAAAGCAAGCAGCGACAACTTATGATTTATGGAGCAAATTGAAAACCATGTTTGATGATTCTGGCTTTACAAGAAAGATAAGTTTACTCAGAAATCTCATCAATATTCGTCTCGAAAACTGTGATTCCATGACGCAGTATGTGACCCAGATCATTGAAACAGGGCAGCGACTTCAAGGAACAGGTTTTAAGTTGACAGACGAATGGATTGGTGCATTAATGTTAGCAGGATTACCCGAAAAGTATGCGCCTATGATCATGGCCATTGAACACTCGGGAATCGAGATAAGTGCCGACGTCATAAAAACCAAGTTGATGGATATGTGTGTTGAAGCTAGTTCAGCTCCCGGTTCCCAAAGTGCGTTTGTAGCAAAAAGGTCGCAGCACTTGAAAAATGAAACCTCTAAGAGCGGTCATAAAGATTTGAAAGCAACGTCAAAATCTGTCAAGATTGTCAAGTGTTACAAATGTAAACAGACCGGACATTATTTAAATCAGTGTCCCAACTCAGAATCAAGCAAAAGAAAACAGACCAATGCATTCAGTGCTATTTTTCTGAGTGGTAAGTTCAGTCAGAATAACTGGTATATTGATAGTGGGGCTAGTAAACACATGACGGCGAGACAAGACAATATCGTCAATCCGTCTCATCAACACGATATGAGGAAGATTATTATTGCAAACCAGACAAGTGTTCCAGTTGTATGTTCTGGTGATGTCAACATCATCACAGTTGTGAATGGTATAGAGTATGATGTCACAGTTTCGGACGTATTGTGCATACCGAGCTTAACAACAAACTTGCTTTCGGTGAGTCAGTTGATCGAGAATGGCAACAGCGTTATTTTCAAGAAAAATAGTTGTTACATCTATAATCAACAGAAAGACCTAGTTGGTGAAGCAGAATTAGTTAAAGGTGTGTACAGATTATACACGAAAACAGAACAGATATTAGCAGCAACTGCAATAGCATCGAGTGAGATTTGGCACCGACGCTTGGGGCACATCAACAGTACTAGTTTAAATAAAATGAAAAACGGTGCTGTAGAAGGAATTTCATACCCAGAAGTGGCAAACATAGATAAGGCATCATGTACTATTTGCTGTGAAGGCAAGCAAGCTAGACTCCCGTTTCAGCAGAGTTCGTCTAAAACGGAGAGCGTTCTAGAGTTGATTCACGCAGATGTATGTGGTCCCATGGAAACTTTATCAATTGGAAGATCGAGATACTATGTTTTGTTCGTGGATGATTACAGCAAGATGGCGTTCGTTTATTTTATGAAGGTGAAGAATATTCAAGTCCATGGTTGAAAAACAGAAAGACAGAAAGATAAAAATTCTTAGGACAGATAACGGAGGTGAGTTCTGTAGTCAAGAATTTGATAAGTATCTGAAAGAGCAAGGGATAGTTCATCAAAGAACTAATGCTTACACGCCGCAGCAGAATGGTTTGTGTGAACGCATGAACAGGTCACTAGTTGAAAAGGCCAGATGTTTGATCTTTGACGCTGGCTTAGAAAAGAAATTCTGGGCAGAGGCGGTTCATACTTCAGTTTACTTAAGAAATAGATCTGTTGTTACAGGGCTGAATGGCAAGACTCCATATGAAGTCTGGACAGGGTCGAAGCCAAACGTAAGTAATTTGCGTATTTTTGGTAGTGCAGTCATGACACATGTACCTAAGGAAAAACGTCTAAAGTGGGACAAGAAGGCCAAGAAATTGATTCTGGTGGGGTATGCAGACCATACCAAAGGATTGTAGCAGATACATTTCATAACCTGCTACTTGTTTCCCAACAATTCAATCAATGTTAGACGACAACATTTTGAGGTTATTTATTTTACAATGAAACCCATGAACATGAATTACAATTGGAAAAGAATAACCATCATCGTGTATAGGACATCAATGTATTAAGTGATCAGAAACAGCATCTGCTTTGAAATGGGATGCTGTATTTATCTCATAATAGCGTAGGAACACTTTACAAAACCGGCAATATTGGCATGCAAATTACTCAGTAACTACTGTACGGATTTGGAACATATAGCCACTTTTTAGAATGCTCGTAAAACGATCTTTTCAAATATGACAATAGTTTTCGGATTTATTAAAACTTTTGTTTAATTATAACCATAACATTTATTAGGCATAGTGCGTTTCGTTTCATGCAGCTGTCAAAGTTATAGGTCATGACGTTAGTGATTATGTAGTCGCACATAATCATCAGTCTCTTTTTCGAAAATTATACTATCGCGAACAATTAAATCATGTTCGTTTATGGGATGCTGTAACGTAATAGGTATTATGTACTGTTCTAAATTTAGAGATAGAAAAAATAATAGATATATTTCATAAGTAATCATTCTACGTGGAACGAATTTTAATGTATAGATTTTATCGATTTTGGGTTGTCAGTCTGAGTCCAACAGCGGGGCACGCTGCCCGCGTTCCTCAGGCTCACGTATTTTGACAGTTCAAAAGTACACGTCATGTGAAAAGGTTAACCTAGTAGGCGCCACGTGCGCGAGGTTCTCTCTTCTTTTATTTTCGTGCTGGACTTCGGTCCAGACCATTGTAATAACTTAGAATCAGTGTTAGCAACATGAACCTGTAAAGCTAGGTATTTGTGTGTCAGTGATTCCTCGTAGGACAGTCAACGGCGGTCTGTGTTCACTGTAGTTCCGTAACTAATGAACGATTCCAAGAGGACTTCAACGCCGTTATAATATTATTTGTTTACGTGCGCATCTCCGATGATGTATTTTTAACTGCACCATCGCCTCAAGGACAAACTGAAGAGTCTTTGATCATCTTCGGCTCGTCGTGTCATCTGACCAGCTTCATGCAGAAGTACTACGTCCGTAGGGCTTCGCACCAGCGCTAGTGTCTGCCACCAACCCTGTGTGGTAGACGATCCCAAGGACTACTCACCGTGTTTCCTGCTTAACTTCGCCTCCGGCATCCCGCGCCAGCTTCCGCGCACCTTCGTTAGGTGTGTTGGAGGGGTCCTCCAGTATCCTCTACGTGCCCGGTTTTCAAGGGACACTGTCGAGCAGTGCCCCGGTGAACGTCCGGTTTACCATCTTCGTGGGGAACCAACTATTGCTTCGGTAGCAATACGTGATGGGAAGTGTGCGTTCATGGTACCATGAGTAAGTCATTTTATTTCTTTATTATCTGGCCAGTAGTGTAGAGTCAGTGCGCGACATATTCCGTAGGCACCGTTGCCTCGTTCCTACTTGGACTGTCTAATTTTAAGATGCTAGGTTCTACCCAATCCTTAATGTTTTAGTTTGTTATTTTTGAAAAACAATATAGTGTTTGCACTTTTAAGTTAAACTTAGTTTTATTCCAAATAAACCTCCCATAGGTTTCTATAGCAAGAGGTCCTTGAACTAATAGTTGGATGCTGAAAGCCGAGAGCTTGAAGAACCTTTTATTTGACAATCACGTTTCATACTTAAATAAACTAATCGTGTGTCTCAACTCTCAATAACAATCTACCAGTCCAGTCTTTTTTTACACACCACAATGGCGTCCGAACATTTAATAAATTCATAATCTATGGGAGTTGTTTGGAATATTACTGAAATTTTTATACAGTTTACCTATGATAGATTAACATTCTCCAACATATTTTGCATGTAAACGTTTTAGAGCTTGTGTGGAAATTCACATAGCATATCGTGGGGTACCTAAATGGTGAATGCATGTCAGCATTTTTGTCAGCGTAGTATTGGGTGAAGCAACATTCCTTGCTTGTGTCAAGTAAATACCAGTTGCAAACACTAATTTCTGAGAATATTTGTGTACTTGCAATGATAAGTTTTTTGTCGTTAATCACAATAGCCAAGGATTTGAATCACAACGCCATATGCAGGCACTGTTTAGTTACTAACTTTTAATTAAGAATAGTGTTGTCACAATGGCAGATCCATTAGAACAGTTTCTTGATACAGAAGATACGGCGCACAAGCCCGATGAATCAGATACAGATGATGTCTCGCATAATGTAGCACGTAGACGTAAAGTAGCTCAGCCACCAATGTCAGCCGCATCCCATGACACGAAACATATTTACCAACCTTCACATAGTCAGTCAGTAACAGCAGACCACTCGAACCTCGTAACTTATGTAGTACGCGATGACAATTTCAGGTCATGGAATTTAAAGTTCACCGGAGAATCAAGTATAGTGGATTTTTTCTGGCGGATTGATGACTGCATGCGCACTAGAGACATACCAGAATATAAAATCGTCAAATGTTTTTCAGATTTCTTAGGCGGAAAAGCACTAGATTATTACAGACAAATTAGAGACACAGTAGTCACCTTGGAAGATTTGCAAAATAAATTCAGAACATTCTTCTCATCCTTTGACAATGATTTCATCTTAGAGAAACAAATTAGGGATCATAAGCAAAGCCTAGGACAACCATTGCATATTTATGTGCTAGATATGCAAACCTTAAATTCAAGACTTACTGCACCTTTATCAGAAGCAACCCTAATAGAGATAGTAAAACATAATTTATTACCAACCTATGCACAACTTTTAGCTGTCAATGACATACAGACCATTGACAGATTAATTTCACTAGGCAAGCGTTACGAAGCATATGCGGTTTCCACACCATGTAACTCAGCCTCAAAACCTAATAAGGGCCAGAAACAAGTTACAGTTGTTAACACTCAGTATAAGAAAACTGAAAATCCAACCATTACATGTAGAAAATGTAAAAAAACCGGACATTCATACAAACAATGCAGATCAGTACCAGGCATTGTATGTTTTAAGTGTGGAGCAAAGGGGGTACTCACCTCGCGTTGTTCTAAGTGTAACCCACCCACAGACGCCCACCCTGTTCAAAAATCGAATTCAAAAAACTAGATGGTCCGGGAGTGACTAGTTCGTGCTCTAGTAAACAACACTTAGGAACGGTGACTCCTGGTATATCATGTGGAAAAATGGACAACAGAATTTTTGTAGAATTCCAAATTAAAAACAAAACATACAGTGGACTTTTAGATACAGGTGCGAATCTCTCAGTTATAGGTAATGGATACCATAAGCAACTAATAGATATAGGATTTAAAAAAGAAACAACTAGCTGGAGCGCAGTGTGCCAATGGTTCTCAAGTAGAAACAATAGGAGTAATGTCATTACCAGTTACTTTTAAAAATAAAAGGAGCGAAATAACATTTATGGTTATACCAGAAATATCAGATAACATCATACTAGGCATGGACTTCGTACATCAATTTGGAATTTTAAATTATTTTTATTTTGACAGCATACAGCTAGTGGATAAAACTGACAATAACCACCCACAAACTTCAAATGAGTTGTGCGGTATAATGTCCAAAGGTGAACTTTCACCATTAGAATATATAGAATTAGAAAAAATTATTTCAAAATTTAAAACAATTAGTACCGAAGAGAAAGGTTTAGGTAAAACCGATATAATGGAACATAGGATTGTAACAACGGGAACACCAATAAAACAAAAATACTACCCTTTATCACCAGTGAAACAGCAGGCACTGAATGACGAAGTTGATAGGATGTTAGAACTGGGCGTAATTGCTCCATCAAAATCACCTTGGTCTAATCCAGTTGTTATGACACCAAAGAAAGATGGTTCACTCAGATTTTGTTTGGACGCTAGAAAACTGAATGATGTCACTCTTAAAGACTCCTATCCGTTGCCATATATATCATCAATATTGGATAACCTTAAAGGAGCTCGTTATTTATCATCAATAGATTTATCAGCTGCATACTGGCAGCTACCACTTTGTGATTCAGATAATTTAGATGGAAACGGCACTTCTTGTCAGAAAACCGCATTTGTAGTACCTAACAGGGGACTTTTTGAATTCAAAAGAATGCCCTTTGGTTTATGTAACGCTGGTTGTGATATGCAACGTTTGATCGACTCACTATTTCAACATAGGTATGGTGAAAAGATTTTCGGATATTGTGACGATCTATTGGTAGCTACCACTACATTTGAAGAGCATATTGATATATTAAATGATGTTATGGAAACTTTAAGCAAAGCAGGGTTGACAATAAATTTTAATAAATGTGAATTTTGCAAAGATCAGCTAAATTACCTAGGATATGTAGTAAGTTCAAAAGGTCTGCAAACAGATCCAAAAAAATTGGACTGTATTAGAAACTTCCCTAGACCAACTACAGCTAGACAATTACGTGCTTTTATAGGTTTATGTTCATATTACAGGAGATTTGTTAATAACTTCTCAACAATAATTGCACCAATGACGGCATTAATCGGTAAAAGAAAAGGAAAAGAGGCAATAGCATGGTGTAGTGAAGCAGAAGGGTCTTTCATAGCACTTAAAGAGGCACTCACTCAAGCACCAGTATTAGCTTGTCCTGATTTTTCAATACCATTTCAGATTCATACAGATGCATCATCAGTCGGAATTGGAAGTGTTCTCGTACAAGAAGTAGACGGTATAGAACATCCCGTAGCATTTCACTCCCGTTTACTCTCAAAAACAGAACGAAATTATAGCACAACCGAGCGTGAGCTATTGGCTGTAGTTGATTCAGTCATACATTTTAGACCTCACATTGATTGTGGCCATTTCATTTTAGTAACAGATCATATGTGTCTTAAGTGGTTAAAAACATTAAACAACCCATCCGGTCGTTTAGCGCGTTGGGCAATGCAACTAGCTTGTTTTGACTTTGAAATCCGTCATAGGAAAGGTGCTCTGCACGTAGTTCCCGACGTGTTATCAAGAGCAGAACTCAATGCAGTAACATTTTCAGGGGGAATAAACTCAAATGATGAATGGTACAATAACTTATTTAAAAATGTACAATCAAATCCAATATTTCATAAAAACTATCAAATAAAAGAAAACATATTGTATAGATTTAGTAAACCCACGTCACAGTTACAAGACGAAAATTCATGGAAAATAGTTCTACCTCATGATATAGTACAGAAATGTATAAAGGAAAAACATGAATTAAGCGCAATACATCCAGGGATATTTAAAACTCTAGCCAAAATTAAAGAAAACTATTTCTGGAAAGGTATGAATACAGACGTTAAGAGTTATGTGTCTAACTGTGAAAAGTGTAAAGCATACAAACACTCCAACAATATACCACACGGACACATGACAAACCAGAAACAGGTAGATCGTCCGATGCATACACTCTCCATAGACACAATAGGTCCCTTTGCCAAATCATATTCTGGACATGTTTATATTCTGTCAATAGTAGATGTTTTCACAAAATATTGTTGGCTCCATCCCCTTAGAACAGCAACCACAAAGACAGTAACATCATTCATAGAATCAGAAATATTATTGAAAGAGGGCACACCATGCATTATTATATGTGACAACGCCACGATTTCTCAAAGTAAAGCATTCAAGAATTTTTGCATAAAATATTCAATACCAAAAATTTTCTATAACGCATATTATGCACCACAATCAAACACTGTTGAACGTTACAATCAAACTGTTCAAACTTGCTTAGCTATGTTAGTAGAGGAGGATCACAGGAATTGGTCTAGGTTCCTTCCTCAAATTCAGCTATCTATGAACACCACTATAAATCTTGCTACAGGACACACACCATATTTTTTGGCCAGAGGCCGTGAAATCATCTCGGACGGTGCATTGCATACCTTGAGGGGCAATGCACCAGATTCAATTGATGATATTCAGCTCGCAAATAGGAACGAAAAAGCCGATTCCTTAAATGAACTTGCAGATATTTTCCAACGTGTAAGCTGTACATTGACCAAAGCGTACAAACAGAACGCTAACAGATATAACCTACGTCGCCGTGAACTCAGGCTAAGTGTTGGTGATATCGTGTGGAGGCGTAACTTTGTACAGTCAAACGCAGCAAAGTTTTTCTCAGCTAAATTAGCACCGAGATTTGTCAAATGTAAAGTAGTTGATAAACTATCTGATGTTGTTTACCAATTAGAGGAAATAGACACAAAAAATATAGGGAAGTATCATGTCAAGGACATAATAAAAGTGCCATAAAGGGTGTTGTTAATTAAGCATTATTTTGTGAGAGGTTGAAAATGATAACAGATGCACAATTTTTTTTTTTAAAAAAAAAAAAAAAAAAAAAAAAAACTTTTTAACTCACTATTTGCATCACTAAACTGAATTGTTCCAGTATCAGTGGCACTCGACGGCCCTGATCCCGTTTATTTTTTCAAAATCGGTTCAGTACTTTTTTCAAAACAATTGAAAATAAGTTTTTTTTACTATTGAGTTAACTCTCAAACTCATTTACAATTTGTTTGCTTTGAATTGGGTGACGACTCATATTCATAAACAGCATTGGTTGTCATTCCAGTGACATACAGAAAGTTATCCAGTACTGTTTCTAGACCAGTACTGTGGTTACTATAATTTTGTAAACAATAATTATTTGCTTAGCAACTTAGATGATAGAATTATTTGATAATAGGAGACACTTACAAATCAATATTGAAAGTAGTCCAGTTACTCTAGTTGGTATTAGGTAATATTACATATTAGTTAGTAGAATACACTAGTAGTTGATAGGCCATGGTCAATAGCTCATAAGACAATAGATTATTAGTCAATAGTTAATAAGTGAAAAGTAAATTAGTCAATAGATTAATGATCAATAGTATATAAGTCAACAGGTCATAAGACAATAGTACATAGCTAACCAACAACAAATGCTCGGTAGGTTGATGGCTAGTATGTCAATAGTATAGTAAGCTCATACTTTTAGTTAGGATCCAGGGTAGAACAGAAAAATTAAGAAAAACTTTTTTTTTTTTTCCTCGGTTGGACCGGCTGTGTCGGCTAACTGGGTTAGCCTTTTTCCGCGAAGGAGGGTATTGTAGCAGATACATTTCATAACCTGCTACTTGTTTCCCAACAATTCAATCAATGTTAGACGACAACATTTTGAGGTTATTTATTTTACAATGAAACCCATGAACATGAATTACAATTGGAAAAGAATAACCATCATCGTGTATAGGACATCAATGTATTAAGTGATCAGAAACAGCATCTGCTTTGAAATGGGATGCTGTATTTATCTCATAATAGCGTAGGAACACTTTACAAAACCGGCAATATTGGCATGCAAATTACTCAGTAACTACTGTACGGATTTGGAACATATAGCCACTTTTTAGAATGCTCGTAAAACGATCTTTTCAAATATGACAATAGTTTTCGGATTTATTAAAACTTTTGTTTAATTATAACCATAACATTTATTAGGCATAGTGCGTTTCGTTTCATGCAGCTGTCAAAGTTATAGGTCATGACGTTAGTGATTATGTAGTCGCACATAATCATCAGTCTCTTTTTCGAAAATTATACTATCGCGAACAATTAAATCATGTTCGTTTATGGGATGCTGTAACGTAATAGGTATTATGTACTGTTCTAAATTTAGAGATAGAAAAAATAATAGATATATTTCATAAGTAATCATTCTACGTGGAACGAATTTTAATGTATAGATTTTATCGATTTTGGGTTGTCAGTCTGAGTCCAACAGCGGGGCACGCTGCCCGCGTTCCTCAGGCTCACGTATTTTGACAGTTCAAAAGTACACGTCATGTGAAAAGGTTAACCTAGTAGGCGCCACGTGCGCGAGGTTCTCTCTTCTTTTATTTTCGTGCTGGACTTCGGTCCAGACCATTGTAATAACTTAGAATCAGTGTTAGCAACATGAACCTGTAAAGCTAGGTATTTGTGTGTCAGTGATTCCTCGTAGGACAGTCAACGGCGGTCTGTGTTCACTGTGGTTCCGTAACTAATGAACGATTCCAAGAGGACTTCAACGCCGTTATAATATTATTTGTTTACGTGCGCATCTCCGATGATGTATTTTTAACTGCACCATCGCCTCAAGGACAAACTGAAGAGTCTTTGATCATCTTCGGCTCGTCGTGTCATCTGACCAGCTTCATGCAGAAGTACTACGTCCGTAGGGCTTCGCACCAGCGCTAGTGTCTGCCACCAACCCTGTGTGGTAGACGATCCCAAGGACTACTCACCGTGTTTCCTGCTTAACTTCGCCTCCGGCATCCCGCGCCAGCTTCCGCGCACCTTCGTTAGGTGTGTTGGAGGGGTCCTCCAGTATCCTCTACGTGCCCGGTTTTCAAGGGACACTGTCGAGCAGTGCCCCGGTGAACGTCCGGTTTACCATCTTCGTGGGGAACCAACTATTGCTTCGGTAGCAATACGTGATGGGAAGTGTGCGTTCATGGTACCATGAGTAAGTCATTTTATTTCTTTATTATCTGGCCAGTAGTGTAGAGTCAGTGCGCGACATATTCCGTAGGCACCGTTGCCTCGTTCCTACTTGGACTGTCTAATTTTAAGATGCTAGGTTCTACCCAATCCTTAATGTTTTAGTTTGTTATTTTTGAAAAACAATATAGTGTTTGCACTTTTAAGTTAAACTTAGTTTTATTCCAAATAAACCTCCCATAGGTTTCTATAGCAAGAGGTCCTTGAACTAATAGTTGGATGCTGAAAGCCGAGAGCTTGAAGAACCTTTTATTTGACAATCACGTTTCATACTTAAATAAACTAATCGTGTGTCTCAACTCTCAATAACAATCTACCAGTCCTTTTTTACACACCACAGGATACAGGCTGTATGACCCAGTCTCACAGAATGTAATAGTCGCAAGAGATGTTGTGGTCATGGAACAACAAAGTGACAGAATGACAACAACACAGGTGGTGGTACAGGAGAGTGCAGACAATCAGTTTTCAGTGGGAGAGATTCCAGATAACATTAGTGAGGATTCATTTACTTCCATGGAAAGCACTAATGACAAGGATAAGACTTATGTGCCTGATGAAGATTGTCAGGAAGAAATTAATAAAAGAACTCAACCCCTGAGGGAGAGAAGAAAGCCTGATAGATTTGGATTTTTATGCACGGAACAGTATCAGTCATTCAGTGATGATCTGACACTAGAAGAAGCACTTCAAGGGCCAGAAAAGGAGCATTGGGAAAAAGCAGTAAAAAAAGAATTGAAAAGCTTCAATGATAACAATGCATGGGATATTGTTGATACTCCTGTTAGTGGAAATATTGTGAAGTGCAAATGGGTACTAAAAAAGAAGTATGATAGCGAAAATAATGTGCGGTATCGGGCCAGGCTTGTGGCCAAAGGGTGTTCTCAAAGATATGGTGTTGACTATGATGAGACATTTTCTCCAGTAGTGCGGCACACAACACTCAGGCTATTATTTGCTCTATCAGTGCAGCTAAATCTAGATGTGAACCATCTTGATGTGAAAACAGCTTTTTTAAATGGGGACTTGCATGAGACAATATATATGCAGAAACCTATGGGTTTAGTTTCTATGGATGGAAACAAGGTTCTTAAATTAAACAAGGCAATATATGGTCTGAAGCAGGCATCCCGGACTTGGTATAAAAAGGTGGATGATTGTATGTTAGCTGATGGTTACACTAAATCTAAATTAGAGCCATGTTTATACACTAAAATTGTTGATGGTAGCAAAACCATTGTGGCATTATATGTTGATGATTTTTTTGTTTTTTCGAATGACAAGACTGAAACTAATCATCTTAAAAACATGTTAAGTAACAATTTTGAGTTAAAGGATTTAGGATGTGTAAAAGATTGTCTTGGTATGTCAGTCAATTTTGACAAACAAAGTTGTACTGTTACATTAAGTCAGGAGAAATATATTGATAAGTTATTATGTAGGTTCAATATGACAAGTTGTAAAACAGCTGATACTCCATTGGAGGCAAACTTGAAAAGTAAGAAAGCAGATAATTGTAAAACTCAAAACCCATATCAGCAGCTTATTGGGAGTTTAATGTACTTAGCTGTTCTTACACGACCGGATATAGCTTATTCAGTTTCGTACCTTAGTCAGTTTAATAACTGTAATACTGAAGAGCAGTGGCTCTATGCTAAACGTGTGTTACGATATTTAAAGAAGACAAGAAATTTAGGTTTGAAATACAGTAAATGTAACAATGTAAATATTGAAGGATATGTTGATGCTGACTGGGGCAATGATGTTAATGATAGGAGATCGTACTCAGGCTTTTGTTATACTTTGTCAGGATCAGTTATATCTTGGAGCTGTAGTAAGCAGAAATGCATAGCACTTTCAAGTACAGAAGCGGAGTATGTATCAATTTCAGAAGCTTGCAAAGAGGCAGTATATTTAAGAAACTTGCAGTATGAAGTTACTAAAACATTTTATAAAATAACTTTGTACAATGACAGTCAGAGTGCCCAGAAACTATTAGTGAATCCAGTGTTCCATAATAGAACAAAACACATCGATGTCAGATACCATTTTTGTAGGGAAATGATAAATAATGATATTGTAAATGTTAATTATTTATGTACATCAGATATGCCAGCAGACTTGCTCACAAAAAGTTTGGGTACTATAAAGCATTATGTAAGCAATTTTAAGTTTATTATATTTATTTGTACAAATTTCATCAATTTAGAGCATAATTTTTATTGTTAAAAGTATATTTTTAATAGTTTGTAAAATAAACTTAAAACGATCATTTGACAACTGACTTCACACCTATCAAAGAAGGGGATGTGACGTCACGTCCGGAGTAGTGTTGGAATATTCACGGTTGTTGATCACTAGTCAGTTGTCAAATGGTCGTAGAGGAAGCAAGTCGTGCTGCTCCATCGCGAGTGTTAATGATTGCGGCTTATAGCTATTTTGTTGTGAAGTGCTATTAAAGGATTTTGAAATGTGAAATAATGGACTTTATTTTGTGAAACGCTCCCGCAAAACGAAGAGGATAACAAATCAGAATTGGGATATCGCACGCTCCAGGTGAAAATATTTATTATGTATTACGTTTGATTTAATTGCTGAAACTGCATGTTTTATAACGAATATTCTTTGTTATTTTTCTTTATGAGTGTTAAGGACATAGAGCTGAGATGGGACTTGGGTTCGATTCCCAGATGAGGCTGTAAAAATATTGTGTCCTGTTAAGAACATTATTAAATATCAGTCCAAAATATTTACCCAGCTAGGTATTGACGATATAATACTAGACATTTTTTTTTTGTTTGTCTTTCATTTTCTTCCTATACCGTTGCTGGTGATAATTTTTTTGAACTTTCACCATGTCTGAGGGCATTAAGTATTAGTAGAACTTTTACCGTATTTTGGTTCATCGACGATCAAACAGCAACAAAATAGCAAAATCTATTGTGATCGCACTCCGGCGTGCGGTCTGATCGTTGAAGAGATAATATGATAAGATTGAAGACCTTCATGCCTGATTAAATGTAATACTTAGCCATATTCAATTATAATTGCCATTATCTATTACCTACCTACGCAGTCTTGGCAACGTTTTTGTCCGGAGTTATCATTACCTTCCAGGATAATGGATAAAAATCACCGGGCTCCCACGGCCGCAACCGTGTGAGACAGCCGTAGTCGCGCAGCCGCAGCCGTGATGTGAGACAGCCGGCGTTGCGCAGCCGTAGCCGTGTGAGACAGCCGGAGTTCCGCAGCCGTAGCCGTGTGAGACAGCCGGCGTCGCGCAGCCGTAGCCGTGTGAGACAGCCGGCGCGGCGTGGCGCAGCCGTAGCCGAGCGAAACAACTGACGTTCCACAACCGCAGCCGTAGCCGTGAAAGACAACTGGCGTCTCACAGCCGTGGCCGTTCGGAACGGCTGAATTCTTGCCATCAGAGGCAGTTTCGATCACCACGTGAGTCCACCGATATGCTCAATACTTTTAGGGAATAAATTCAAGCAGTCAAATCAGATGGTCACGGCAATAATATACGTAGAAAGATACCCAGTTATGAATATTATCCCTGAGTACGATTCGTCAAAGCGGATTCAATCTAATCTACAGTTGGTCCGAATGACAAACCATTCACTATGCCTTACCAAAACTAGTAGGGCTAGCCCAATGGTAGTATCAGGGTTTACCCAACCTTTTGTTTACGTGGCCAGAGTGGCAAACAAAATTTAAAACCGCCTTCCATAGTGATGAAAACTACGGCGTATTATTGTACGATATGCTAGAAAAACGCGTCAAATTCGGGGATCCACCTAAGGAATATTTTTATGATAAAACGATTTTACTGAATCGATGCATAATAACCGGTAAGAATGCTGTAGACTGTATTTTATTAGGAACTAGCTGACGTCCCGCGGTTTCACCCGCGTAGTTCCCGTTCCCGTGGGAGTACGGGAATAAAATAAATATAGCCTATAGCACTCACGAATAATGTAACTTTCTACCAGTGAAACAATTTTTTAAATTGGTTCATAACTTTCGGAGATTACCCCCTACATACAAAGTTACAAACAAATTTTACCTCTTTATAATATTAGTATAGATAGAAGATAGGTATATTAGGACGAGGGCTAAAGCAGCTCAATTTGCCGATCCAGATAAATTGGCCACTGGCCCACTTCAAAAGTATTCAATGACGTTAACCGTTTAAATAATACCTACTAAAAAAATAAAATAAAATAACTTTTATTTCGGACAAGCAACATCCATAGGAGGTTAGTAAAAAGAAACTTATAAACTATGTTAGTTACAGCTTATTATTTATAACACACACATTAAAGACACTCAAAATGATTTAGGTCAAAAACAAACTTTGAGATAAAAAAAATGCTTTAATTGCCGAGAGGTAGGTCATCCAGTTTATATATTTATTGGACTAAACCCTTAAAGAAATGCGAGAAATATACGAAGTTAAGTCATGACACTCCGAATGTAGGCTAAAGAAAGTTATTGTTAATGGCGTTAAATTACAATGTTATTTAGATTTTGTTAGCCAATGTACAATGATTATATTATCTAATGACCAAAATATCACTCCAGCGTGGTCTACAGATAATCTGCCAGTTCTAAGAGACTTTGATAACTCGGTTGTCTCTGCAGTTGGTAAATGTAATTCAAAAATTGAGATTGATGACGTATCGGCTTATGCATGTGTTTTTGTAGTACCTGCAGATAATTGTTTAAGCATTCCTTTACTAGTTGGGCATTCCTTTACGGAGCAAGATCATATAATTTAAATTATACATAAAACTTCGTCAGAGTTAAAACATGTGTCGAATTGCAATCATACCCGTCGTTAAACTATATTATTATTTTCTAAAGATATAAATAAAATACAGAATTTAACTAAGATTTGCATTTATTCGAAACTTAAATATCATGGGGATGTTTATATAGAACGTAGCCTTAGGCAAGAGCCAGGAAAAGAATACGAAATTTTGGGTGGAGTTTTAAATCTAGTAGATGGTGTTGGATGCGTAATAATCAGAAATTTGAGTGCAGCGGATTTTCAATTACCACGTAAGACGACCAATATTGATGTTTTATAATCCGTCGAATAAAAAAAAAAAGTTACATGTATACAGATGCTTCAAAAATTGGTGTTACAGGTATTTTATTGCAACGTCCAGATTCCAATTCCCCATTTCATACCGTCGCATATTTTAGTCGACAAACTTCTCTTGAAGAAGCATATTTCACATCGTATGATTTGGAGACGTTGGCAGTAATAGCTTGTCTTCAGCGATTTAGAGTTTATCTTTTAGGCATACCTTTTACAATAGTAAAAAAGTAGATTGTAATTCGTTGAGAGCTACTTTTGAAAAACGCGACATACTCCCAAGGGTGGCTAGGTGGTGGAACATCTTCCAAGAGTACGATTTATAGTTATTTATCGCCCGTGTAAGCCCATGTCATACGTCGACGCTTTAAATAGGAACCCGATAAGTGAAAATTTTATTGAGGCATATTACATTATATTGGATTTCAACAGTTCAACAAAAGATTCGGAAATACAGCGTATTATACCTATAAATTCTTCAAGACAAAGATTCTAATAAATTAGTAGACAATATCTGTAAAAAGTTTTCTATTTATTTTTCCATTTTCAGTGGTTTCCAAACAAGTCGCCATGAGTTTATTTTACATAATTAACAACACATATCATGGTAATAGGCTTATCCCCAATAAATGGAACTTAACATTTGTTTAATTACAACGGTTGTATTCCAACCAATTAATGTAACTAGAACTAAAGTAAGAGAACAAAATTAAAATATACAAAATAACAAAGTAAAGGTTCACACACAACATTCATAAATTCCTCTCACAATACGTCTGACATCTCTCAAATCTTTGTCCATTCATCAGCAAACATACCTAACTTTCGAAGTCTGGGTGTATTGTACACGTCTGCGTACCCCCTCAGAGCATACAGGCGTGATGTTACGTCATAATGTTGTATAAACAATAAACATCCAAGCGATTGCAGTAATCACGACAGATTTGCCGTCTATTTTTGAAGAGTTACATTGTATATCTCCAATGGCCAAAAAAAAAAAAAAAAAACAACGTACACACGAACATTATTCATTCATTCTAATATATTCATTATTTGAAGTCGGTTAAAGAGGCATTTTGTACAAAAATAGCGAAGATGGCGGCAAATGGGTAGGGTACCAAAGGGAGTAAAGTTGCATATTTAAAAATCAAATCATTACGATATTGGTCATTTCAGTTTCGTCAAGAGTTATGATTAAATTTAACGTTCGTACTGGTTCCCTAAAATGAGAACATTCATAAAAAAAAATATATGTAGAGTCATGTTTAGAATGCTCGAACACCAAAATTTAAAGCTAAGCGATCAGGTAAGCTACATCCTATTGAAAAGGTACCACAACCATTTCATACTTTATATAAATATATATAATTATATATAAATCGCCTGTAAAAAAAAATACAAAATCGGCCAAGTCAGTTAAAACCCCAAACGTGTTGCCAGATGTTAATCTGATAGAGGTACTTCGTTTACTTCTAAGAATTTTAAAGAGTTTGTCAATGGATTCGGCATAAAACACATTCTCAATGCTGTTGCAACACCTAGAGCCAATGGGCAAATTTAAAGATACAACCGAACAGTTTTAGCCGCTCTCATTGCTAGCAATTTGGGTAAACCTAAAAATGTGACGAGAAAATTTCTGAAATTCAATAGAGACTTAATAAAACCACAAGGGTATAGGGAAAACACCAGCCGAAGCACTGTTTGGTATTTGATTAACGGGTAAATCAGATCCTTTATTAAATTCCGAAATTGTATCTGATAGAGATAGATGTTCAAAACACCGAAACTATAAGAGAACAAATAAAATACATATAAACAAAAGTCAGCAAAAGCAAAAAGAACGATATTACAAAAACAAAAAGATTGTACATTATAAAGTTGGAGTTTTAGTAATGATAGAAAGAAATGTGCCATCTACCGGGTAAAGTAAAAAAAAAACTAGTAGCTAAGTTAAAAGGTCCATATCGAATAATTAAAGTGCTAGGGAATGATAGATACGAAGTTAAAAATAAACCAATATCACAAAAGAATAATTGACCTTTTAAAAGTGTATTCTCAGGAATAAAATTCATCCGTTGTTAGTTTATATCCAACATCAACATTTCTGATGAGGAAATCGTGACCGCCGATTAGACTGTAATACCTTACTCATCTTTATTATTTTGATCTCTGTTTATGATAGTGTGAACATTATTTAGTATATGAGGATATGAAGGAGGCCTCAATACTGCATGTTTATTCAACATAATATATGAAAATATGACTGAGGTATATTACCACTGTTTAATATATAATTATCAGTATATGAGGATATGATGAGGAGGCCTCAATACTATATTTTATGCTTAGAGGTATATGAGGATGTGATGAGGAGGCCTCAATACCATATTTTATGCTTAGGGGTATATGAGGATGTGATAAGGAGGCCTCAATACCATATTTTATGCTTAGGGGTATATGAGGATGTGATAAGGAGGCCTCAATACCATATTTTATGCTTAGAGGTATATGAGGATGTGATGAGGAGGCCTCAATACTATATTTTATGCTTAGAGGTATATGAGGATGTGATGAGGAGGCCTCAATACCATATTTTATGCTTAGGGGTATATGAGGATGTGATGAGAAGGCCTCAATACCATATTTTATGCTTAGGGGTATACGAGGATGTGATGAGGAGGCCTCAATACCACATTTTATGCTTAGGGGTATATGAGGATGTGATAAGGAGGCCTCAATACCATATTTTATGCTTAGGGGTATATGAGGATGTGATAAGGAGGCCTCAATACCATATTTTATGCTTAGGGGTATATGAGGATGTGATAAGGAGGCCTCAATACCATATTTTATGCTTAGGGGTATATGAGGATGTGATAAGGAGGCCTCAATACCATATTTTATGCTTAGGGGTATATGAGGATGTGATAAGGAGGCCTCGATACCATATTTTATGCTTAGGGGTATATGAGGATATGATAAGGAGGCCTCAATACCATATTTTATGCTTAGGGGTATATGAGGATGTGATAAGGAGGCCTCAATACCATATTTTATGCTTAGAGGTATATGAGGATGTGATGAGGAGGCCTCAATACCACATTTTGTTTAGTTTATGAGGATGTGAAGGAGACCTCAATACTATGTCATAATTATTATTAATTATATGAGGATATGAAGGAGGCCTCGATACTAAAATTTTAGTGTAATTATGATTTTGAAAAATTTATTAAATTGATACATGTGATGATGAATACTTGATTTCTTTTAAAACAAATAATAATAAAAAATAAGGAAATATTGCTGTAAGGTTTTTTTAAGAACTATTTTGACGAGTTAATTATTATTTCTATGTTTCCCGAGACGTGAAAACATCAGGAAGGCCGATTGTAAGCAATTTTAAGTTTATTATATTTATTTGTACAAATTTCATCAATTTAGAGCATAATTTTTATTGTTAAAAGTATATTTTTAATAGTTTGTAAAATAAACTTAAAACGATCATTTGACAACTGACTTCACACCTATCAAAGAAGGGGATGTGACGTCACGTCCGGAGTAGTGTTGGAATATTCACGGTTGTTGATCACTAGTCAGTTGTCAAATGGTCGTAGAGGAAGCAAGTCGTGCTGCTCCATCGCGAGTGTTAATGATTGCGGCTTATAGCTATTTTGTTGTGAAGTGCTATTAAAGGATTTTGAAATGTGAAATAATGGACTTTATTTTGTGAAACGCTCCCGCAAAACGAAGAGGATAACAATTATAAGCATTTGAATGTTTTAGGAATAGTTGCTGTGTAGTGTGTGTGTTTCTGGATTGTGTTTTTTTTTTTGGGTAAACTATATTTTGAGTGGGAGTGTTGTGATATCAAAATATAATCAGACCTATATGGTAGTGTCTTTGGTAAAACTGTCTTGTGTTATGTCGCTATAAAAATAAAATTAGTCCATTACAAAATTATACTGAAAAAACATCTTTGTTTTATTACGATCTTCTTGAACGGTTCTTAGCGAAAATTGACTTAAGTTCTCGCGTACTTAAAACTGAATTTTCTAGGAACCCTATACATATGTATATCTCCCAAAGTGTAAATTTGTATTAGAACATTATTCCGGCACAATCTTCTAAAATATTAAATTTGCCTATTAATATTGGCCAAGGAGATATACACATAGATCAGCAAAGTATACAGAGTTGTAACATAACTGAATGTGTAACTACTAAAAAATAATCGAGCTTTTTTAGAAATATCTAACCCTACGAATAATGATGTAATTTTATCTTTGTCAGAACCAATCGTCGCACATGTATTTAGCGAAGAAACTGTACCTGCAGTGACATTGGATACTTACAATAACAATACTCGTCGAGCCGAGCAGGTGTTATCGCGATTGCGCATAGACCATTTAAATCCAGAGGAGACAATCAATTTAACTAACCTCTGCAGAGAATACTCAGACGTATTCTATATTGAAGATGAACCTTTAACGTTCACAAACCAAATTAAGCATAGCATTTACACCACAGACGAATTACCTGTCTATAGTAAAACTGATAGGTATCCATATATTCATAAGGATGAGGTACAAACTCAAATCAGTAAAATGCTAGATCAAGGGATAATTAGGCCTTCTACCTCCGCATGGAGCGCCATATGGGTAGTACCAAAGAAGAGTGACGCGTCTGGCAAAACCAAGTGGCGTTTAGTCATTGACTTCCGTAAGCTGAACGAGAAGACAATTGATGATAAATATCCCATCCCAAATGTCACTGATATATTAGATAAGCTAGGAAAGTGTCAATACTTTGTAACTCTTGATTTAACTAATGGGTTTTACCAGGTAGAATTAGATCCTAATGATATTATGATTATGATATGTTAAAATATTGTATGATTGTTTTTATTTATTTTTATTTATTGTACATTTAATTGGCTGATCTTATAATTGTTATTATTTCATTACTGTATAGATTTTGCATGCCTTACGGTAGAAACACTTGAAACATGTAAATTTGTAATAAGACCATTGTAACAGTGTTTTCGGCTAAAATAAATGATTTGATTTGATTTTTTGATTTGATTCATAAAACGGCATTCAATGTGGAGGCATAGACATTATGAATTCCTGCGAATGCCCATGGGTTTGAAAAATTCGCCAGCCACCTTTCAGAGAGTAATGGATAATGTACTTCAAGGTCTTCTGAAAAAAAATTGTGTTGTATAACTAGATGATATCCTAGCGTTTGGTACTTCTTTACAGGAAATCATAGATAGCTTAGGTAAAGTATTTCAGCGTCTTAGGGAATCCAATTTTAAGATCCAGATGGATAAGTCCGAGTTCCTAAAACGTGAAACACCATATTTAGGGCATGTTAATACCCCTGAAGGTGTCAGACCGAATCCCGACAAAACTTCGGCAATTGAAAATTATCCTATCCCAAAAACTCCGAAACAAATTAAATCTTTTCTAGGCCTTATCGGTTATTACCGTAGATTTATTCCCGATTTCGCTCGTGTTACAAAATTTCTTACCACATGTCTGAAAAAGGGAGCTAAAATTAATATTACACCTGATTACATAAAACATTTTGAACACTGTAAGACTCTTCTGACTAATAACCCGGTACTACAGTATCCAGACTTCTCAAAGGAATTCATTCTCACTACTGATGCATCCAAATTCGCACTGGGCGCTGTACTATCCCAAGGCCCAATAGGAGCTGATAGGCCCATAGCTTATGCATCTAGAACACTAAACGATAGCGAAACAAATTATTCAACGATTGAAAAGGAACTCCTTGCGATCGTGCGCAAATTTAAAGTAGTCACCGACCATCGTTGCAATGGCTAATGAATTTAAAAGAGCCTAATTCGCGTCTAACTAGGTGGAGACTAAAATTATCTGAATTCGATTTTAATGTAATTTATAAAAAGGGTAAATGTAATACAAACGCCGACGCTTTGTTACGTATCGAAATTCATAATGATGAAACTATACAAATGCCGACGTTTTGTCACGTATCGAAATTCATAATGATGAAACTATCTCAATGATAGTCAATACGTCACAAGAACCACGACGTCACCAAAGTACGTCATCAACGATTTCAGCACCTGAAGCTATGTCATTGGATAATAATTCTTCAGTGGTCCAAAATAACCATAGTTCTTCAACTCTTACAGCACCTGAAATTCATTTTGTCAGACGGTGAGACCGCTCACACTAGCGTAGAAAGCCCAGTTCTCGAAATCCCCATTAGTGAAGACCCTCTAAAAAAAAATATCGTAGACCTTTTGATACTTACCTGCATGTTGTGACGAATGTACGAGAATCGCATTTTGATAAAGACATTGTAGACGTAATAAAAAAACGCGTAGATCCCAAATTCCGTACAGCTATCTTAGTCCAACCAATAGAGAAAATGCATGAAATAGTTCCTGTAATTCAAAGAAATTTTAAAAGCTCATCTACGAAGTTGATTCTAGTTAGATGCCAAATTACTAATATATCCGAATATTTAAATCAACAGGATGCCATTCGCAAGTATCATGAGGGAAAGACAAATCATCGTGGCATAAATGAGACCTGCCTAGCCTTATCATCTCAATTTTTCTGGCCTAAAGTGAAAACTGACATAGCTATATACAAACATTAATGAACGCAGAGTATTAACTGTGCAAAATACGACCGTAACCCGATTCGCCAAGAGTTTAGAATCGTTCCACCGCCTAGTAAGCCCTTTGAAACTGCACATGTCGATGTTTTAACTATCGAACAAGAAAAATATTTAACTATAATCGACTCTTTTAGTAAATATGTTCAGGCTTACCGTATGGCAGACTGTACAGCCCCTAATATAATAAAATCACTTTTAATTTTTAGTACGCACCATGGTTACCCAATGAGATTAATAACTGACCAGGGAACCGAATTCACAAATCAGGTAGTTAGTGAATTTTTACGACTGCACAAAGTACAACATCCCCGAACGAAAATGGGATGATAGAGCGCTTCCATAGCACTCTTCTTGAACATTTACGCATATTAAAGCAGAAACACAAAAATGAATGTGCTTTCACTTTAGTCCCTTACGCCCTTTTATCATACAATAGTTCCATTCATAGTCTGACTAAATGTAGGCCGTTTGACCTTATCACTGGACATTTCGACCCACGGGACCCCACGGATTTAAATCTGTCGGAAAGATTACTACAACAGTACATACAGAATCACCGTAGTCGAATGGTAACGGTATAATTATAGCCTTGTCCATGAATCATCGCTTGCCGATCGCAACGCATCGATGACGCAACGTAACAGCGATAGGGAACCTGAAATTGAGTACTCAGAAAGCCAGGAGATATACATACGGAACCCTACTGCAGCCCGGCAAAAACTTGCCCCTCGATTTACTCAAGACAAGGTTATTGCTAACTTACCTATTCATATTTACACTTCAAGGAAACGAGGACCGGTAGCTAAAAGTAGATAGACTGAAACGACCTAAAAAGAATAAAGACTCTCGATTGTTACAGGTACCTAGTACTGACGATAATGAGCCTGGGCCGAGCTCAAGAGATCCAACTTGACAGCTTAGACGACGGACCGGGACTTTTACCTTATAATCTAGGAGACACAAAAATCGTATCCCATCATCATACGTTCTTACAGGACATAAACTTAATTCATATAAAACGACAGATAAATAAATAAATAAATAAATATCGCTGGACATTAACACACAGCGCCATCTAGCGCCACACTAAGCAACGAGGCTTGTGTCGTGGACACTAGATAGTTGATATACTACATAGATACTTTTTTTTGTTTGTAAATACATACTTATTATACATATAAACATCCATGACTTGGAAACAAATGTCCATGCTCATCACACAAACATTTGCTCCAACCGGGATTCGAACCCGGGACCCTAAGAACGTAAGGCAGTCTCACTACCACTGCGCCATTCGGGTCGTCAGATATATGACTTACAACGACAATTACGTGACACTACGGACAAATTAAGTAATAATAGTTTGCTCATGTTCAGTGCACAAATTAAGTACTTACATATTAAATAAAATAAAATCCTTTTACAATTAGAAACGCTGCAACCTAGTAGAGTCAAACGTGGCTTGATAAACCCATTGGGCACTTTGATATAATAAATTTCTGGAAATTTGGATCATGATGATGCTACAAGGTTCGAAACTGCTATGAAAATTCTAAAACGAAATGATAAACTCATTTCCAACAAAATTAATCAACATATTTCATTATTTAAAAAATTTTCCTCACAACAAACTCACGTACTGAATAATTTGACAATAAATCAGCTCAAATTAGATAAAGCCCTTTCGTACGCCATCAATATGACTACGTCAGAGAGCGATCGTACTTTAAGATAATTATGCTCACCTTGCTCAACTCTTCGTTATACTTAACGATAATGTGCAAGAGTTATCCGGTGAAATAAGTAGGCTAGAAAATATATTAGCTTTTAGTCGCACGGTATCCTTGCACCATTCTATTCTATCTGTTAGGGAACTAAGAACTATGATAAGTAAATTACAGCATTTATATAGCACCGATCAGGTCATAGACTTAGACATTAGATATTACTATGACATAACTAGTTTAGATTCATATTATGTCGATAAGAAAATCGTGGTTGTCCTTCAATTCCCTATCACTCTTCCCAGTACCTTTAAAATATTTAAACTTTGTCCTGTTCCTAATAAAAACTTTGACGTTATCCTGCCTTCCTATCCATATGTAGCGATCAATTTAAAGGAATATGTGTACATGGAGGCTGAATGCCCGAAGGTAGATAACTGGCATATCTGCGAGCAAAAAACAAGTCACCAAATTCGCTCCGGTCAGGATTGCATAGAAAAACTGATACATTCCCAGGAGATAGATGAAACGTGTCAAATCACGCCTATCTCTCTGGCCAAGGAAGCCCTGCTGGAGCTAGATAGCAAGCACTACATAGTTTCGTTCCCGAAGCCCACCAAAGTTTAACTTTACTGCGGCCCTGAAAAACATCAAATTGTGGAAGGAAGTTTTCTGGCTACAATTCCGAAGTCTTGCAAAATGAAAACTCAGAAATTCACATTGGCCAACATCGATGACAAAGTCAACGGAATTTCAATTGAAATCTCAGCGCTCCCACGGATGACTAATGATTCTCGGAAGATTCAACCAAATTACCACCTGAATTCAATGGATCTCGGTACATTGCACAAAATACAGAAACAAATTACGATGGAAACGTCTGTCGAAATCGATACTCGAGTCTCTACCACACAACAATACCATTGTATGCGATTGTACTTGCATTGTTAAGTGCAGGTGCACTTTTTACCATCTACTTTATTCGTCATCATCGAGCAAAACTAATTAAAATTGAATCGAATAAAGAAGCCATCGAGTTGTCGCAGCGGGACAAAAAAGCCGCAACTTTTGCCGTAGAAATTGGCAAATAGTTGCTCATCTAAGGGGGGAGGTGATTATACATGTATGTGAGAACGATGTAGAAAGATGTGCACACTAAGAGCATCCAGAGTAAAAGATTAGATCAAAAATTTATGAATAAAGTAATTAAAATGAACCTTGGCAGCTAAGAGATGACCAGTCCCAACTGACAGCGCCCGTTCACAGACATGACGCATGTACCGGCGCCATTCAACTCAACCATATTGAAGGGAACTAAAGGACCCGACACACCCGCCACCATCAGCGAGACATTTAAGTGAGCATGACATTCTCTTAGCCACCAAGGCATATTCAAGTCAATGAAAGATAAATAAATGTAAATGGTGGCTGGACAGTACAAAGTACTCACACATGTGCTATGCAATTATATAATACTAAGAACTGGAATCTATACAATGCAAGTATATTTTTACAATCTTCTGCAGCTTCCACAATACATTAACATGGGAATCAATTCTTCATCTATTTCTTTACGTGACTCAAATAATGCCCGACCAGTACAAACAATTAGTTTGCCCCCCCCCCCCCCACCTATGGTTGTGGAGCAGGACCAGCATTTAGCCAAGCATTTTTATCATCAATGTAATCCCCCAACTTATAATATGCTTGCCTACATAGTGTGCGTTTTATACAAGATTTAAATTTCGTCTCATTCAGTTGAAGAATGTGGGGAGGTATTTTATTGTAACATTTCAAACATGGGGTACCCTATGAAAGATGAATCCACTTTAGCAAGCCTGAAACCTGGCTGAACTAGTTGGTCCCTATTTCTAGTGTTATAGTGGTGTCTGTCCCCTCTCTTACTGAATAAATACCGATTTTTTCTAACGTACATGATGTTTTCATAGATGTATTGACAAGGTACTGTACCCCCCCTGTGCAAGCACCAGCGTGTCGTCTGCATAGCAAACCACGCTGACGCCGCTAGGGAGATCGGCGTGCAGCACCCAGTCGTAACCGATGTTCCACAAGGATGGCCCTAGGACCGATCCCTGTGGAACACCGCACGACATCTCTCGCCGGTTCCATTCTCCGCTGCGACCGTGGTAAATGACTGCCCTGTCCGTCAGGTAGTCCCCGACCACTTGACGGAGGTAGGTCGGCACCCGGTGATACCGGAGTGCCTCCCTTATGCAGCTCCAGGGCATGGAGTTGAAGGCGTTGGCGATGTCGAGAGACACCGCCAAGACAACCCCACCCCTGGACACCGCATCCCCCGTCGTGAGGGCTCTCACGCGCATGATGGCGTCCACGGTAGAGCGCCCCTTGCGGAAACCAAACTGGTGTTCCGCAAGATCCGGCCCCGTCCCCGCAAGGTGCTCGGTGAGGCGGTTTGCAATGACTCTTTCGAAGAGCTTGCCTTGCTTGCTTGCGGAGAGTCCGCAGGGCGCTCCGGCTTCCGGATGAAGACCAGCTTCCCCGCCTTCCATCGAAGCGGGAACTGGCCTCTCTCCAAGCATGCGCTTAGGAGCCCCTCCAGTCGGGGCCCGAGAGCCGCCGATGCCAGGACCCAGGCTTTGCCAGGCAAGCCTTCGGGTCCCGGGGTGGTATTTTTGGCAGTGAGCCTGCGTACCGCCACTCTCAGGTCTACCCCAGTCGCTTCCGGAGCGTTGTCGTCGTCGTCCTGTTGGTCCGCTTCCAGCATCGCAGGCGGCGGAGCCATAGGTGGGGGTGGGTGTTCCCCTCGCGAAGGGAACAGAGTGCTCACCACGTCCTCCACGAGCTCTGGCCGGAGACTCTGCGTCAATGGGGGAGCCCAGGTGCGGAGCTTATCCCGCACCATCTTGTAAGGGCGCCCCCACGGATCTCTGTCGAGAGTCCCCAGCATCTCCTCGCGGGCCTGATCCCTGGCCCGCAGGATGGCCTCGTGGAGAGCGGTCTTCGCCGCTCTGTACCCTTCATATAGCTCCGCCTCAATGGCTGCCGCATCCGGTGGGCGGATGCGGAGCCTGCGATGCCTGGCGTACAGGTGCCGCGCAGCCACGCACGCCTCGCGCAGAGACGTCAGCTCTCGCGACCACCAATACACCTGACGCCGGGCGCTTCTTGGCCGAACACGGGGCATTGCCACGTCGCAGATGTCGGACATGGCCTCCTGGAACCACCCTGCCTCATTATTAATGTCGGCAGGCCTGTCCGGTAATGTCACCCAGGCCTGCACGATTGAGGCCTCCAGGAGGAGCTCTCGGTCCAGCTGCTTCAGCGCCCAACGCGGACTACTCGGGGCCTGTTGGACCAGCGCGCTTGAGGTCTGGGTGGAGACGTCGAACCGGATGTACCGGTGGTCAGAATAGGTCTCCACCCCCTCCATGACACGTCAGTCAACGACACGCGGCGACAGAGCGGGGCTAGCGAATGAAATGTCCACCACCGACTCGCCCCGCATCCGCACACACGTTGGGACAGAACCCCGATTCAGGTCGACCAGGCCCTTCTCCTGAGCCCAGTCCTCCACCATCCTTCCCCGCACGTCTGTACAACGAGAACCCCAAGCCAAGTTCTTGGCATTGAAGTCCCCGAGGACAAGCACGGGGAGGGAATGGTTTCCGACGACAACACTTAACTCTGCGAGAGAGTTGTGAAACTCGGCAAGAGTTCGGCTCGGGGAGAAGTAGACTCCCACAACTACGATCTCCCCGAACCGTGCTGCTACGCACCCCCGAACCCTCCTGACACCATCAAGGGTCGGGGTACCGGCGGCGGCCGACGACACTATGATCACTGAGCCGCTAAGGTCCGCCACCCAGTCTTCCCTGGGCAGGACAAAATACACGGTACGGTGATACGGTGGACATTTTATTTTTTTCTATTCTATCCTATCTTTCAAGTTGGATGAAACTGCACACGGTGTGCAAATTTGATTAAAATCGGTTAAGTAGTTTAGGAGTCTATCGCGGACTAACAACGTGATACGTAATTTATAGATCAGAAGATATATCTTGAGGGCTCTACTATTTTTATTTTTAAAAAATCACATAAATAACCTTCCAGTCAATGTCGTCTATTCTATTTTATTCCCATTTTATTTTTTACTAGCTGACCCGCGCAACTTCATCTGCGTCACATAGGAGAGAGAGAGCTCAACCTTAAAAGATAGACATAATTATAATGTAATGCATGTAAATCTTATGAAAAAAAAAATTAAAATTCATGGAAATGCATGGAAATATTTAAATGTTAAACACATTTTTAGTCAATAGTACCATTTTAGTTCAGCAGATGTCGCTGCATGTATGCATCTTACATTTGATGATTAGTTCTTCTTGAACACTTTAAATTCATATATCTTTTGATAGAATTAACCGATTACGATGAAACAAAAACTAAATAATACCTCAAGATACGCTCAATTTTTATGTATAAAAGTTAATTACATTGGTTGCGTAAATTTTGCGTGTTGCTTGATCATCGAAACAGACAAACAGATAAACAGACAAAAATTCCATAAATGCTGGAAATGTGTTCTGTTGCTTATCCTTTAACACCCTGGCAATTTTTTTTCAAAATAGTTTCGATGTACAAAAACGATTTTTCTACAGATTTATTATATGTAATAGCTGTTGCCCGCGGCTTCGCCCGCGTGAAGTTCGGTAACTGTCCCACTGAATCATAATAAAGAGATAAATCGTGTCCTACATGTTAATCCAGGTTACAAACTATATATGTGCCAAATTTCATAATCATCACAATTTATTATTATCATCACCATCACTATCACAACCACCATCACTACCACAACCACCATCATTATCACAATCACAATCACTATCAAAATCACAATCACTATCACTATCACAATCACTATCACGACCACAATCACTATCATCATTATCAATATCGCCATCACTATGACAACCACAATCATTATCACAATCACCATCACTATCACAATCACCATCACTAACACAATCACACTCACCATCACATTCACAATCGCTATCCTCGTTATCACAATCATTATCATCGTAATCACAATCATCTTCGTCATTATCACAATCACCATCTCTGTCACAATCACAATCACCATGCCCATCGCTATCACCATCACAATCACCGTCACTATCACAATCACAATCACCATCACAATCACCATCATCGTTATCACAATCATTATCGTCGTAATCACAATCATTATCATCGTAATAACAATCATTATCATCTCAATCACAATCATCATGATCACAATCGCCGTCACTATCACAAAATCAAGTTAAAACAATCACAATCACCATCACAATCTTTCTCGCAATCACTATCCTCGTTATTACAATCATTATCGTCGTAATCACAACCATCTTCATCATTATCACCGTCGCTGTCGCAATCAAAATCACCATCACCATCGCTATCACTATCACAATCACCGTCACTATCACAATGACCATCACTAACACAATCACAATAACCATCACAATCACTCTCACAATCACAATCACAATCACAAATACTATCACTATTACAATCACAATCACAATCTTTCTCGCAATCACTATCCTCGTTATTACAATCATTATCATCGTAATCACAATCATCTTCATCATTATCACCGTCGCTGTCGCAATCAAAATCACCATCACCATCGCTATCACTATCACAATCACCATCATCGTTATCACAATCATTATCGTCGTAATCACAATCATTATCATCGTAATAACAATCATTATCATCTCAATCACAATCATCATGATCACAATCGCCGTCACTATCACAAAATCAAGTTAAAACAATCACCATCACAATCTTTCTCGCAATCACTATCCTCGTTATTACAATCATTATCATCGTAATCACAATCATCTTCATCATTATCACCGTCGCTGTCGCAATCAAAATCACCATCACCATCGCTATCACTATCACAATCACCGTCACTATCACAATGACCATCACTAACACAATCACAATAACCATCACAATCACTCTCACAATCACAATAACTATCACTATCACAATCACAATCACAATCTTTCTCGCAATCACTATCCTCGTTATTACAATCATTATCATCGTAATCACAATCATCTTCATCATTATCACCGTCGCTGTCGCAGTCAAAATCACCATCGCTATCACTATCACAATCACCGTCACTATCACAATGACCATCACTAACACAATCACAATCACAATCACAATCACTATCACTATCACTATCACTATCACTATCACTGTCACTATCACTATCACTATCACGATCACGATCACGATCACGGTCACGATCACAATCACGACCACGACCACGATCACGATCACGATCACAATCACTATCATCATTATCAATATCGCCATCACTATGACAACCACAATCATTATCACAAACACCATCACTATCACATTCACCATCACTAACACAATCACACTCACCATCACATTCACAATCGCTATCCTCGTTATCACAATCATTATCATCGTAATCACAATCATCTTCGTCATTATCACAATCACCATCTCTGTCACAATCACAATCACCATGACCATCGCTATCACCATCACAATCACCGTCACTATCACAATCACCATCACCATCACAATCACCATCATCGTTATCACAATCATTATCGTCGTAATCACAATCATTATCATCGTAATAATAATCATTATCATCTCAATCACAATCATCATGATCACATTCGACGTCACTATCACAAAATCAAGTTAAAACAATCACAATCACCATCACAATCTTTCTCGCAATCACTATCCTCGTTATTACAATCATTATCATCGTAATCACAATCATCTTCATCATTATCACCGTCGCTGTCGCAATCAAAATCACCATCACCATCGCTATCACTATCACAATCACCGTCACTATCACAATGACCATCACTAACACAATCACAATCACCATCACAATCACTCTCACAATCACTATCCTCGTTATCACAATCATTATCATCGTAAACACAATCATCTTCATCATTATCACCGTCACTGTCACAATCACAATCACCATCACCATCGCTATCACCATCACAATCACCGTCACTATCACAATCACCATCACCATCACAATCACCATCAAAATCACTACCACAATCACCATCACCGTTATCACAATCATCATCATCGTAAAACAATCATTATCATCGTAATAAATATCATCCTCATCACAATCATCATCATCGTAATCACAATCATCATCATCGTGATTGTGAATCATCATAATAAATCAACAATAACCTTGTATAGAAGTCGAATCCGCTATCTTCTGGATCTCAAAATAAATGCCATTTTCGTAATCAGCACCCCTGATGATCTCGGTATCGACACCCATATTGATTTTTAGACATTTCAACCCGATCGCACCCCAACAGGGAATGATGTTATTTTAGGGCCGCCACATTAAATTTTAAAATCGTTGTTTTTGTAATACACCCAACCCAATTCACCATACAAACAATACCTATGTTGAATTTCAGGCTTTGTTACCCCATTTCCCCCTTTAGGGGTTGAATTCTGAAAAAACCTGAAACACAAACGTTAACTCATTTATCGATAGGAGTACTCCTGTTAAGTTTCGAATAAAGTAGTCTGACTAATCTTATTTCCCCATGTAATCTTTGGACTCCCATTCCAACCCCTAAGGGGGTGAATTTTGAAAAATCCTTTCTTAGTGCACCCCTAAACCTCATAAAGAACCTTTGTGCCAAATTTGGAATCTCTAGACTCAGCGGTTAGGGCTGTGCATTGATTTTTATACTTTGCCACCCCATTTCCCCCCTCTTAGGGGTTGAATTCTAAAAAAACCTGAAATCCGTTTCTACTCATTTATCAATAGGAGCACTCCTGTGAAGTTTCAAATAAAATAGTCTAACTAATCTTGTTTCCCCATACAGACTTTGAAGCCCCGTTAAACCCCTTAAGGGGATGAATTTTGAAAAATCCTTTTTTAGTGCACTCCTAGACTACATAAGGAACCAATGTGCCAAATTTGAAATTTTTAGACTCAGCGGTTTGGGCTGTGCATTGATTTTTAGACTTTGTCACCCCATTTCCCCCTCATAGGGGTTGAATTCTGAAAAAACCTGAAACCCGTTTCTACTCATTTATTAATAGGAGCACTCCTGTGAAGTTTCGAATAAAATAGTCTAACTAATCTTGTTTCCCCATACAAACTTTGGAGCCCCGTTTAACCCCCAAAGGGGGTTTATTTTGAAAAATCCTTTCTTATTGCAACCCTAGACCACATAAGGAACCTACTTGCCAAATTTAGAATCTCTAGACTTAGCGGTTTGGGCTGTGCATTGATTTTTATACTTTGCCACCCCATTTCCCCCTCTTAGGAGTTGAATTCTGAAAAAACCTGAAACCCGTTTCTACTCATTTATCAATAGGAGCACTCCTGTGAAGTTTCGAATAAAATAGTCTAACTAATCTTGTTTCCCCATACAAACTTTGGAGAACCGTTTAACCCCCTTAGGGGATGAATTTCGAAAAATCCTGTCTTAGTGCACCCCTGGACCACATAAGGAACCTACTTGCCAAATTTGGAATCTGTAGACCCAGCGGTTTGGGCTGTGCGTTGATAGATGAGTCAGTCAGTCAGTCAGTCAGTCAGTCAATCAGTCAGTCAGTCAGTCAGTTTTTTCTTTTATATATTTAGATAGATTTCAAAAAGTGGAACCCTACGATATGATTTGTAGGCAACGACAGGATGTTTTCAGTTAGGAATTAGTTTGGCTCGAACTCGCAAAATTCATGTATTGGCTCATTTTTCTTAAATTCTCTACTTCTAATGTGAATCAGTTCGTCTCAAATTCTATTACGGTTTGATTGCTGCGGTGCTGCTCTGCACTGACTTGTGATAAAATACGCGTTTTTTACGTACAATAATGGGTTCAAGACGAAGTGAGACTACTTATACTGTTTAAAACACGGACCAAGGCCTGCAAAGATATTGATGCAATTATAGTAAAAAGTACCTACTTTGATGGACTAAAGGACAAAACACACATAAACTATAAAATAGGCGATCGGTACCACCGCAGAGAAGTCTTGCAAGAGCACATTTCAGTTTTCACAGAGCCGGGATCTATTTATTTGAGACATACAACGCCAAGTCGTAGCACTGCCAAAGGGATCGTCACTTCTATCTAGGGTTGCCACCCGTACTCTAAAATAGAGTATTGTCCTCTTTTTCATGTAGGCGTACTTTATAATCTACGACACCAATAAAGTACGCTAAATACTATATTTTCGTAAAACTGATTGTTACTGGCTCGTTACTGGTTATGAGTACTTAATAAATAAACTGAGGTTTGATTTTTTTTATTGCAAAGAGGCTGTAATCTTCAAGAAAGACAAATATTTGTTAAATATTGCAAAAAACAACAAAAAATACGTTAATAAGGACAAATAATGAAAAATAATAATATGTCGGGTTGTCAGGAATTTACTTCGCTAGGCTCGAGCTTATGTGGGCAGAAGACGGGTTTCGTGGTATGAAAACACATTGGATGCGATACACTATTTTATTTCGCATTGCACGGTTCGGGTTGGTAGTTTCCATGGAGAAGAACCGGCAAGAAACTCCATGGTTACTCTTTTCAAACAGATACACTGAGTCTAACAAATTACTTGACATTACACTTTCACACAATAACACTAGGCACAATGAATCGGGTAAGTTTCAAGACGTCTTAACTCCGCTGCGATCAGACCCAGACTGTCCGCCTCGCAGCGAGGTGTCAACATCAGGATTCTGTAAAAGCCGCCATGGTGGGTTAGACCGGTAAGCAGGTCGCGTGATGTCACCACTGGCGCGCTTTCGATCCCTTCGCCCGTCCGTACTCATGACCGGATCCGACAAATAAATACTCTTTTTTTATGCTGTTTAATCTATTTTTGTGCTACCAATATGAAAAAACACTTTATTCGTCTTAAAAAAGGTGGCAACACTACTTTTTTTTTTTTTCGGATGGGAAATCATCAAATAACTCCTCCCGCTCTGGGCGGAGCAGGAGGGAGTGTCAGACTTTTACTGACTAAAACCCATCCATGTTCCTTCATCGCCCTTTGTGTTCCGGGGCCGCGGTATCTCTTTCGAACAGTCCCGCAACCCCGGCAGGCATCGGTCCTTACGGACCCCTTCCTTTTTGCTGACTCTCTTTGAGGTGCGCGTGGAACACGAACGCGCCGTCGACACGGCCTGTCGTCATGAGACGGATGGACGGCGAGCTAGCCCATAGCCCACCGTCCACAGGCCCGCGCCTACGGTGGCCGGGGGCCACGTGGTGGTGGCCCCCGACGCCCGGGGCGTCTCCCGCGGCGGCCGGGACGTTGAGAGGTTCGCTCCCTCTCACGTTCCGCCACCTCCTTCTCTAGCATTACTGCCTCGCAGAAGGAGGTGACGGCGTCCCATTCCGTCTCGCTCCGGACCATGGCTTGCACCAGGGCCGGACGCGAGAGGTCGCTGCCGCCGATCGCCGCTTCGAGGACACGGCGGTGCTCCGCCCACGCGGGGCACACCTCCACCGTGTGTTCCACCGTGTCCTCCGGTCGATCCTCACAATGGAAGCACCCGGGCGTTTCCTCCCGCCCGATTCGGTGCAGGAACCTCCCGAACACTCCGTGTCCGGTGAGGACCTGCGTCAGGCGGAAGGTGAGGATGCCGTGGCGTCTCTCAAGCAGGTGGCAACACTACTTCTATCATATCTTTGTTAGAAAATCAAAGGTTGAACTTGGAAGAGGTGATCTGTGTGGGGTGCGATGGTACTCCTACGAATACAGGTTGGAAGGGAGGTGTCATTCAATACCTGGAAAACTGTTTGAAGAGACTGTTGCAATGGTGTGTTTTACTTTGTATACTTCACGCGAATTAATTACCGCTTCGCCATTTGTTCATGTCTGCATGGTAGCACATCTGGGCCAAAAGAATATTCAGGACCTCTAGTGTCTGTGGGTGAAGGAGAGGGAAGCGTAATGTCGTCTCTGATACGCGTAGAGAGTTAGCTTTTTTGACACTATTTAAGAGCAGTAACTTACTTACTGCTATTATTCTAAGTGATTAAAGCAAAGTTAAACACAAACTCTACTTAAAATATCCACAGTATTTTTAGTTACTGCTGATATCATAAGTGATTATGGCAAAATAAAAAACATGGTTTACTTATTATATCGACAGTATACACAGTTACTGCTCATAACCTAAGTAAAAGTAAAACAAGTGATAGAGCTTTACTTGCAAACCCGGGATAACTATAGTTACTTCTTAGACGACCCGATTGGCGTAGCGGTAGTGAGGCTGCCTTACGTTCTTAGGGTCCCGGGTTCCCGGTATCCCGGTCGGAGCAAATGTTTGTGTGATGAGCACGGACATTTGTTTCCGAGTCATAGATGTTTTATATGTATAATAAGTATGCATTTACAAACAAAAAGTATCTATATAGTATATCAACTATCTGGTGTCCACGACACAAGCCTCGTTGCTTAGTGTGGCACTAGATGGCGCTGTGTGTAATTGTTTGGGCTTCATCCATCTTCCATTCATTAAACGGTTTCGTACCAATCGCATCGCGTCATCGCCTGGCATCAGCGCACAGTAAAATGACGCGATAATGCGTTCTACTTGGCCACCATTGTTCCCATACCCCCTTTCCTCGATCGCTGTACAAAAAATATGCTAATACACTTGCTTACGAACACCACATAAGACAACATTGTTTTTTTTTCATTTAAAACCCCATCCTAATCTGGGCAAAGTAGCAGCCAAAAACCAAAATAACAAGTATAGCTACTTGTTATTTTGGTTTTTGGCTGCTATCACGCCGCTACATATCTGGACCTTCAGAGCCATATTTCGAGAATTTGGAGCATCGAAAACCAATTCTTCGAGCCGAGCGACGTTTGGACTGCCACGCTGCCACGGCTACGCAACTTCACAAAGACGAGCGAGATCACACTAAGGAGCGAAGATTCGAGATCATCGGCATATTCACAAGAGCCTTCAATCAATCTGATGAGAAAGGACAATTGAAGATTGGAAGATCAACGTGGATATACAGGGTGGAATTTTTCAATGCCACCTGGCGGGAAAGTACTCTAAATACTGGAGATAGCAAATTTTACTCAAAGGAAACATTCCTTTATTTTTTTAAAGAAACAAATCTGCATTCACAGATTTTCGATAATTTTTTTTGCCACACTCGGGCATCGAACCCGGGATGGATCGTCTAAATTTCGAAAAAATAACATACTGTACCTTTCTGCAATCAATTGATAGGGTCAATCATATGGATCAAATCTCTCTAACAAACATGATAAATTAAATGAAAGGAAAACCATGAATAAAAAGTGCTTTATCTTATTGAATTTATCCCATTGAATTTATAACTGTTCTTTAGATTTAATGGTTTTCCCTTCATTTAATTTATCATGTTTGCTAAAGAGATTTGATCCATATGATTGCACCTATCGATTGATGTAAAAAAAGTACATGATGTTATTTTTTCGAACTTTAGTCGGTTCGATTCCCGAGTGTGGCAAGCGAATTTTCGAAAATCTGTGAATGCAGATTTGTTTCCTTTTAAAAATAAAGGAATGTTTCCTTTGAGTAAAATTTGCTCTGTCCAGTATTTCGAGTACTTTCCCTCCAGGTGGCATTGAAAAATTCCACCCTGTATATGGTGCGTTCATCAAGTTCCGTTCTTCAAGACCTGCCGAGTTCATTAGTGTAATACCGTTTTGTGATCTGATTCCAGTGAGGATGGTGAGGGTTGCCCACTGCGCAGAGCAATACAACGGCTGCTCGCGCTTGCATCAGTGATTTTACACGCAGTCGTTACCTGCACGTGAGTACTCCACTTTTCACAAGCCACCAGAATGTCGTTACAACCTAGAGATGGGGAAGGTTCCGTTAGAACACGCGATAGATCTCCTAATAAAACTATTTATGATGAGAAAACTGAGCTAATCATGCGCGATTTGGTTAGGAAACGCGGTATCGTTAAAGGTAGGTTAACTAAGTTCGCTAATTATTTAAATACTATAAGTGTTACGTCTATCACTAGTGAGTTGAGAATAGATTTAAAATTACGCGTAAAGGGCGCTGATATTTTGTTTTCCGAATTTAATGAGATTCAATCTAAAGTCGAGGAAATAGTCCCTGACTGTGATATCGATGAGCAGTTAAATCAGCGCCAAAAGTTCGAAGATAGTTGTTATGCTACTCGTGCCCGAGCTGAATCTATTCTTAGCGTGAGTGAAGAGGTCACTAATTGTTCCAAAACGTGTCATCATTTAAATAAATCAGCGTCAGTTAAATTACCGACTATTATGTTGCCGACGTTTGACGGCTTGTATGAGCACTGGCTCGAATATAGGGACACGTATTTGTCATTGGTGCACCATTCTACTGATATAAGCGATATTCAAAAATTCCACTACCTTAAATCGTCGCTAAAGGGGAGTGCCGAGTTAGTTATAAACGCGCTTGAAATATCATCGAATAACTACTCAGTTGCGTGGAAAATACTCCTTAATAGGTATGATAATGATAGGTTATTAGTGCATAGTCACGTCAAAGCATTATTTACAATACCAGCACTGTCAAAAGAGTCACCTTCACTAATTAGGAAGCTTATAGATACAATTATAAATAATTTACGCGCCTTGAAAACCCTGGATGAGCCAACCGACACCTGGGATACGCATAATTTATATTATTACTTCTAAGTTAGATTTTTTTATTATTTATTTATTTCTCCATCTTACGACTATCTTTACAGGGTTACCTAATGCGATAGTGTACACTATAACAATATTAAATTTTGTAACTAATCACAAACAATACATTTTTTGTGAACTCACTCAGAGAACAATTGAATAAGTCAACCTCTATGAGGTTGAGAGTGCGGAGTGCACGCGTCAGTGGCGCCTCCCCTAACAGATTGGTCCGCGCGCACGGCACCGCCTGCAAGCGTGGCTGCCGACGTCGCCCCACGTACCTGTCCGGAACACACAAACCTATGTTCCCTAAAATGTCCGCATCATGTATCTTCCCTCTAAGTACCTTGAATATGTACGAGGTGAGTGTGAGATCCCTCCTGACCCTCAGTTCGTTATACCCAACCATACCCAAAATAAATAAAGTTGGATACATAAGCGGATAAAAAGGGTACACCATACAATTTCAAATATAAATATCTCACAAACTTGTTTTGTACTTTCTCCAGCATGAACCTATATTTAGATTAATGTGGAGCCCAAATAATTGCGTTACACTCGAACTGACTTCTAACCAAAGCATTATAAAGCTATAACTGCTTTTATGTTCGTAAATTTACTTACCATACGGAGCATAAAACCTAAATTACGATAAGCTATTTTACAGCAGCTTATGATGTGATCACGAAACGTCAGCCCAGTGTTGAATTTCACCCCTAAGTCCCTAACTTCCGTAGCCCTAGCCATTTGCACCCCGTCCAAATTATAATTATATTTAATAGGAGCCCGCGCGCGAGAGAAAGTGATTGTTACCCACTTTGACGTGTTGAACTGCAAGAGGTTGTTCTTGCTCCAGGTCGCCACTCTGTCTATGTCTCCCTGAAGCCTCTCGCAGTCATCCACTCCACTTATCTCTAGCGATAGCTTGAGGTCATCAGCAAACAGTAAACACTTGGCGTCTTTAACAACTTCTGGCAGGTCATTAATCATGAGAATGAATTGCAAAGGCCCAAGGTTACTGCCCTGACTCACCCCAGACCTGGTAAAATATGGCTCTGACTTGTGCCCCGCATATTCCACATATTGTTGCCTACCGCTTAAGTAACTTGCAAAAAACCTGAGCAAATGTGGAGTGAAACCAAATACTGCTAACTTTTTGAGCAAAATATCATTATTTACCAGATCAAATGCTTTCTTACAATCGAAGTAAGCAGCATCAGTCTGCCCTCCACTGTCCACCGACGGCACAAGACTAACCATATGGCTCAGGAGATTGCTAGTAGTGCTTTTTGCCGGTCGGAACCCATGCTGTGAGTCTGATAACTGACCGCGGACCTGTTGAAATATACTTTTATGAATAGCAGCTTCAAAAACCTTAGCCGGGGTAGACAGCACTGCGACAGGCCTGTAACCATCTACCGTCATTCCTGCGCCTCCCTTTGGCACCGGAACAACGCGGGTAATCTTCCACCTCTCGGGAAAAACAGCTCCATTCAGGCATTTATTATAAATATAATTATTGCAACGGTTTGGCTAGCACCATTCGACAATCCCTAAAGATGTAAGGCGGGATGCCATCCGGCCCCGAAGACCTTTTCGGTTTAAGTTGTTGAAGCGCGCAACATACGTCCGACAGTTGCAAGAGATCAAGATGTACCCGCGCCGCTCCGTTCTCGCCGCCCGCTTCCGCCATAGCTGCACTCACATCTAACTCGGCTTGCTCCGTACTATACACCGAATAAAAGTACTCAGCAAACTCCCGAGCACATTGTTCGTCAGTCAATGGCTCGCCATTCTTTAAAATTCAGATAGAACTACAGAACGAGAGTGGGAACAACATAGAGGTTTATTGTTGTCGAACACCAACTCTAAGGCTAAGTTGAAGGTTGACAGTTTGATAAATTTTCTTAAAAATAGGGCCGATTTGTTGGAAACATTAGCATCATCACACAGTAAAGACACAGAAATAAAAAAGAATAATTCAGTTGTCCGAAGTAACGTATCGCATAGCAATGTTTCGTCAAATAAGCCACCGCCGCGGTGCGGCAGTCGCAAAGCACCTAGATTGTGTGTAGTGTGTAACGGTAAACACCCAATTTACTCATGTACAAAGTTCATTAATATGGACTTGCAAACCAAATTAAAGATTATCAAAGATAACATATGTGAGAACTGCTTGCGCTCCGGACACACTGTAGACGGTTGTTTGTGGGGGCCTTGTAAACACTGTAACATGAAACATAATTCACTAATTCATCCTAATGATTCGAATCATACGACTAGCTGTACTGCAAAGGCAACGACGACTACGATGACAGCGGCAGGCGCAGTAAGCGCGCCCCCCTCGTGTGTCACTGACGTAGTACGTAATCCTAATAACGAAAAACAATTTGAATCAAGTTAGCAATGTTCACACTGATACACACAAATACACAATGCACAGATGTGCAACCAGTTCTGTTATCTACTGCCTTTTTTCTTTTTTTTTTTTTTCGGATGGGAAATCATCAAATAACTCCTCCCGCTCTGGGCGGAGCAGGAGGGAGTGTCAGACTTTTACTGACTAAAACCCATCCATGTTCCTTCATCGCCCTTTGTGTTCCGGGGCCACGGTATCTCTTTCGAACAGTCCCGCAACCCCGGCAGGCATCGGTCCTTACGGACCCCTTCCTTTTGTTATCTACTACCTTAGTTGAGATTCCCGATCGCCATAATAACCATCATGTCGCTTGCGTATTACTAGAGAGTGGTAGTCAGAGCTGTTTTGTTACACATTCGTTGTGCAAATTCTTAGATATTCCGCTAATACAGTCCACTCATGAAATACGTGGAGTAGGTAATTTAATATCACATTCTACACAAACGTGCGATATTAAAATAAAATCACGCATTAATTCCTACTCGATGCACATAAAATGTTTTGTTCTATCAGAAATAACGGCCACACTGCCCGCTCTGCAGGCTGAAAGCGCACAGTTCAGGATTCCTGAACACCTGCAGCTGGCAAATACGCATTTCTTAGGGCCGCAAAAGATAGATATTTTAATAGGCGCGGATCGGTTTTGGGACTTGCTTATCGATGGCAAGATGCGTTTACCGAACGGTCCGTTCTTACAAAATACGAAGTTGGGTTGGATAATATCGGGTCCTATTATCACGCATAATAATGTACATGTCCAATGTAACTTCACACCATCTATAGACAATCAGCTACGTAAGTTTTGGGAGCTGGAAGAGCTACCGAAGTGTCGGGATGCGCACACAGACGAAGAGCAGGCCTGTGAACAGTCTTTCATCACAACTACTACGCACAATAAACTACTCTACTCTCAAAGAGTCGCCCGATGCTTTGGGTGAATCATACCCACAGGCAGAGCGTCGTTTTTTGTCCTTAGAAAATCGGTTATTACACGCACCAATCAGTTATAAGAAATTATACACTGAATTTATACACGAATATATTAATCTAGGTCACATGACTAAGGTTAATTCTTACACGAATCCTCACTACTTTATCACCTCATCCTCATTACATCACGGCGTTTTTCGTGAGCACAGCACGACTACGAAGCTTCGTGTAGTGTTTGACGCCAGTGCTGCGACCAGCAACGGTAAATCCTTCAACGATATCCAGCTTGTAGGACCTCCTATTCAGGGAGACTTGTTAGCTATCTTGTTACGCTTTAGACAGTTTAAATACACGGCAATTGCAGATTCAGATCCTTCTCAACAGGACCTGCAACTTATTATGTGGCGTGACGATCCTACAAAGCCACTCGAGTTTTATCGGCGTAGCACCGTTACATACGGTACGGCTTCGGCGCCGTTTGTTAGTGTTAGGTGTCTGAAGCAGCTAGCAGCTGAATGTACGGACCCCGAGGTCAAAAGGGTCATATCTGACGATTTCTACGTAGATGACCTCTTGACCTCGTGTGAGGACAAGGTCAAATTAATTGACATAATTATGTAAAAGCACCGTAGATGTACTAATATCCGGTTGCTTTCCACTTCGCAAGTGGATTTTTAACTTTGAGCTCGACGGTGCATCTGCTCCAATGACGTCACCAAATGAACACAGTATGTTCCGAGATTTAAATCTAAATGATAAATGATGTTTATTTTGCAAGTAGGTTTTTCCGTAGTCAACTAGGAACCCTTATAGTTTCGCCATGTCTGTCCGTCCGTCCGTCCTCGCTTAATCTCTGTGACCGTTAGCATTAGAAAGCTGAAATTTGGTACCAATATGTATATCAATCACGCCGACAAAGTGGTAAAATAAAAATTGGAGAAAAATGTTTTATTAGGGTGGCCCCCCTATATGTACCTAAAGGGGGAAGTGATTTTTTTATTAATTTCAACCCTAACGTGTGATATATTCATTTATAAATACCTTTATTTATAAATGAATAGGGGTTTCCTAAAATCATTTTTTGATAATGTCAATAATTTCGGAAATAATCGCTCCAAAAGTAAAAAACTTTTGAACCATAAGTTTAGAAAATATGAAAAAAATCTGAAAGTAGAACTTTATAAGGACAGTAGGATATTATTGGGCATTCTACTCCACCTTCCGTTCCTTCGGCTCACTCCGTTCGCCTCCGTCACTCTCGGTGGAGTAGAATGCCCAATAATATAAATGAAATCCACAGGTTCGGCGCCTATTCCACCCGATGGAATGATCATCGCCGTCACTCTCGATGCAGTAAAATGTCTAATACTGGTTTGGCGCCTATTCCACCCGATGAAACGGAAGGTGGAGTATGAATTCCTACATAGTGCAGTAAAATACTGGTTCGGCGCCTATTCCACTATTTTTGTTATAGCACTCAAAAATCCTAAATACTGGTTCAGCGGCTATTCCACCCGATAGAGTATGAATTTAAATACTTACAGTCATTTTATGCGACATTCGATTCCTGCAATTTTAGTGAAAGGTTGGATCATACTCATACAGCTGACACTACTAGCTTACTTGTTAACAAATAAGGACGCTCGCTGCTTAAATCACTAGCCTAAAATTCAGGACAGATTGTCTCATGTCTCTTCACAAAGCAAGAAATAATATGCACCTACAGGCACACGTACATTCTATTTCTGTGACCCAGATTAGGCACCAAGGACATCTGAACTTTAGGCTACCGTAAACATTAAACTAAAATTTGGGACAGATTGTCTCATGTCTCTTCACAGAGCAAGAAACAGCATACACCTACAGGCATACGCACATTCTATTTCTGTGACCCCAGATTGGGCACCAAGGACATCCAAATATTAATTTAATTAATTAACACAGCTAACACTACCTTACACGTTAACAAATAATAGCGCTCGCTGCTTGAATCACTAGCCCAAAATTCAGGACAGATTGTCTCATGTCTCTTCACAAAGCAAGAAATAACATGCACCTACAGGCACACGTACATTCTATTTCTGTGACCCAGATTAGGCACCAAGGACATCTGAACTTTAGGATACCGTAAACATTAAACTAACATTTGGGACAGATTGTCTCATGTCTCTTCACAGAGCAAGAAACAGCATACACCTATAGGCACACGCACATTCTATTTCTGTGACCCCAGATTGGGCACCAAGGACATCCAAATATTAATTTAATTAATTCAAACAGCTAACACTACCTTACACTACACGTTAACAAACAACTACTGCAGTTGCTCACTTGCGCTGCTGTTACTCTACGTTGCGCTTAATTAAAGATGCTTTCACACTCATACAATCGCCTTCTAAACGGTTTGCGCCGTCCCGTGTTCGACTATTATACTATACTCGCCGTATCGGAAACGCTTTCATCAGACAGTTGTCACCACGTAGTGTAAATGGTATTTTATATGTGCAAGGCTGCAATCTTGCAACATGCAGTCAAAGCAGTTTTGAACTTGAGTATGTGTGAAAGAATCATAATGTTGAATGTAACATGATCGTCGTTAACGTTGTAGTATATAATTAAAATTTAGGTTTTTACAGAATGTCTATAGGTAGGTACTTCGCTTACCTATATGTCTTGCTTACATTTGTTGTAATCTAGTTTAAATAAGTTATAATAAAAGTAATACTTATACCTTATTATTCTTGACAAATCTTTTCTGAAGTTTAATAACAGCTGATTACTGCGTCTTTTTAGTATAAGTAACTGTAACATTTTGAAAATTAGCTTTAACGTGAATTCGAAATCTTGTACTGCCTTTGTATTTTACCTGTAATGATTTGATAACATAACCAATAATTTCAACCTGATACAGGATTCGAACATGAGTATTTAGTGCCTAAATTTACAGGACATTTAAATTTTAGACAAATAAGTAATAGCATATTTTAATATATTTTTAAATCATAAGTAGCAAACATGTATTGGCTACAACATTGTCGGGTTCGATAAAACGAAGGTCTTAGATTTCATTTCTCACGATAAAATTGTTAATTTAACAGAATAATAATTAATTCCGTTTCATTTTGTTGCATAACATGTTGCAGACAATAATTTAGTCTTTTATAGAAATTTCTAAATATCAATGTAGTAGTAGGAAGAACTCTGGGTATTTACCCTAAGTACCCAGATCAAATACCTACATCACCTAAAACAACTTGTTCATGTACCCGGCTAGCAAAGTAAAATCCTGTTGGTTGATAGGTATGCGGATTTCATCGTTCCTGTTGAAACTCGTTACATAGGGCTTGTAGGAATGAAATTCAATTCCTTCTATAGTGTTATCATAAAAACACTCATAATGTAATTAGAAATTTATTATTAACTGTTCAACACAATAATAATTAAAATAAATTAAATACAGACATATTATTATCAATATACCATTTTCTAATACACACCGCATTATTTAATGCACAATTCATTCTATGGTTCACACAGTTAAAATCAGTTTTATTTTTACAGAACTTCTTTTTTAATGTCGCAAAATTAGGACATCCCTTCTCACCTATATCAATCACTTCACAGTTTGCACATAACTCTTTAATCCACTTTATTTTTTCCAAACCCTTTGTGATAAATTTTTTATTTTCTAAATATGGTAAAATAACGCGTTTAAACTCTTTGTAGTCAATGTAGCCCTCACTCCAGTAAATTCCTCGATTTCTTTCTATCCACCTCACTTGTTTTTTTTCTTCTTGTGTTAGGTAATGGAATGGATATGGTGGTTTTACCAAGAACGTCTGTGTATGATCCTGACTTGCAATGGTCAATTCTTTTATAATAAAATTATTTGTAGAATCTTTAAATCCTTGGAGTTCAACTATAAGGTACTTCATGATATCTTCTTAACAATGTTACTTAATGGTTTGTATTCAACAATGCAATCGTTCAGAATGAGACAGTATGCTGAAGTTTGATCTGGTATCTCTGAATCACTCTCAATTTCTACTCTCACATCCACAACCGGACCTGTCTTTAGATTATCTGCTTGTCTAGAGCAATCGACTACAAACAGCGGTGCTAAATCTCTAAATTGTTTCTCGCTTAGAATGGGCTCCGAGCGACGTCCGTAATACGACTGTTGAAATCTGATGTATTGCTCGTATAATAAACCGATTCTGTTATTAGCAAAACTCACATTTAAGTTTTCATATGGAAAATAGGTTGAATTGAGATACACTCTTACGTCTCGAACATGACAGTGATCGAATTGAGACATGTCAGAACTTGCATTGTTTTTTCTATTTGTCTGTAGACCAATAATGACGTATCTTGGTTTTTCTATTTGAGATGAAGTTTTGATAGACCAGGTATGTTTTGTAGTTTTAGGCAAAGCTGGATATTCGTACAGATCCCAATTTCTGTATATCATTTGAAGTGGACGATCTTTTTCTAAGACTTTTAACAAACCAATTTTTTCTTTTTCTGATACTTTAACATGCGGTACGCGCCATATGATTTTGTTGATCTGAACATCATCCACTACTTCACCTGTATTAAGTTTTACAGCGTTCAAATTAGTGTTACTTCGTAACAATATCAGTTCATGTCTGCTATTTATCACGACTTTTTTAAAATCTTCAGCAAAACCGAGGACGTTACGTAGTGGTATAGAAGCAGAAAACCTTCCTCCATCAATATTTTTTGTGCCATCAATATTCCAACCCCAGGCATTAGACATTTTTGATTCACTTTCGTTCATTGAAATTAATGATTTCATGGTTGTTGTTATACCTGCATTTTTTTATTTTATCAATCTCCACTCCATTTAGCTCATACCTAATATCTTGGAACAAGTAGAGTAAAGCATTGTTCGTAAAATTGACACTAGTAGCTTTGTCCTTCGTATCTTTTTTGGTAATCATAACAGTTCCTTCCAAATATAGGGTGCTAGCTGATGGTAATATGTACAAGTCCTGTTGGTTGATAGGTATGCGGATTTCATCGTTCCTGTTGAAACTCGTTACATAGGGCTTGTAGGAATGAAATTCAATTCCTTCTATAGTGTTATCATAAGTTGGAGCGGTTAAAACGTCCAAGATATTCATTTTAACAATCCGATCGCTCTAAAGAATGCTTTATTGTCTTTAGTTAATTTTATTTTCTTCTTAGAGAGAGGTCTTATTTGATAGGTAGCTCGAGTAGAACTGATATTCTTTACTTGTTGAGACACATTTTTATTGTAGTCAATCATGTTTTTCTTCTAAGATGCAGATATACCTGCACTTCTTCACCACGTAAATTGATTATTCGTTTATTTATATCTAGCAGCCTGATATATATGCAGCTTATATTGTTTTGATTGATTGGAAAGTATATTGCGTTCTTCGGGATTTCTATGATCCTGTATCCAGGTGGCACATTAAGTGCAAATTCGTGAATAATATGACTTGGTTCACCGTTTAGATATGAACCGCTTACAATATCACATTCAATCCTGACTACGGTCGTAGGTAGAATGTTGACTGGAGACTGTGACACATGTCATTTATTTGCTTTCAAGATTTGTTTCTTAAATCCTAATAGTCTTCTAAAAGAGTCTTCTTTGGTAAAATTAATGTCTTTTGTACAGACTATTGTAGTTTTTAAAGTATTATTATTGCACCGTAGTTTGATCACTGCATCTTTTATTTCGGATTTTAAATAATCGCTGATATCTTGCAACTCATAAGAACCCTCTGGCAGTTCAATAACTTCGTTTAAGCCATAATAGAACTTATTATTACTTTTATCAATGTTTGGAATAGAATTAAATGTTGAAAATTGTAATAATGCACACTCATACTCTCCATCTAGTTGCAACGTATTAGGAAAGTATGTAGTTAACACTGACGAGTCTCCAGTAATCGACAAAGTGAGCGACATCTTGCAAATGATTGAAATGAAAGAAAAGCTTATATTTTATATTACATTTTTATTCCAAAAAGTCCACAAATAATTTAAACATAAATGTCCACAATTGACTGTGTTAAATTTTTGATATCTTGTGTAGTTATAAAAAACATTACAATTTTTGAAATATTGCATCAACTCCATTGGAGGTTTTAAATTTCCATAGCTATCAAAGTATTCACAGTGATTGTATACTTTAACATAGTTACCCAATGCGTTCCTTCGTTCTTAGAATCGTCTAAGTTAACGATACCACATTCAATGGGTTTCGGCTTCCGAGGTAGTCGATCCTTCATGTAGACCCCACGAAAATATGGAATGTCTCTTGAATACTTTCGGATGTCTACATTAGTTAGAGGGCGATTGGGTAGCATATTTTTCAGTTTTTTGAAGATGTTATAAACAATCCTTTACCACTTTTATACGGCTTAATGTATAAACCCTTGCCCAACACTAAAGCCTCCATAGCTTTATTATGTCGTTCTGTTTCTTGCAAATTTTGTTTGCTTGCTTTGTAGTCATTAACGGTTTTTGCAATTCCCGCTGCTCCGCCAGCTAAACTTCCCAAGGCCGACAAACCAGCGAAAATTGGAATTAAAGGTAGAACTCCTCCAGTCTTTGGTATGGGTATTACTCGGGGTACTCGAATTCGATGATGAATGTTTGGAAATAACTTTTTTGCGGCTAAGTAAGCTGCTTTTATCAAAGTCTTACTATCTTTGCATTTGAGTTTCTTAATTTTTGATTTTATTTTTGAAACTAAGTGTTTAAATGATTTAATGCCGGATCCAGACTTTAGTTTCGCTTTCATAACTTTGCTCACTAGCCAAGAGCTTAGTTTTTCACCTTTCCCTGCATCTTTTGATTTAAGTCTTTGTTTAGCCATGTTAAGTAGTTCTAGATCGGCTTTATGACGATTTGATAAATCTGTATGGTTTGTTTACGCAATATCGTGTTGCATGCAAGCTTCGTCTAGCTTATTTACACCTCGGTCACCTCGCGCTAAACGTTTGTGAAGTTTGGTTCCTGGTCCGCAATAGTTGTATCCTGGCAAATGAACTTCGAATGGTAGATTATTAATTACGCTGTTAACTAGTCCACCTCCTTGCATTATTCAATTTATAATGATCAGATTTTAAATGAAAAATGGTTATATAATATTTTAGTCCATTATTGATGCCTTTTCAATCCAACTGTTTTCTGCACTGTTTAGACCTAACCATTTGACATACAATTTATTTCCTTTCTTTTTCAAAACCTTTTCTATCAAATATACATCAGGATAATTAGATCTTTGCAGTTCTTGTTCGTAGAAAGCTTCTAATATGTTTTGCTTCCGTTGATCTTCTATGTGATAAGTCACTGGTAAAGTTTTATTTACCTTTTTTACAATAAATAATTCAGTCGACCAATTAGGAGTGTAACCTTTCTCAAAATTATGTTTGTATTTACTTATACGAACACAATCACCAATTTTGAATTTAGGCTTTCGCTGAACTAATTCATGTTTGTTTATTTTTTTTATATTTTCTTTGATTACTTGTTCATTGCTTTTGTTTACATTAACTGGTTTAAATTGAATAGTGCGATGTTTTGTGTTGTTATATCTCTCCAATATATCTTCCAATGGTAGACCTAACCACTTATAGCTTCCATTGAGACTAAAATATTTATATAATTTATTTTTTACAGTTCTAATCAGTCTCTCTACAATTGATGCTTTTTTAGTAGAAAACGATGAGTAATGGTTAATGTTGTGCTTTTTCATAAGCGTTTGAAAAGTGATGTTATAAAATTCTGTCCCCATGTCAGTTTGTAAGTTAACAGGATTACTGCGACTACTAAGCAGTATATGTTCGAATGCACGAGTAACCTCAAATTTATTTTTCGATTTTAACGGTTCAGCCCAGGCATACTTTGAGAAACAGTCAATCACTACTAAGATGAAATTGTAACCTTTGTTGTACTTTTTAAGGTTTTGCATGTCCATCAAGTCTGCTTGCCATAAGTCATGGATTCCTTTCAGAATAACAGAACGTCGAAGGAAATTTCTTCTTGCCGCTTTGTGTATTTCATTTACAATTTGCTGTTTTGTCATTACGGAGTTTTTTTGCAGTAATTTATCTACCTCTGCTTTAGTGTAGAACTTATCTTGGAAATGAGTTGAAACCTCAGGTATCCTTGCTTTTAAAGTAGTTTGAACTGTATCCTTTGCATCTTTTATTATTTGAGAACGCAATTTACCAATCAGAGTATTAAAGTCTTTCAACATATTTGCATTCAATCGATCTACATAATCCTTGTTTACAGCCAGATTATTTAATTCTTTTAACGTGTTAGCATTCAATCGATCTACATAATCCTTGTTCACAGCATCGTCTGCCTCTTCTGGGGTTCTAATTCCTCTCAGTCTTGATGTTTTTAAATCAAAATCTCCGTTTTCTGATTTTAACAATGCATTCTCATTAAACTCAAATAACTCTGATAAACGCATTCTTTTGTGAATGTAGTGTCCGAATTTGTCTACGTTCATGTTTAAGGTGTATTGTTGCGAGAGGTTGATAGTAAAATAAACACATCACGCAATACGCAACACGCGACTGAACGCAGAGTTTGTTTACATGTAACGATTGTGGTTGTTTAACAAATTTCATGGTGACTCATTGAAACGGTTATAATATCAATAATGGGTGAATTAAACAATTACATAGACATTTATACGTCGTTATGACTTTTGTCCCCACTTACTCTCAAATATAACTAATGTTATTTTGTAATTTTTTACATTGACATTTTATAACTCATTGTCGCTGACTCGAACAAATGTACGAACATCACCATGGCTGTCCTTCAATATAAGATAGCGATTGTTTGATTTTAACCAATCAAGCATCTGTTGGTAGAACAAACCTTCTGTTTGGGCTGTATACCTGTCCTGATTAGGGCGTGCAAAACCGGAAGGTCTTCAAAACCGGTTTTGAATTCCGGGTTTGAGGGCCCAAAACCGAAAACCGGTGTTAGCCCCGGTTTTGGCAACATTTTTTTCTTATATACATAGTTGAATTTTAACAACAAAACAATATTTTCAGAAACACAAATAAAACAAATTGTTTCAAACCTCTTTTTAATCATCCATTTATGCCAATACCAAGAAGACTACATTAATAGTTTGGAATATGGATAACATGAACTTAAAATAATATAAAGATTAACTAACTGAGATCAAATCAACAACAAGTTTGTGGTGTCTCTAATCGCATTGTCAGTTTTGGCAAAAACTACAAATCCAAGTGTTACGAGTAGGGAATCCAATCCCGCAAACGCGGGATCCCGCAAATGCGGGATCCCGCACCTTTTTTGCGGATTCAGAAATGCGGGATTACACCCGCGGGATCCCGGAGATTTGCGGGATTGAAAAAAATATATATTTAAGAAAAATGGGCTCAGGCGACTATCTTATTATTTATAAGACACCTCAGCACAGCTTATTAATAAGTGATTTAACAACTTTCCCATAGAACTCGTGATTTTTATGTAGAATTTGTATGGAAAATAATTTTGATTCAGTTCTTAACTTACAGCTAAATAAGTTTTGAATTTCTATTTTGTGTCGCATGATCGGAAGTCGGAACGGAACTAGGGATTTCCCTACGGTGCACGGGGATTTACCTTCGCGCGCGGTCAAGTGTCAAAGAAAGTTATTGCGTCATAGCGTCTTACTTGTGATGTGAAAAGGTTACATAACGTACCTACGCGAGACAAATCTTTTTTTTTATCAAATTGTTAAGAGCACGTTTCGAGTGAAAAATACAGTTTAATATTATAAATGAGTGTCAATTTAGTTTACAAAGAGTATAAAAGCTCGAGTGAAGTGTGGAAACATTTTTAAGAGCAGAAAATGGATGTCTTTCATTTCACTACACAAAACAAAAATAATAGTAAATAAAAGCAATGCCGCAAATCCCGCGGGATCCGCGGGATTGATGACCTTGATCCCGCATGCTTGCGGGATCGAGATTTTGATGCGGGATTGGATTCCCTAGTTACGAGAAATGCGTATTTTGGAAATGTGTACCCACTGTTAACTTCATCATCATCTTCATCAGCCTATTAATGTTCCCACTGCTGGGACACAGGCCTCCTCTCTATGAGAGGGAATGGGCGATAATCCACCACGCGGGCCCAGTGCGGATTGGTAGATGTCACATGTCTTCGAATTTTTAGTTCTAGTACATGCCGGTTTCCTCACGATGTTTTCCTTCACCGTTTTGAGAGCAGCGGTGTTGAAATAAATTACACAAAGTAATGCGCCTGTCTGGGTTCGAACCCACGACTTACTGTTCGTAAGTCGGGGCCGCCACCACTGGGCCACCGCTGCTCCCCCCCACTGTTAACTTACGGTGTTATATTGGGGGAACTCGACAAACGTACAATTCACATTAATTCTTCAAAAGAAATGTTTTAAGACAATATATAACATGCATAGTACCGACTACCGAATCATTAAGAAATCAGCACATAACAAATAAGCGGGGGTCGCGGAGGGAGAAGTGTAAGAGGGTGTAGGTTGCGTTCGGATTTATTTGATGACTCTCAATTGAAGATTTCTTAATTAAGTGCGTTCGAAAAAAGTCGATTTAAATCAAAATGTAATTCAATAACGGGAAAACCGGTGTTAACTCCGGTTTTGACTATCAAACCCGGTTTTCAAAAGTCCGTAAATTTTGTCCGGTTTCCGGTTTTTACCAAAACCGGAAAACCGGTTTTGCACGCCCTAGTCCTGATGTTTTGATGAACCGTTATCTGTATTTTTTTGATCAGTTTGCAAATCTTGTATAAATATAACCTCGCCGCTCGAATTCCTCATGATAAGTTTACAAATATCTTTTATAACAGACTTCTCTGAGTCATGCATTGTAGTTAACTTAGTTATATGTATTTAGTTTCGTGATACGAAATGCAACCTTCTTACTGCAATGGCTAGAATCGAATGTAGCGTTAAATCACTGCGAAGAATTATTTATAAGCTATTCACCTTTCCTGTTAAAAGAGTTTAGTTTAGTTACATAACGGTAACGTTAGGTTTGCAGGAATCAACCCAAACGGAAGCAAATGAGATTTTAGTGGAATAGACACCAAACCAGTATTTTACAGCAAAATGCAGGAATTCATACCTACTCCAACGGGTGGAATAGCCGCTGAACCAGTATTTAGGATTTTTGAGTGCTATAACAAAAATAGTGGAATAGGCGCCGGGGATTTTATTTATGTTATTGGGCATTCTACCACACCGCGACAAGCGAGCGAAGCGAGTGAAGTCGCATCAGGTGGGGTTAATAATAGTATAGGTACTATTACAATGCTCCCAAATAATCTTGCTGTGCACAGGGTTCTCTTTTATGTAAGTTAAAATCGCACTCGATCGAAGTGGCTAATGGTTCATCCAATAATACATGTTGTACTTGATAAAAATATATCATATAAATATATAATCTTAGTACCTAGAAGAATGAAACACAATAAATTAGAAGCGATTACAAACTTCAAATATAAATACGAAAATAATATTTAGGAAGTTCTATAAAAGACGAATTCAGTGTTTACAACATGATAGTCGATCATGTTACTTATAATATGGAATGCAATTGATGTGACCGTGGGAAGCGAGCATTGCATTGACATTGAACTTTGTCGATTCGAAAATAAACATAAAGCTAATTTACATCTATGAAGCAACCACCGGGTACGGTTACCGTCAACGGAACAGCCTACAGCAGCGGATTCACACACAGTTTGTACGCTTGATTGAATAATGTGCAATACGGTTCTGATCCGGTTGTCGTTGTCAAGTGTATCTGCACTTTAGCTTTATGCATGCAAGGCAAGGATCGACTATCCGTGTGACCACGCTTACCACTTGATTGTTACGTGTTGATGTAAAAGGTTGATGTATCGTCTGTAATGTGTTAAATTAAAATTTAGATGTCCTCGAGCCAATCTGGTCACAGAAAAATGTGTGGGCCTAAAGGTGTGCACTACTTTACTTTTGTGGAGAGACATGAGACAATCTGTCCTAAATTTTAGTTTAATGTACGTGGTATCCTAAAGTTCAGATGTCCTCGAGCCAATCTGGTCACGAAAACGGGTATGTGTGTAATCCTAAGCGGCAATGCACCATCCTAATAAGTATGTGGAGAGATATGAGACAATCTGTCCTGAATTTTAGGTTACTGGTTCGTTCAGATACAGATCTAATTATGTTAACGGAAAGTATGTGTGTTGTATGTTTAAATCAATGTATAGTAAGTTTCATAGTTGTTTTAAGCTGGTGAGTATAATTAAATGAATCCGAGACGTAAAGGATGTATCGTCTGTAATGTGTTAAATTAAAATTTAGATGTCCTCGAGCGAATCTGGTCACAGAAAAAATGTGTGTGGACCTAAAGGTGTGCGCTACTTTACTTTTGTGGAGAGACATGAGACAATCTGTCCTAAATTTAGTTTAATGTACGCGGTATCCTAAAGTTCAGATGTCCTCGAGCCAATCTGGTCACGAAAACGGATATGTGTGTAATCCTAAGCGGCAATGCACCATCCTAATAAGTATGTGGAGAGACATGAGACAATCTGTCCTGAATTTTAGGTTACTGGTTCGTTCAGATACAGATCTAATTATGTTAACGGAAAGTATGTGTGTTGTATGTTTAAATCAATGTATAGTAAGTTTCATAGTTGTTTTAAGCTGGTGAGTATAATTAAATGAATCCGAGACGTAAAGGATGTATCGTCTGTAATGTGTTAAATTAAAATTTAGATGTCCTCGAGCCAATCTGGTCACAGAAAAAATGTGTGTGGACCTAAAGGTGTGCGCTACTTTACTTTTGTGGAGAGACATGAGACAATCTGTCCTAAATTTAGTTTAATGTACGCGGTATCCTAAAGTTCAGATGTCCTCGAGCCAATCTGGTCACGAAAACGGATATGTGTGTAATCCTAAGCGGCAATGCACCATCCTAAAAAGTATGTGGAGAGACATGAGACAATCTGTCCTGAATTTTAGGTTACTGGTTCGTTCAGATACAGATCTAATTATGTTAACGGAAAGTATGTGTGTTGTATGTTTAAATCAATGTATAGTAAGTTTCATAGTTGTTTTAAGCTGCTGAGTATAATTAAATGAATCCGAGACGTAAAGAATGTATCGTCTGTAATGTGTTAAATTAAAATTTAGATGTCCTCGAGCCAATCTGGTCACAGAAAAAATGTGTGTGGACCTAAAGGTGTGCGCTACTTTACTTTTGTGGAGAGACATTAGACAATCTGTCCTAAATTTAGTTTAATGTACGCGGTATCCTAAAGTTCAGATGTCCTCGAGCCAATCTGGTCACGAAAACGGATATGTGTGTAATCCTAAGCGGCAATGCACCATCCTAATAAGTATGTGGAGAGACATGAGACAATCTGTCCTGAATTTTAGGTTACTGGTTCGTTCAGATACAGATCTAATTATGTTAACGGAAAGTATGTGTGTTGTATGTTTAAATCAATATATAGTAAGTTTCATAGTTGTTTTAAGCTGGTGAGTATAATTAAATGAATCCGAGACGTAAAGGATGTATCGTCTGTAATGTGTTAAATTAAAATTTAGATGTCCTCGAGCCAATCTGGTCACAGAAAAAATGTGTGTGGACCTAAAGGTGTGCGCTACTTTACTTTTGTGGAGAGACATGAGACAATCTGTCCTAAATTTAGTTTAATGTACGCGGTATCCTAAAGTTCAGATGTCCTCGAGCCAATCTGGTCACGAAAACGGATATGTGTGTAATCCTAAGCGGCAATGCACCATCCTAAAAAGTATGTGGAGAGACATGAGACAATCTGTCCTGAATTTTAGGTTACTGGTTCGTTCAGATACAGATCTAATTATGTTAACGGAAAGTATGTGTGTTGTATGTTTAAATCAATGTATAGTAAGTTTCATATTTGTTTTAAGCTGCTGAGTATAATTAAATGAATCCGAGACGTAAAGAATGTATCGTCTGTAATGTGTTAAATTAAAATTTAGATGTCCTCGAGCCAATCTGGTCACAGAAAAAATGTGTGTGGACCTAAAGGTGTGCGCTACTTTACTTTTGTGGAGAGACATGAGACAATCTGTCCTAAATTTAGTTTAATGTACGCGGTATCCTAAAGTTCAGATGTCCTCGAGCCAATCTGGTCACGAAAACGGATATGTGTGTAATCCTAAGTGGCAATGCACCATTCTTAAGTATGTGGAGAGACATGAGACAATCTGTCCTGAATTTTAGGTTACTGGTTCGTTCAGATACAGATCTAATTATGTTAACGGAAAGTATGTGTGTTGTATGTTTAAATCAATGTATAGTAAGTTTCATAGTTGTTTTAAGCTGGTGAGTATAATTAAATGAATCCGAGACGTAAAGGATGTATCGTCTGTAATGTGTTAAATTAAAATTTAGATGTCCTCAAGCCAATCTGGTCACAGAAAAAATGTGTGTGGACCTAAAGGTGTGCGCTACTTTACTTTTGTGGAGAGACATGAGACAATCTGTCCTAAATTTAGTTTAATGTACGCGGTATCCTAATGTTCAGATGTCCTCGAGCCAATCTGGTCACGAAAACGGATATGTGTGTAATCCTAAGCGGCAATGCACCATCCTAATAAGTATGTGGAGAGACATGAGACAATCTGTCCTGAATTTTAGGTTACTGGTTCGTTCAGATACAGACCTAATTATGTTAACGGAAAGTACCTATGTTATATGTTTGAATCAAGGTATAGTAAGTTTTATAGTTGTTTTAAGCTGGTGAGTATAATTAAATTTAATTTGAGGTCAACCATCAATATTGACATTTATAACTCATTGTCACTAACTCAAACAAATGTTTCAACCTAGTGGAATAGGCGTCGAACCAGTATTTTACTGCGCTATGTAGGAATTCATACTCCACCTTCCGTTTCATCGGGTGGAATAGGCGCCGAACCAGTATTAGACATTTTACAGCATCGAGAGTGACGGCGATGATCATTCCATCGGGTGGAATAGGCGCCGAACCAGTATTAGACATTTTACTGCATCGAGAGTGACGGCGATGATCATTCCATCGGGTGGAATAGGCGCCGAACCTGTGGATTTCATTTATATTATTGGGCATTCTACTCCACCGAGAGTGACGGAGGCGAACGGAGTGAGCCGAAGGAACGGAAGGTGGAGTAGAATGCCCAATAATATCCTACTAAGGACTTTCTAGGAAAATCATTTTGAACTTGATGGAAACAACAGTTTTTGTACAAAAAGACAAAAAGTTGTACAAAATAATTTCTGGACTAAGTTTGTAGTATATTCGTATATGCAAGCATTTTTACATAATGGATACCCACCTTTAAACTCATAAATGGGAACACTCATTGTGACGGACGGGAAACTACGGAACCCTACACATAGCGTGGCCTGACACGCTCTTGGCCGGTTTTTTTTAAACTAGATGGGGCCGGTGTTTCGTACCTGACTACTCTGAGAAGAAACAGCCGAAACAAACTCAGAGGTCATAGTCTCTTTTAAAGTCCAGACAATTTTGCTCAATTCACATTAGGACTATGCAGATTAGTGTCTGAGATGGTCTTTTGAAGAAAGAACCATACAGATTTGAGTGGACCTGTCCAGTCAGTGCAAGCACTTGTCAGTTAACGTGTAGCTCGACTTGTAACTCAAGGAGCTCAACGAAACGATGAACAATACTAAAGAAAGGACATTTGGGTAGGTCGCTTAGAGTACTCAAACTGTCAGACAGTTGTGGGAAAAAATAAACAAAGAATATAAATGTGACCCACATGGTCCCCACATTCACAATAATCATATAAAATTCATAACAAGTTCTATTCAAAAAGAATGTAAATAAAAATCACAAAAATCATTAAAAGTCACAATGATGATAAAAAAAAGTAAAATACTTAACAAAATAAGTATTCATGTCAAATCAGTAAATGTCAAATAAAAAAATAATAAAGTAAAAAATAATAAAATTCATGTCAAAACATTAAATGTCAGAGTGTATAAAAAATAATAAAATGATATTAGTCAGTGTAGAACACTTGGTTTGGGTTGGTGTAACGCCACCGACGAGTTTAATTTCATTACGCAGATACATAACGGCAACAAACCTATCACTAAACGAAACAAAACAAATCAGCTGACAGGTACGATTAGTGTTACTGAATTGAGACATGCCATTAATATACTTGCTAGAAAATCGCAAATGGAATCATTTCCAGTTGTGTACGATTTATTAAAAGATGGAAAAAGTGTCAAGTCAAGCGATAGACTTGCTAGTTTAAATTTATTTCTCGATAATATTAACATAATTAGAGTAGGTGGTAGAATAAAGAATTCGCCTGACTTTGGTTATGACAAAAAACATCCGATTCTTTTGTCTTCTGAGCATTATTTTACGCTTTTATTATTTAGGCACGAACATAACCAATCTCTGCACTGCGGACCTCAAGCTTTGCTGTACCGCTTGCGTGAGGATTGGTGGCCGCAGTCAGGTAAAAACCTAGCTAGGAAGGTGACTCAGCAATGTGTTGTCTGCAGACGCTTTAAGGGTAAAACGTTAACGCCACTTATGGGCAACTTACCTAAAGAACCGATAACTGCTAGTTTTCCTTTCTTTCATACAGGAGTAGACTACGCAGGGCCAGTGCTCGTTCTAAACCGGAAAGGCAGAGGCGCGAAATTAATAAAATCATATATCTGTTTGTTTATCTGTTTCACTACGCGCGCAATACATTTGGAACTAGTTAGTGACCTTTCTTCTGACACATACTTACTCGCGCTCAAGCGCTTTGTTTCACGTCGTGGTAAGCCGTCAGAAATATTTTCGGACAATGGACGAAGTAATGATTTTGCTCAGTTTTTATCAAAGTGTAGGAAAGATATTGTTGAATATGCAAGGGGTCAACAAATTAAATTTTCTTTCATACCTCCATATTCCCCGCACTTTGGTGGCTTGTGGGAAGCTGGGGTGAAATCTTGCAAGTACCACCTCCGCCGAGTGGTGGGCAACGCGCAATTAACCTTTGAGGAAATGACTACGGTGTTATCACAAATAGAAGCGATGTTGAACTCTCGACCTCTGATACCTTATCTTCGGATCCTCGAGATTGTCTCCCCCTCAGCCCTGGACACTTCTTGATCGGTCGACCGCTTACCGCACCGGTCTGTGAAGATGACTTACAAGACTTACCTGTCCATCGGTTGAGTCGCTACCAGAGAGTGGAGCAGCTTCGACAACAGTTCTGGGCACGCTAGGCCAGGGAATACATCTCGGAGCTACAAACAAGGACTAAATGGAGGGAAAATACAACAAATCTGAAACCCGACACGCTTGTCGTAATCAAAGACATCAACCTTCCGCCATTGAAGTGGCAATTAGGTCGGATTGCAAAGACGATACCTGGCAACGATGGTATTTCACGAGTAGCCGACATCCAGATATCGTCAGGCATCGTGAGACGGCCATATACGAAGATCTGTCCACTGGTGGAACCTGAATAACACCTATTGTAAGCTGGAGCTTTCAAGGCCGCGGGCATGTTTAGGCTTCATCCATCTTCCATTCTTTAAACGGTTTCGTACCGATCGCATCGCGTCATCGCTAGCCAATCAGCGCACAGTAAAATGACGCGATACTGCGTTCTGATTGGCCACCATTGTTCCCATACCCCCTTTCCTCGATCGCTGTACAAAAATTATGCTATATTACACTTGCTTACGAACACCACATAAGACAACATTGTTTTTTTTTTCATTTAAAACCCCATCCTAATCTGGGCAAAGTAGCAGCCAAAAACCAAAATAACAAGTAGCTATATCACGCCGCTACAGTAATGTCCAGCAATATTTATTTATTTACATAGGTAATGTTGTTATGACCTCTCGGTACCCGCGCGAAATAACGATTTATCTCCCTGCCCTACCATGACGCACCACTTAATTACGTCATCGCATGCGTCATCTGACACCGTTAGCTAAACACTTATCGCTCGAGTTCTAATAGTCCTTATCTTGAACCGTAAACATTGTCGTCTTCGTTATGAATCAGACTGCGTTTTATAATATAAACAACACTTGTAAAACCACTTCAGAATTAAAAACATGAGTTATAACATAGATGACATGGGAGAATTTACCTGTGGCCGTATCTTATTTTTTTTTGGTAAAACTACTGATTCAATTTACACGAAACTTTAGAACTAATGTAACAAATACACAAGTAACTTATTACATAATTCCTATAAGAATCTTACTGATACATTCTAATCAGATTTCAACTAGATCTAACAAAAAGTTCGTATACGGCGAACTGTCATTGACCTTGACTCGAAAACACTTGAAATCTATTTAGATATGTATATTTATGCCTCTGTTACATATAAATAATGAATTATCACTAATTCTTACCTTGCTAATGCTGTTTCCAAGACCATATTTAATTTTAGAACAGTCAAATTCACATTTTCAATTGTTCACTCCATGTTGACAAAAAAATCGTTCGACGAAAATTTTGTTGGCTCACAAAATAATTTTGGTTCATTGTTCTACCTAAATATCTTGCTACAAAGTAGCATTATACAATAATAAGGTAATAAACATTCACTTCACAACGTTTTCAAGCACTTATCTAAACAAAAACACAATAAATCACTCGAGTGGCACTCAATGTTTACCTGCACTGACGTTTCAACGACTGACGCGCTTCTATATATTTTTTTTTAAAGTTGCCCGTTTTAAGTTCATAGTGTTTGGCATCGTTAGAATCGACTACTGTCAGGCACCAGAGGTAAAAATTGCCTAACGATTTAGAACCGTATCTGAGTAAAGATAAGGTTTGAATTTGTTCGTACGAGGTGGCATGAATTCATGCCAGCGGGGCTCAACGGTATGTTCGTTATTTGGAACGAATCACGGCACTCCGGTACCGAGAAGGAAGATTACTCATATAATTGAACTTACTGATTTATACTGAACAACATTTAACGGTTCCCGAGCTATCAAAACTGCTGTCAGCACATCTGGTAGAACTCATTGCGCTGATTCAGAATCAATATTTAACTCATTTGGTCAAAAAATGCACTTACTGCTGATATCGCTAGCGCGGCAGTGCTGTACCTACCTACCCCAGTTTTTCTCCATAAAATTATGGCCGGACCATAATTTTATGGAGACCCGGGGCAAATCCGGGACAGTTCTTTGTGTGAGTTTGGGCTAGCTAGTGGTACGATAAATCATATTTTTAAATTGCCCTTTGAATAATGTTGCTTCTTTTGATTTAAGTTATTTCAAAATTGAACATCCAAAAACCCGTGAATGTCCGTCATAGCTCACGTGCAATAAATTTATTTCCATTAAAATAATAAACTATAGTACTTAGTCACCTATTCAGACATATTATTATAATCCAATTATATAAATATGCTATACTTAGTCGATAAGTTTTAAAAATTAAACCATTGCAATTTACTGCCACATCAAGTTAACTTTTAGTCGAAATTGTTTAAACGTAGCTATATATTTTACTAGCTGACGTCCCGCGGTTTCACCCGCGTAGTTCCCGTTCCCGTGAGAGTACGGGAATAAAATATAGCCCATAGCACTCACGAATAATGTAGCTTTCTACTAATTAAACAATTTTTTAAATTGGTTAAATTACTTCCGGAGAGTAGGTACCCCCTACATACAAACTTACAAACAAATGTTACCTCTTTATAATATTAGTATAGATTTGTAACTCCTGTTATTTGGGTTTGTTTCAAGGCTAAGAGGATCGCCACAAAAATTTTAAATTCATAATCTCTTTGTAATTAATTAATTATTTATTTAGTAAAATAGGTACTCGTAATAAGCCACTACGTGACACTCAGTGTTGCCAGATGGAATCTGAAGAAATCAGTAGAAAAGTTAAAGTTTTAGAAGTATGTAGATCGAAAGAAAAAGCAGTAAATTAAAAAAGTCATACCCACATGAGGTAAAAAGAATCTGAGTACAGTACTTTTACAGTTTATATGCCTTGTGACCAGATTGGTAGACTCAGTAAGTAGTACCACAGGTAATATATAGTACCTACCGTCAGTGATTGGTCGGTCTTGCACACTCTACAAATAAATAATACCGCGAATTCACATAACTTGTTGAACAAATGTTATGTCATGTTATTTAGGCCTTTAGGCCAGATGACACGACACGATGACAATAACTAGATGATACGATGTGATTTGAAAAAAAGCAGGTAGATTTCCAATCAAGGCAGTAGATCAGTAGATTTTTTTTTAATCAGGTAGATCTACTGCTATATCAGTAGATCTAGCATCACTGGTGACACTGGCAGTCTTCGGCAAATTGCCATAAAAAAAAATGTTGGTCTGCTGTCATGCTGTAGTCTGTGCACTGTAAGGTTGCATTCCGTATTACAAAATAATCGCTCACAGCCAATGATATTATATAGTAAAAAGAGGTAGTTAACGCACTAACACGCACAAATTGTTGAGGACAAAGTGAAACAATTGTTGCACTTTGATAGCTAGCTGTCTCTTTCTATCTTATACGTTCCGTATCTATTATCGCTATCTATCGCTGTCGTAGTTATAATAACAACGCAACGATATCTGAACGCCATTCAGTATGAACATGGTGTATCTTCTTTATAATATTGTTACGTCATACCCATACCTACAATACAAGTAGCTTCTAATAGTAGGTACCTACAACTAAGTAGGTAGGTAGTAGTAGGTATGTATCGAATGATGTAGGTACAAATTCGCAAACTACCTATAAAATACATCAGGAAGTTGTCATTGTAATTTCGACCGTACGCCCAGGGCATAAAGTACCTATTTCTTTCCTTTGTACAAAAGTTGTGGAAGTTTCTCGAAGGACAATGACCTAGTATGAATTGCCTAGAAGATTCTGGGAACTTATGGATCTTTCTCAAACGTTCGGTCGTCGTATAAATAGTCGACGTGTTTGTGGGAGCGGGCAGTATCATTTTGGCTACAGTACGGGACGAATCAAAGTGAACTAGTGAGTGCGATATCTAAGCGAATAGTGATCAGTAGTGTACTTGTGATTGAGTTTGAAGTGTTTTGTGATTATTAAAGTTATTCAGTTGTTTCATCGGTAGTAATTAATTTATCCCATACCCAGCTCGTAACATTTTGGTGTCAGAAGTGAGGGATAAATTATGCCAGTTCTACCTAAGGACAACACGGAAGGTATCCGTACCAGGAGTCAGCGACAGCAGGACATGGACCAAAGGCGGTTTGGAGATTCTCCGACACAGACACCGGGTGGTGTTCAACCTACGTCAGTGCCAGTCGCTGGTCCATCTGGAGTTTCTCCAGCATCAGTAGCGCCAGACTTGTCAGCTTTAATGGCGCTGCTGCAGGAGCAGGCTCGCCGTCAAGAGGAGCAGGCTCGCTGTCAAGAGGATCAGGCTCGCCAGTTACAAGAGCAGTTACAACGAGATAAGGAGGAGCAGGCTCGCCGTCAAGAGGAGCAGGCTCGCCGTCAAGAGGAGCAGGCTCGCCGTCAAGAGGAGCAGGCTCGCCGTCAAGAGGAGCAGGCTCGCCGTCAAGAGGAGCAGGCTCACCGGTTGGAAGAGCAGTTGCAACAAGAAAAGGAGGAGCAGGCTCGCCGTCAAGAGGAGCAGGCTCGCCGGCTGGAAGAGCAGTTGCAACGAGATAAGGAGGAGCAGGCTCGTCGTCAAGAAGAACAGATGATCCTCATAAAGGATCTTCATTCAACTTTCGGCAAAGAGCTGAAGGTAATGAAGGATCAGGTTCACCAGCACGAGAATCGCATCTCAGAGGCCGAAGTGCAGATCGCTGGGATGAAGAAGGCTTTGGGAGAACTGAAGACTGGAGATGTGACTGTGGCTTCAGTAGTTTCTGCACCTTCAGCGCGGGGCTTTAAGGTGCCTCCATTCGATGGAACATCTTCGTGGTCGGCGTATAAAATTCAATTTGAGGCCGTTATGAAGGCGAATGGATGGACAAAATCTCAAGCCATGACCGCACTCACTTTGGGCCTCCGAGACCAGGCCCTCAACATTCTTGAAGCGCTTGGCAAGGATGTGACCTACGAACAGCTGCTGGAGGCGTTAGAGTCCAGATACGGCGACGCGCACCTGGAGCACGTATTTCGTGCTAAGTTGAAGGATCGTGTCCAGCGTAGTGCCGAGAACCTACAGCAGTGGGCCCTGGAAGTTGAAAAGCTGGTTCGGAAAGCATACCAGTCTGCCCCTGCACTGATCGATGGGAATCTGGTACAAGCGTTCGTTGATGGAATACGTGACTTAGAAGTTAGAGCCGCCGTGAGACTTGGGCATCATGAAACGTTGAAGGACGCCTTAGCCCATGCTTTAGAAGTAGAGGCAGTGAGGCAAGACCACCGAACGCACCGCGTTAGGGAGGTTGTAGCATCACCTGTACGCGAGCGCCCGCAAGGGTACAGTCCTAGGTGCTACACTTGTGGAGAAAGGGGTCACCTTCGGTCAAGCTGTCCAAAGCGCAACACCCCGCGAGAAGATCAGCAAGGAAGGGTGGCTGAAGTGACTGCCCAGCCACAGCAGGGAAACGAGTAAATGCCAGGACTGGGGGGCGGGTGCTGGCTGGTATTGAAAGAGCCCCGAGAATCTTGATCTCGCAAGCACATGACGGGAACAGCCTGACCATCAGAGGCGAAGTCAACGGAACACCATGCAAACTGACGTTGGATACTGGAGCTTCTTACACGGTCGTTAACTCTCACCTAGCAAGTCGGTTTCTTGGGGACTACTTCGATAACCACGACCGTATACGATTACTAACAGCTACCGGTCAGCACATAACCGTCCGAGGCAAGAAGGAGGTGGAGTTAAAATTGGGTGACAGATTTTACAAGCACAATGTCATCGTGGCCGACATAGTGGACGATTGCATCTTGGGCTTGGATTTTATGCGGAAATATCGTTGTGAGATCGACGTTGATCAAGGAGTATTGAAATGTGGTTCAGAAGAAGTCTTCATGGAAGGTGCACCATCAGGGAAAGTGTACTGCTTGAAGGAGATTGTTCTTCCTCGCAGATCGGAAACGATTGTGCCAATTAGTTTACCACGGAATTCTGGACAAAAAGATCGAAGTGTTTTGATAGAAAGGGTGAACAATGACTTTCCATGGAAGATGGCACGTACTCTGGTCAAGGCCAAAAATGTCTCGGCAGTACGCATACTGAATCCAAGTGACAAGGAGCAAGTGATTAAGAAGGGCACCTTAATCGGCACTTGCGAGGAAGTAGCTTGGATGCGTCAATTGCAAAATCTGCCTACCGGAAATAAAATTCGTAGTACAAAGTTTGACGTGTCAACACTTTTGGAAAACTGCGATTTATCTAAAGAAGAAATGGACAAGGCTAAGAAGATGTTACTTCAGTACGCCGACATTTTCTCTTCAAATGATGCTGACATAGGGAGAACTGACTGAACTTCGGACATTTGTTTCCGAGTCATGGATGTTTGTATGTATATTAAGTATGTATTTACAAAACAAAAAAAAAAAGTATCTATGTAGTATATCAACTATCTGGTGTCCACGACACAAGCGTTGCTTAGTGTGGCACTAGATGGCGCTGTGTGTAATGTCCAGCAATATTTATTTATTTATTTATTTATTTACTGGACTAGTTCAGCATAAGATTAATACGGGTAACGAGTTACCAATCCGTCAGCGACCAAGAAGACTGCCAGTTGCACGTGAAAAAGAGGTGGAAACCATGATGGAGGGAATGATGAAGGACGGTGTTATAGAGCCTTCATCGAGTCCATGGTGTTCTCCTGTGGTCCTGGTAAAGAAAAAGAACGGCAGTATGCGCTTCTGTGTGGACTATCGACGACTGAACGATGTCACGAAAAAGGACAGCTATCCGCTGCCTAGGATCGATGACACACTGGATACGCTGACTGGTATGAAGTGGTTTACCACACTTGACCTGAAAAGTGGCTACTGGCAAGTAGAAATAGACCCCAAGGATAAAGAAAAAACTGCATTCTCAACAGGGAAGGGATTGTGGCAGTTTAAAGTTATGCCATTCGGATTGTGCAATGCTCCTGCAACGTTTGAAAGGCTGATGGAGCAAGTACTCGCCGGATTGATTGGAGACGCATGTCTTGTCTATCTAGACGACATAATCATCGTGGGCCGTACATTTAAAGATCACCTTAAAAACCTCAACCAAGTGCTGTCGAAAATCCAAACAGCAAATCTTAAGTTAAGTCCGAAAAAGTGCTCGTTTTTCAGAAAACAAGTGAACTTCTTAGGACACATAGTTTCGGGGGAAGGTGTTCAAACAGACCCAGAAAAAGTAATCGCCGTCAAGGATTGGCCAGTTCCGAAAGACAAGACACAGGTCAGAGCATTTCTGGGTTTGTGCTCCTACTATCGAAGGTTTGTCAAGAATTTTGCCGACATTGCAAAACCTCTGCACAAACTCACTGAGGAAAAGCGGCAATTCTGTTGGGACGAGAACTGCGACGTTGCATTTCAGGAATTAAAGAAACGTCTGTGCAATACGCCTATCTTGGGATATCCTGACACAGAAAATGACTTCATAGTTGACACAGACGCAAGTAATACTGGAATTGGGGGCGTGCTGTCTCAAGGGAAAGGAAACCAAGAGGTTGTGATAGCTTACTTCAGCAAGTCTTTATCCAAACCAGAAAGAAATTACTGCGTTACAAGACGGGAACTACTCGCCGTAGTAAAGACATTGCAGCACTTCAGTAAATATTTGTTGGGACGTAAATTCCAATTAAGAACTGACCATGCTGCATTGAAGTGGCTATTACAGTTCAAGAATCCAGAAGGGCAAGTGGCGAGATGGATTGAGCTATTGCAAGAGTTTGACTTCGTAACTGAACATCGCAGTGGAAGAACTCACGGTAACGCAGACGCCCTGTCGAGAAGACCTTGTCCTGAAGACTGTAAGCACTGTGCCCGGCAAGAGACTAAGGAAGTAGTGCCCGTGAGGATGCTTAGAATGGATCTCAGCGATGAATGGAAAGAAACCCTACAGCAGGCTCAGCAAAATGACTCGGACATCAAACCGATCTTCGAGTGGATCAAAGCTGGTGCTCCTAAACCCAAGTGGAGTGATGTGGCTGCGATGAGTTCCATCACGAAGAGTTATTGGGCGCAGTGGAACAGCTTGGTGATCCATGATGGAGTCTTGTGCCGTAAATGGGAAAACGCTCGAGGAGACTGCTGTCATCTACAAATGGTTGTCGCTAAAGCTAAGGTACCGGATGTTTTACGGCTGTACCATGATGGATGTTCGGGAGGACATATGGGGGTAAAAAGGACTTTACTAAAAATTCGAGAACGCTTTTACTGGATCCACTGTCGAGATGATGTGGAGGACTGGTGTCGCAAATGTACCAGTTGTGCGGCCGTGAAAGGACCCCAAACACGCAGCAGAGGAGCATTAAAAGTGTACAACGTTGGAGCCCCTTGGGAACGGATAGCACTAGACGTTGCGGGACCATTTCCAGAAAGTGAGAGCGGAAACAAGTACTTCTTGGTGGTCATGGATTACTTCACAAAGTGGCCAGAAGTCTTCGCCATTCCTAATCAAGAAGCTACAACTGTCGCAGATAAATTGGTTCAGGAAGTCTTCTGTCGTTTTGGAGTACCCTTAGAAATACACAGCGATCAAGGAAGGAATTTCGAATCGCAAGTATTTCAGGAGACTTGTCGATTAATGGGTACCCACAAAACCAGAACCACCTCTTACCACCCACAATCTGATGGAATGGTGGAACGATTCAACCAAACGTTGGAAAGATATCTGGCAAAAGTCGTGGAAAGCAGACAAAGGGATTGGGACAAGCACATACAGCCGTTTCTTCTGTCTTACCGCAGCGCAGTCCACGAAAGTACGACTGTGACGCCCGCCTTCGCGAACTTTGGAAGGGAATTACGGTTGCCTGCAGATTTAATCACTGGAACTCCCCCTGATGCTCCACGCAGTGTAACAGATTACGCAAATGACTTGCGTAACAAGTTGAATGATGTTTATGAGCATATTAGACAATCCGGCCAACAGATGTCTGAGAAGATGAAGACCCGTTATGACCGGAAGGCAAATAGTAGGGGTTTCGACGAGAGTTCACTGGTGTGGTTGCATAACCCAGTACGGAGCAAAGGGAAGTCTCCGAAATTACAAGCAAACTGGGATGGACCATACCGAGTCGTGACTAGGATCAACGATGTCACCTACCGAATACAGAAGGGTCCACGAGGTGCGCCTAAGATTGTCCATGTAGACCGATTGGCGCGATACTACGGGCCTAATGATGCTCGGGACGAGCATGTCTAAGGAGGGGGCAGTGTTACGTCATACCCATACCTACAATACAAGTAGCTTCTAATAGTAGGTACCTACAACTAAGTAGGTAGGTAGTAGTAGGTATGTATCGAATGATGTAGGTACAAATTCGCAAACTACCTATAAAATACATCAGGAAGTTGTCATTGTAATTTCGACCGTACGCCCAGGGCATAAAGTACCTATTTCTTTCCTTTGTACAAAAGTTGTGGAAGTTTCTCGAAGGACAATGACCTAGTATGAATTGCCTAGAAGATTCTGGGAACTTATGGATCTTTCTCAAACGTTCGGTCGTCGTATAAATAGTCGACGTGTTTGTGGGAGCGGGCAGTATCATTTTGGCTACAGTACGGGACGAATCAAAGTGAACTAGTGAGTGCGATATCTAAGCGAATAGTGATCAGTAGTGTACTTGTGATTGAGTTTGAAGTGTTTTGTGATTATTAAAGTTATTCAGTTGTTTCATCGGTAGTAATTAATTTATCCCATACCCAGCTCGTAACAATATCATTGCTCACAGCGCTCAAAATGGAAAGAATGATGAGCTCAAGATGGAAAATGTAAGTTACGTTGGTTGACTCTATAGACTCTGATAACTCAGATTTTGAGATAGAGAACGACGATTCGTCCAGTGATGAAAAGGATGACGTAAGTGTTTTTAGTAGCGTGTTTTGCTCCCGGAAATATTTACCCCTTAAAAAAAAAACAAATTACATTTTAATGTATGGTTAGATGTGACTCCACTTCTTAACAAAACAACCCAGCCTGTCAACACAACTGTCATTATTTTTTGAAAGCGCTCACGGTGATATATAATTAGGGGTGTACTCGCAAGATGGCGCATGTTATGACGTCATCTATGACGATTCAAGGAACATCGATATCGCGCTCACGGTAATTCGGAACGGGTTTATGGACGCTCAAATCGATTACAACATAATTCGGAACGCAGCATAAGTAAGTGTAACTAATCAGCAGTGTTGCCAAACGTACGATTTAAATCATATCTATACGACCATTTTGGCTCTTGTTCGATGTACGATCGAGTAATCGAAATCGTACGCAAAATATACGATCATTTTAAATCTTAAACCCATCATCATGTTATCAATAGTAATTTCTATCACATTTTATCCAATTGGATTTGTTAAATTATATTCGACTGTAATATTAAAAGTATTATTTTGACTACTGTAGTACCGGCTGAGTTCGTAGATGGCACGACTAACCAATCATACGGCATTGATTGGAATGTAGGCAGAATGGTGGGAGAACGTCACGTTGGTTGTCGTGCCAATCCTGCGAGCTCAGTCGTGCTTCAGACGTTGAGAAATCAACTACTATAACCTCATTTGTTTTCTGAGAATATCCAGTGCTGATTGTGAAGTGTATTTGATTTTGTGTTGGAAAAATATAAGTAAGTACATGACATATTTTATAGTCTATTATTTCTATACCTTATTTTAAAAAGCTATGCACCCAAGCAACGGTTAATTTTGATATTTAAACTATCACTAGATTCTCTGTAAGGGTACAGAGTCCACATTTCAGAAGTGGGATAAAGATTCCTGTTTTGGCCAAATAAATATTTTTTTTCTTGCTACCCTAAATTATCTACCTGTGGGGTTTACCCTTAACCCATTGTGGTATTTTATTTCTCTTGATTCGTTTTATTTTACATAAAATAATAACGGGTACGGTAACAGTTGTTTGGGTTCTTGGCTATTTAATGGCTTTGAAGTTGCCATATCAGGTACATAAACAATTTAAATTATGTACTTTTAAATTACGTTGTATAAATGAAATGCCTTGCAGTTTATTTATTTTTTATCAGTATTCATTAGTTTTCTTTTAACATACAGCAACGCATTTTACTGACATATGGATATGTTAGTAATGGTGGTATGTTGTTTAACTGTATAAATATTTGCAAATTATCTAATCATTACAATTATTATGTTAAGCTATAAACATGATAATGTTTGCTGTCTAAAGATTGATAGGTGGCTTCCCATAACCACTTAGTTAATTGTTTTATTTTAGATTCTGTTTTAAAGAACGATTTCTTTGGGATATTATTAACATTCCAGGGTTACCTCATGGAGTGGGACGAACGCGAACGTGTTCTCTACACACCGACAGATCCGACAGGGTCTCCCACTGGTAACCGGCGCTCACGCAGCCCTGTAAGGCGTCAAGCCTGCTGCCGGGACTCAATAGGGTCACGCAGTCAGCCGAGCCGTCAATCAGGAGGGCGCCTGAGTCGCTGCTCACCAGATCAACCAGTGCATCGTCGAAGTCGGGAGGGTCCCGCACACGCGACCGCCGCGCAACGGGCCGCAGCCCGGACCACCGAGCATCGAGCCGCTGGCGGGACCGCCGCGCATCAGGCCGCAGCCCGGACCGCCGAGCATCGAGCCGCTGGCCGAACCACCGCGCATCGCGCTGCAATGCGGAACACCGCTCATCGAGATGCAGCCCGGATCGCCACGCATCTGGCCGCAGCCCGGACCGCCGAGCGTCGAGCCGCAGCCCGGACCGCCGCGCTATGAGCCGCAGGTCGGACCGCCGAGAATCGAGCCGTCCGGACCGCCGCACAAGCTGCCACCGTTCGCGTAGCCCAGTAAGGCAGCCGCAAGCCAGCGCAGCCAGAAACGTGCAAGCCGCGATTCGAGATAAGACTGCAGGTGAGCCAACTTCTTTATTGGAGTTATCTACTCTTTCGGACCTTGTCAATGTTTTAAAATCTATGTCCAATAGTAGTGCAGATAAATTAGGTTCCCTGAACAACACTATTCCAGAGTTTGACCCAAGTAAACGGGAACAGACAATGACAATGTGGTTGCATAAAGTCAATGAATGCGCAAGCATTTATGCGTGGTCGGAAAAGCAAGTCATTCATTTTGCATTACCAAAGCTAAAGGGTATAGTACAAAGATGGTACGAAGGTCTTCCGTCGGTCTTGTTTACTTGGGCTGAATGGCAGGAGAAGCTTTTGGCTACCTTCCCATCGGAAGAAAACTATGGCCAAATGCTGAGCGATATGTTGGCCAAACGGGCTAGGTTCACGGACCCCCTGGAAGAGTATTACTATGACAAGCTTTCCCTAATCAATAGATTGGTATAAGTGGGAAGAGGTCAGTAGAATGCATTTTACATGGCATCGACGATCGGTCGGTTAGGTTAGGTGCTGAGGCAGCTCAGTTTGATGACCCTAACAAGCTCCTTTCTTATTTACGAAACGCTCGAAATACAAAATTCAATAACGAGCGTAAAATAGTTAAAGGACAACCTCAAAAATACCAAAATAGCTCTAACCCAAGGCCGACACGTTGTTCAAATTGCAAGAAAGATGGTCATGTCACATCTCAGTGCACCCAACCCTTAAGGAAGTGTAGTCGATGCAATAAAGTAGGTCATGAGGTGGAACAGTGCTATGCCAAACTGCCATCGACTGAAGAGAAGAAGGTTATGCGAGTAGAGGATAGGGGTGACGTAGGCGCGGTTAGTTCTTCAGAAATAACTACTCCAGTGTCGGAAGCGAACAAGAAGTATTTCAAAACTGCTACCGTTAACGGTTCTTCCATAACTGCATTTATAGATTTTGGGAGTGAATGAATGCTCAATGATTAGATTGTCAGTATTTCGAAATATAGGTTCAAGTTATAGTATCAATAATCTTCCAGTACTGAGAGGTTTTGGCAATTCGGTTGTCCATTGCATAGGTAAACAAAGAGTTCAAATAATTATCGATACCGTGGAGGCTGATCTCGAATTGCTGATAGTTGCAGATGATGCCATGCATGTGCCCCTCTTAGTAGGTCAAACGTTCACGGAGCAGTCACACGTAGTCATTCGTAAAACTAGTGACGCCTTAGAAATCTCTGAACTCCAGCTCCAACATATAGTACCCAACAGCAAAATAAATTTGTTTTGTATAGACTCTGTTGAGTTGTTGGGCCTTGCTATTGTGGACGTGTATACAGATCCGCCACATCAGGGTGAAATCTTTGTCGATGGAAGTGTTCGATTCCAGAAAGGTGTTCGCTATTCAGTAGCCACTGGATTGTTCCAGATGAGAGAAGGAGGAACAGGACAGATCGTTGTCAGTAATACTTCTTCAACCGCTTTAGTGCTCTCAAAAGACTTTCTTATTGCTCGTGGTCGTATAGCTCAGGAAGAGTCCAGTATGCAAGTTTTGAACGTTTCCTCAACTGGCAACAATGAGATTAAGTCTATTACTGAGGCTGATTTAAATCTCGAAGCCGGACTCTCTCCCGAGCATAAAATCCTGTTACTCAACCTGCTCAATAAGTATCGATCCTGTTTTGCATTCAACTTATCGGAATTGGGGAATACCAATGCTGGTCATATGACGATAGATCTCCAAAACAACGAACCCGTTGTCTACAGGCCCTATCGTTTGTCAATCAGCGAAAAGAAGGTTCGAGAAATTATTTCCGAGTTATTAGAGAATGATATCGTAAGACCATCAAAGTCATGTTACGCGAGTCCTATTGTAGTGGTTAGGAAAAAGAATGGTGAACTTCGTTTATGTATCGACTATCGTGCTCTCAATAAAAAAACGGTCCGCGAAAGCTATCCTATGCCGCTGATTGACGATCAGCTAGATGTTCTTTCTGGAAATAAATACTATTCAACTTTAGATCTTGCGTTCGGTGTGCGGGATTGATCCAGGTATAATTTCGGGAATAATGAAAAATACGTTGCTTGATGTGTACGTGCAAGTTTAATGAGTGATAATTACATAATGTAGGTAGCCGGTCGACAAATGTTAAAAAATAAAATGATGAGCAATAATCCACGCAGCCTCAACTGTAGCTATGAAAGTTTCTCTAGGCGCTTGCGGGAACATCCGGTTATTACCAGATCCCAATCCGGGAAACAGACAGACATAAAACTGGATTCGTGACGCCAGATGGCCATTACAAATTCAATCGTATGCCATTTGGTCTTGCAAATGCCCCGGCTACGTTTCAACGTATTATGCATCAAGTTCTTGGGCCATTGCGACATAAAGAAGCCCTGGCCTACTTAGACGATGTGATTATCCCTTCAAGGGATATTAATGAGGGAATGTCGAGATTAGAGTCAGTGCTGCGTCTGTTCGCTGGTGCTGGTCTTACGTTGAAACTCCCCAAATGCTTCTTTTTCTGTAGCTCTGTAGAATACCTATTTGGGCTTTGAAGTTTCTGCCAATGGCATTCGTCCTGGCGAGAGAAAGGTAGAGGCTGTGAAGCTTTTCCCAACTCCTCAGAGCCAACATAATGTTAGACAGTTTCTTGGCCTGTCCAGCTTCTTCCGCAGATTTGTCCAAAATTTCTCGGTTATTGCGAAACCGCTTACACAACTATTGAAAAAGGACTCTAAATGGTTGTGGGGTACAGAGCAGGAAGCTGCATTCCGTCGTTTACAGAAAGAGCTTGTACAACGTCCTACTTTAGCTCTATACAATCCAAAGGCGGATACCCAACTCCATACGGACGCTTGTAAGATTGGAGTGGCAGGTATCTTGCTGCAAAAAGATAAAGACGATGTACTTAGGCCAATCGCTTACTTTAGTAAGCAGACAACGCCCGAGGAACAAAATTACTCGTCTTACGACTTGGAGGCCCTGGCCGTAGTTTCTTCCTTACAGAAATTCCGCGTTTATTTAGTCGGTATCCCCTTTAAAATTGTAACTGACTGCAACTCTCTTCGCGCAACCTTTCAAAAGAGAGATATGATTCCACGTGTCGCCAGGTGGTGGGAACAGATGCAGGAATATAATTTTTGCATTGAGTATAGGGCCGGACATCGTATGGCTCATGTCGATGCACTAAGTCGGAACCCTGTGCAGCAGGCTCATAATGTTATGTTCGTTAGTGATTGCGATTGGTTAGCCACAGTCCAAAGCTCAGATAGTGAGATACAAAGGATTGTTGGCATTCTAAAAGACCCCCAATTTGATGACGTAATTGATGTAAAATCAAATTATAAGCTGAAGAATGATAGGCTCTTTAGAGTAACTAGTGATGGCGATAGGTGGGTCGTGCCAAAGGGGGTAAGGTGGCAGATTGTCAAACAAAATCACGACGACATAGGCCACTTTGCTCTTGACAAAACTCTGGAACGTATCAAAGCGACATATTGGTTTGCAAAGATGCGCAACTTTGTAAAAAAGTATATCGGTTCTTGCCTAGAATGCGCTTATTCAAAGGCTTCTGGAGGTAAGAAACCTGGTACTTTACACCCTATACCAAAAGTTGATATTCCCTTTGATACGGTCCATGCAGATCATGTTGGTCCTTTCATCCGTAGTGCAAGAGGAAATATGTACATCTTAGCTTTGATTGACGCATTTACTCGGTATATTTACTTGAAACCCGTAAAAAACACAAAAACCTCTACCTCTATAAAGGTTTTCCGCGAGTATTTTGGTTTGTTTTGTGTCCCAAGAAGGGTAATAACGGATCGTGGAACTTCCTTTACTAGCGAAGCCTTTAAAAAGTTCATGATCGAAAAGAACATTAAACACGTGATTGAATGCGGTTTCTACCCCAAGGGCCAATGGTCAGGTAGAACGCTATAACAGGACACTTGTTGATGCTTTGACCACGAAGTGTGTTGGCTCCCCTGAAAATAAATGGGATGAGCATCTACCTGACGTTCAGTGGGGCATGAACAACACATTTAATAAGGGCATAAACAGAACACCGTCAGAGGCTCTTTTCGGCATTAGACCATCGGGTCCGACTGACTGTAGAATTGTATCCGAACTGGCGGACGACATTGCTGATTCTTCTAACAGTCAAGACTTATCACAAATCAGAGATGACATTAACTCGCACGTCAGTTCCTATCAAGAGTCGCAAAAGATGGCTTATGACGCAAAGCATTGTCCAGCTCCAAAATATAAAGTAGGTGATCTTGTGAGGGTCGAACGTCAAGTCCCAGCAACAGGAAATAGTAAAAAACTTGTTCCAAAGTTTCAGGGACCCTGTAGAATCACAAAAGTGTATGATTTTGATCGCTATCAAATTGAGGATACTCCCCTCACACGAAAATCTAATCGGCCTTATTCGACAGTTGTTGCAAGTGACAAAATTAAGGCCTGGTTAAATTTTAATAGACCACATGACGAATCGTCGGGTAATGACAGCGAATAACCTAATCATTTTAATGTTATTATTCAATATGTAATTAACAAACCTTTATTTATTTCAGTGGTATCTAAAGGTTTACCTTATTTGGGCCATGAAATAATGCCCGTTATTGAGTACAATCTTTTAGACCCTTAGACCATGAAATAATGTCTACTGAGGTCATCCCTGGCCATGAAATAATGCCAGATGGGCCATGAAATAATGCCTGTAAATGTACATCGAGCCATGAAATAATGCCCGATGCTGTACATTGAGCCATGAAATAATGCTCGCCATTAATTATAGTGGGCCATGAAATAATGCCCGTAAATGTACATCGAGCCATGAAATAATGCCCGATGAACATTGAGCCATGAAATAATGCTCGCCATTAATTATAGTGGGCCATGAAATAATGCCCAAAATTGTGATTGTTGTGTAACTATGATTTAATCAATTTATTTTCTTAACAAGTTTTAAACCAGGCAATGCTTGTTATTGTATTCAATCATTGTTAATTTTGGCCAGATTTATATGAATAGTTTTTTTTCTTTTTATTATTATATACCTTTACTATGTACCTACCTCTTTATGTACTACACGAGGACGTATACTGTAACTTGGATGGCCGACTGTTATCAATAGTAATTTCTATCACATTTTATCCAATTGGATTTGTTAAATTATATTCGACTGTAATATTAAAAGTATTATTTTGACTACTGTAGTACCGGCTGAGTTCGTAGATGGCACGACTAACCAATCATACGGCATTGATTGGAATGTAGGCAGAATGGTGGGAGAACGTCACGTTGGTTGTCGTGCCAATCCTGCGAGCTCAGTCGTGCTTCAGACGTTGAGAAATCAACTACTATAACCTCATTTGTTTTCTGAGAATATCCAGTGCTGATTGTGAAGTGTATTTGATTTTGTGTTGGAAAAATATAAGTAAGTACATGACATATTTTATAGTCTATTATTTCTATACCTTATTTTAAAAAGCTATGCACCCAAGCAACGGTTAATTTTAATATTTAAACTATCACTAGATTCTCTGTAAGGGTACAGAGTCCACAATCATAACGAAGTAAAAATGTATGACAAATAAATAAATTATTGATATAAAAAAAAAAAACAAGTAGGTAGAAGACTTGAACGAGCTAAACTTTTTTGAATTTTTAAGAATTCATCCAATGTAAATGTACATCGAGCCATGAAATAATGCCCGATGCTGTACATTGAGCCATGAAATAATGCTCGCCATTAATTATAGTGGGCCATGAAATAATGCCCGTAAATGTACATCGAGCCATGAAATAATGCCCGATGAACATTGAGCCATGAAATAATGCTCGCCATTAATTATAGTGGGCCATGAAATAATGCCCAAAATTGTGATTGTTGTGTAACTATGATTTAATCAATTTATTTTCTTAACAAGTTTTAAACCAGGCAATGCTTGTTATTGTATTCAATCATTGTTAATTTTGGCCAGATTTATATGAATAGTTTTTTTTCTTTTTATTATTATATACCTTTACTATGTACCTACCTCTTTATGTACTACACGAGGACGTATACTGTAACTTGGATGGCCGACTGTTATCAATAGTAATTTCTATCACATTTTATCCAATTGGATTTGTTAAATTATATTCGACTGTAATATTAAAAGTATTATTTTGACTACTGTAGTACCGGCTGAGTTCGTAGATGGCACGACTAACCAATCATACGGCATTGATTGGAATGTAGGCAGAATGGTGGGAGAACGTCACGTTGGTTGTCGTGCCAATCCTGCGAGCTCAGTCGTGCTTCAGACGTTGAGAAATCAACTACTATAACCTCATTTGTTTTCTGAGAATATCCAGTGCTGATTGTGAAGTGTATTTGATTTTGTGTTGGAAAAATATAAGTAAGTACATGACATATTTTATAGTCTATTATTTCTATACCTTATTTTAAAAAGCTATGCACCCAAGCAACGGTTAATTTTAATATTTAAACTATCACTAGATTCTCTGTAAGGGTACAGAGTCCACAATCATAACGAAGTAAAAATGTATGACAAATAAATAAATTATTGATAAAAAAAAAAACAAGTAGGTAGAAGACTTGAACGAGCTAAACTTTTTTGAATTTTTAAGAATTCATCCAATATTTTTTGATCTATCTCATTCGCACTTTAATGATACGCAGCGTATGAGTATATGTATTCTGTGGACTCGGCGATGTCTATGGGAATGGGAATCCCCGCACAATCTGACAGTCATCCAAGGCAATCAATATTAGTATAAATACATGTTGGTGTTTTTGGTTTCATTTGGGTTTCATTTGAAAGTACGGTTGGTAACTTTCATCCGTATTGTTTCATATTTAGTATTCATCATTAGTGTTTTATAACATACGTACCTAACTTTCTCATCTAAAAAAATATAAAAATTCAGTTATAAATTTTAACGCAAAATGTTGATTCATGTTCCATAAATGATAAATATTTTTTCAAAATTAAAATTACATTCTGTTTTAAAATTATTTACGTTGTTTTATTGAAATTTCATTACGTTCTATTTTTTTCCTTCAAATGTTGGCAAAATACGATCTTTTCTAGTCCATGGTACGATCTTCTAAAAATAAAGTTGGCAACACCGAACTAATGTCAAGTTGAAGAAATTATCCGGAAAATAATACTGCTTTACTTACTTTGTGATTGAGAATTAAAAGATGGATAAACTGCCAATGTGTAGGATATGTTTAGTGGAGAATGTTAACATGTATGTAGTGGTCAACAAGAACTTGCATGAACTTTATGAAAAGCTGACTGATAATCCAGTAAGTTGATACTTTGAGATTGTTATTTTGTTTTAGCTGCCTCTCATCTCATACACGAGGATTCATAATACATTTTCGGTCGGTGTCCTCTTATGAAAGTAGAATTAGAAACCAGTTTGATGAAATTCAAAGCCAAAAAGTGATGCAAAGATGGTAAAAATAACATGTGGTATGCCATATGCCAATGCCATAAAAGTGTGCCATTGTTATAATATTAATACACAAAACCTTGACTAACATCCCCAATCTGCCTTTGAATACACGAAATATTCTTAGTATTGAAAGTATTTTATTCATAGAATCAAAAAAGTATGTGTCTAAGACAAGTTTTGTTGCAGTTTGTTACTAAAGACAGTAGACCGATCCTTGCTTGTTTCTTCTGTTGTGCTCAACTAAAGCAATGCTTCCGATTTCTGCGAAAATGTTTGGAAGCTGAAGAGCTGTTCGCTCAAATGATGAATGATGGCTATGAGGTAAAGTATTATTCTCATTACTTTTATTTCAGTTTAACCTCACATGCCAGAGCCTACATCTTCACATAATTTTTAAATGCCCAGCTGTGTGCGTCCCATTTTCTGCAGCAGACAATGCATAATATGGTGTGCAGTGTTGCCATGCATACAAGAGGTTTATATGGATATTGTTTAGCTCAAAGTCATGTCCTTTTTGTCTGGATATCATACAAACAATACCTTAGTGTTGAGTGTACGCTTTGGTCAAATGTAGGTGCTAACAAATACCTATGACATGTTGGGCACTCCACATAGTATGGCTATGGAAACTTGTACATGTACATGGCAGTCTGATAACGGTCCTCTGTCATGGCAACAATAGCTTGCACAGTGGTCAGTGAGGTTGGTAGCACGGCCATCTGTCTAGGGCGCCTTGGGCTTACTTAAGTATAAACACTTACAGAGGCTCTTTTGAGTCACTTTAAAATATTTATACTGGAATCATCTTTTTACAGACAAATCCTTCAATAAGCCAAGACGACTTACACTATTGCACTGGGTTTATTAAAAGTCCAACAGTGCACGTAAGTGTAGTTGATGAATGTGAAACTGACAGCATTGCTATCAAAGAAGAAGTACGAGCTATTTGTGAGAGACAAGATGTTATTGAGCCAAATGACGAATATCAAAGTGATGGTATGTTTTAAGAATGAAACATAATGTGATTAAGCAATCTTAAATTAAATTGTTTCAGATACTACAAATGGCACTATATACAAGCAATGCTCTTATAACTTTCACTGTTTTTGTTAACTTACAGATGTAGACCTGGATATTCAAAAAAATACCTGTCTAGTTACAGAAGATATACTTCCACACCTATCTGAATCAGATTCAGGAGGTGATGTTAAAATTGAAGTGGAAGAACTAGAAATATCTAAGAAGAAGCAAAGAGCTGTGGAGACCAATAGTTAGCATTAGTTATTATGTATAGTTATTTATGAAAATGAAAAATATTTATTATTTAAACAAAATGCTTCATAAACAATTAATTGTGTTTGGAGCCTCCTTTTAGGCAAACAATGCCTGTATTAAGAGACTCCACTCCTCCATATCTTAGATATATGTTACATATTTACAGCATATTGTTATTATTTAATCTAACATCTTAAGTATGTATCATGTAGCATGGTGTGCTTAAGTTAGGTGTGGAGCGTGTGTGAGATGTAGTGTGGTTTGATGTGATCAGATGTGATGTGTAGTGTGGTGTGTGGTGCGGTGTGGTGTGTGGTGTGGTGAGGTGTATTGAGTAGTGTAGTGTGTGGAGTAGAGTGAGGTGTTAATCGTTATGGTGTGTGATTATATTACTCATGGTAAACCAGAAGAGCTTCCGTATCTTCATAACTAAGATACTTATTCCAGTTTGTTATAATTTTTTTACAGTCGTGATTGTTTTTATTGTGTACATATATGTTTTTATTAATCCTGCTATATATTTGAGCTGAGAGATGGTAAAATTGTCTGCTACTAAAATTTGTTTTACATTGAGGAACAACTGCAATAATATCCTTTCTCCTTTTGTGTTTCTTATTCATCTGATAAGGGAGGGTTTTAGGTTTTTTTTAGTATCGTTTGGGTTATAAGTATTAGTTATTTATGGAAATAGGGTCCTCTGGATTACCTACATAGGTTTTAAACACAACTGACGACACGTTGGTGTAAATGTAGGTATACATCACTGCCTCCTCCTACGGGGACTACAGGCGTTAACAATGTGAACAACTAAAACCCGCTGTTAGTTTGACTCGTGTGTATGGTGACGGAATGAATAGAGGATCATTTAAGCGGAATTAGAGTTTACTGCGGTCACTGTGTACACAGTATAAATTTGAGCGATGCTGCCTTTGGCACAATGATTCTTAGATACATGCTTATACAAATGAGGCAAACGTTTATTCCAATGCTACAACAGTTTTTTTGTGCGGTTTGTCCAAAGTAAAAAAATCAAAAGTCACCATAACCTGACCACCATTCACCAACGGATGACCATTTACTTTACCGGATACCAAGACCACTTCAAATAGTCAATTAATTTGCAAAATTACCCTACATAGTTCAAGATAGTAACTTATCATAGGATGTTAAATGAATGACCGTTTTTGTTTACTTACAGATCTAAAACCAGTAAATCTATACGACAACTATCTGGATATAGAAGACATACAACTACAGTCATACCATTCGGAGTCAGATTCAGAAGAGGAATTGCCTTTCTTGGGGTTTGAAACTGAAGTGGTAGAAGAAACAGAAGTATCTGAAAAGAAACGAAAAGCTAAGAAGCCAAACAGTAAGTATTTGTTTGTTTATCAATAGGTTGGCGGACAACCTGTTGCATTATAAGCAACTTAAAAAAGTGATAAACAGTATGCGTAGAGGTAAATCTCCAGGCCACGATGGGCTCAGTATTGAGCATTTAAAATATGCTGGCGTACACGTGCCGAGTATCCTGTCCTTGTTCTTCAATATAAATAAATATCGCTGGACATTAACACACAGCGCCATCTAGTGCCACACTAAGCAACAAGGCTTGTGTCATGGACACCAGATAGTTGATATACTACATAGATACTTTTTTTTTGTTAATACATACCTATTATACATATAAACATCCATGACTCGGAAACAAATGTCTATGCTCATCACACAAATATTTGCCCCGACCGGGTTTCGAACCCGGGACCCGAAGAACATAAGGCAGCTTCACCACCGCTGCGCTATTTGGGTCGTCAATATGTGCATTAGTCATTCATACTTACCGGATGATTTGATGAAAACTACAGTGGTGCCCGTAGTGATGAATAGGACAGCTAACATAAAACTATGGCCCGATCTCTTTTGCGACAACTGTAGCAAAACTGTTAGATAGTGTGCTTGAGTCGTGTCGGGATAAGTACAGTCGTGGCCTTTTCCACCTGATCAGTTAATTTTTTTCGCTTAAATCATGCGGAGGCGCCGAGCCACGCCCCCTTAAACTTTAGGCCTATTGGGAAAGCGTCAATTTGACGCGCAAAATAACAATTACTCTCGTTTGGCGTGCGTCGTCAGTGTGCTCGGCAGATCGGTATTGTCTTTTATTCATTATTTATATACAAAGTCAACGGGGCGGGGCTAGAGAGCGCCCAGGGCTCTTCTATGTTGCTAGTGTAAGCAAAAATTAGCTGAGTGGTGATCAGGCGGGAGTGTCCACAATAGTACATAAACATACATGACGCCCAGTTCGGGTTTAGACTTTAGACCTGGACTGTAAAACTGAAAGCGCGATTCTAGCTCTTAAGCACACTGTCCAACACTGACTGAACGGAAGACTCCGGTGTATGCCCTTTTTTTGGATCTCTCCAAAGCTTTCGATCTCGTTTTATACGAAGAGCTATGGAGAAAGATGGAGTTATACCGGGGAACTATTGAAAAAATTTCAATACTGGTACTCAAGGCAGACTAATTGTGTTAGGTGGTCAGAGTGTTTCTCAGAGTCATATGGCTTGGAGTGCGGAGTGAGAAAGGTTGTCCTCTCCTAAGCTATTAAAGTTTATGTAAATGACCTCATAGTCGAGCTCAGCGGCATGAGTGTGGGTTGCCGAATGGGGGTTTTTGTGTGAACAATATCAGCTACGCGAACGATATGGTGTTGCTGGGCCCGACTACGAGGTCAATCAGGGAAATGTTGAAGGTTTATGAAAAATACGCCGCATCACATGGTCTTATTTATAATGTAAGGACAACCGAGTTCACGGTCTTCAGGGCCGCCGGCAAGTGCCCAGACACCATTCCTTCAATTACTTTGAACGGCGCTAATATAAAGTAGGTGACCAAGTTTAAATATCTGGGCCATATACTTGTCGACGACCTTAAGGACGACGATCACGTGGAGAGGGAGCGCAGGGCGTTGGCTGTCTTCGGGAACACGTTGGTGTTCGTTGTACCGATCAGGTCAAATAACCTTGTTAAAAGCGTACTGTCAAGGCCTGTACACGGGAAGTCTGTGGTTCAGCTGTTCGCGGGGGACGCTAAATGCCTTGCGCGTCCAATATAACAATGTTGGGGCTGTTCCGGCGTCACAACGGAGCACACTCAGGAAGTCTGCCCAACCTGGGCTATGCAGGTCTGTGCTGTGGATACAAACATCTCACTTGCGGTCGTGATTCAGTCCAAGGTCGGGAGGAGCTCAACGATCACCGGCCGCCGTAGAGTGTGGCCTGCGGGTGACAGATTTGAGAACTTTATCACCTGAACAGCCACAGGCCCGGGACGGCAGCGCACCATGTTTTGCGCGCGCCTGAGGAGCGCCTGATGAGGAGTTGTAGTTGTGTACGGCTGCAGAGGGTGACAGGCCCGCATGTTTATGTGGGTCAAAAGTTGGCCCGGTGAGCGTGATAACCTGCGCAAGTACTCCAGCACCCCGACTTACGGTAGCCGAAGAACACCGTGTGGTTTTAGTCAGTAGGTGTCTGACAGACCCCTTCGCCCATCCCAGAGTGGAGGATTTCCACATGCAAATAAAAAAAAGAATCGCGTCGCGTCTGATGTTCATAGTGTGATTCTAGTCATAGAAATGTGAGTGGCAACGCTGGGAGGGGACGCCCTAGAAGGACATACACTGACGTCATAGGTCAGGTGCGTAGTACTCGCAACCGGCGTGCGTGTCTGACCAGATGTATGAACGTGGACGAGGCTAAAGGAGTGAGGATCGTAGCAGGTGGCGTGCTGTGGATTCTGCCTACCGCCATGGAATTAAGGCATCACTTTACGTATGTGTGTATGTAGATATAGAAGTTATTTTGCTGACATGACGTTCCAAAATGAGGTTTTAGAAAGTAAAGCGATCTCGAAAATTTCAAATAATTTTCCTAATTAACATTACATCATGCCTGTAATCCTCGAAGGGTTAGACAGAGGTATATCTAATAGTACACCCACATTTTGCCGCCTATTTCCATCAACCGGGCGTAATTCCAGCCTCCGTGGCTGCTACTGAGAAATTCCTGATGTAGAAAAATCCAATAACACTGCCCGACCTGGGAATCGAACCCAAGAGGCCCGGAACCTAATGCTCAGCAGTCAGGCTTACCAGCGAGGCAGTGTCTAATGAGGCATGTTATTTATTTAAATTAAGAATTTTGTTATTTGACCAAGACTGTGCCATAACCAATAACCACATAGTGGGACCTCGCGCGTGGTTAGCTTCTTTTCCGTTCCTAATGTGAATCATTCGAAACCCTGGTAATTTGATTTATGTTCAAACCAATCAACCTGGAAAATTTATTAACCGTTTTTTTTTCATTCCAGGGCCGACTGTTGCGGAGGAACCAAAACGACACTTACGAAGAACCAAATTAGGGAACTCAATACCAGCCGACCAAAAGACAAACCAAGTATCGGACTCGAAAATTATTATACGAGCTACTCAAAAGCGTACGTCCAAGTATATAACTAAATTCAAAAAGCTTCACGACTGTGAAATATGCCACTCTATGTTTAGTAACAAGAGGGATTTAAAAGATCATTTTCTTACACACACTGGTGTAAAACCTAACAAGTGTGATATATGTCAGCGTAGTTTCAGTCGAAAGTACATTTTAACATGTCATATTCGTACACACACTGGTACAAAACCTTACAAGTGTGATATATGTCAGCGTAGTTTCAGTTTTAAGAACAATTTAACAAATCATATTCGTACACACACTGGTGAAACACCTTACAAGTGTGAAATATGTCAGAGTAGTTTCAGGCACAAGAATACTTTAACATACCATATTCGTACACACACTGGTGTAAAACCTTACAAGTGTGATATATGTCAGAGTAGTTTCAGGGATAAACGATCTTTAACTGTCCATATTCGTACACACACTGGTGTAAAACCTTACAAGTGTGATATATGTCAGAGTAGTTTCAGGGACAATAGATCTCTAACTATCCATATTCGTACACACACTGGTGAAACACCTTTCAAGTGTGATATATGTCAGAGAAGTTTCAGGGACAATAGATCTTTAAGTATCCATATTCGTACACACACTGGTGTAAAACCTTACAAGTGTGATATATGTCAGCGTAGTTTCAGTCAAAAGACTAATTTAAACAGTCATGTTCGTACACACACTGGTGAAACACCTTACAAGTGTGATATATGTCAGAGTAGTTTCAGGCACAAGAAGTCTTTAACTATCCATATTCGTACACAGTGGTGTAAAACCTTACAAGTGTGATATATGTCAGAGTAGTTTCAGGGACAAGAACTCTTTAACTATCCATATTCTTAGACACACTGGTGTAAAACCTTACAAGTGTGATATATGTCAGAGAAGTTTCAGGCACAAGTCTAATTTAACAAGTCATATTCGTATACACACTGGTGTAAAACCTTACAAGTGTGATATATGTCAGAGTAGTTTCAGGCACAAGGAGTCTTTAACTATCCATATTCGTACACACACTGGTGTAAAACCTTACTAGTGTGATACATGTCAGCGTAGTTTCAGTCTAAAGAGTCATTAACAAAGCATAGTGGATTTTTAAGACAAAGTGTCATAGTCTATTTATTATCTTCACATAGACCGTAGACCAAGCTACCAACTTAATAATGAAGGTTTGCAAGACCGGAATAAAAAGAAATTTGACAGAATTGCAGCTAAGACAACCTAAAAGAAAAAACGCGCATCTACTAAACGTTTAGTTATTGCATCGCAATAGAAAAAGAACTAAATTATGTCAGAGGAAATTATGTCGGAGGAAAATATGTCAATCTCAACATTCTATGCCATGATAAAACAAGAAATGAAAAATCACTGCTAATACGGATGCAATTATGGTGTCTATAGATGAGAAAATCAAACCTGTTGTAGAAGAAAACAAAAGAAACTGGAAGTCGAAGTTCTTAACATAAAAAGTAACTTGTGGAATAATTACTTAAATTTATTTTTCTGTTATTCATTGAAGTAGAAACCTAAATGGATACGATGTAACGGCTGTGATGATGTCATTAAAGATGTGTTACATATGCAGTGTTCAAGAGAAAAATGTAAAAAACTGTATCACCTTAATTGTCTTGCCTTGTCGGAGCCGCAGTTCACGGCATTCACGGCGGAGTACAAGAAAAGATGGGTATGTCCAGAATGCACATGCACTATTCCGAAGAAAGGGAATTCTGAAACACCAGTCCGAGGAAACACAACAGTAGACGAAACTTATACACTTAGTTACGTTAACACTGAGCGTGGCAGTCGTCGCAATCCAAAGGAAATCACTGTGATTGATAGCGGAAACTAAGTGCTCGATGAACTACGTCAGTTTCGCTTAGAGATTAAAGCTCGTCTGGATGAGCAAAAGAAAGAATTCACACTACTGAAGAATAAATTAGTTAACACAGAAACTGAACTAAAAGATTTAAAAAGTATACTGAAGGTAGTTCAGGAAAAAGCAAATAAAGTCGATATTCTAGATACTAGAATTAAAGTACTTCTGGAGAAAAATGAACAATTAGAGACTAGTCTTACTGCCAGGAATATCATGGAGAAAAGCGAGACTGAAGAAGGACCTGAAAGGACGGGGACAGTGTCATTTGCAAACATAGTCAAGGAAAGTCAACCGGAGGTAGTTGCTAATTTTGTGCCAATTAAGGAATGTGTGGCCACGAAATCGGCAAACATAGTAATAACCGGGAAAAAACAAGAAACAAATAGAGAGAGGAGTTTAAATATACCAGTTAATGTTATCGAAAAAGAAAATGAAGATCCAGGAAAAGAAGAAAAATGGACATTGGTTAATAGAAAAAAAAAACAGATATCCAAATAGCGAAGTGAGGAAAGGAGGAATCGTGGGTTCAACTGAAATTCAGGGAACTGAGCGAAAGAAAAAAAAAACAGATATCCAAATAGCGAAGTGAGGAAAGGAGGAAGCGTGGGTTCAACTGAAATTCAGGGAACTGAGCGAAAGAAATTTTTGCATGTATTTTATTTATCTGCAAAAAGAAACTACTGTGGAAAATGTAGAAAAACACGTGAAGACGCTGTGCGGAGAGACAGTGCCGATTAAAGTAGAGAAAATAAAACACAGGACGGGAAGAGACTATGCTTCCTTCATTATAGGAGTGCCGGAAAGCAAGTATGAAGTGTTGTGTAATCCAGAAAGTTGGGCAGTAAACATTGAGTTCTGCGAATGGGTGTGGTTTCGGAGACCAACCAATAAACAAAAACACCCGGAGTAAATTGGTGGAGATATATTACCAAAATGTCAGGGGACTCCGCACTAAATTGAAGGATTTTTATGGAGGAGTTTTGTCTTCAAGTGCAAACCTATTTGCCATAACAGAAACTGGCTGCAATGAGTCTATACATGACGCAGAATTAATTCCACCTGGGTACTCCATTATCCGTACTCTCAAGAATATAAGGATCAATGGGTATGTCCTGACTGTGTCTGTTCACAACGCAAGCCGAGTCGTACTGATACACCAGTCAGTAGAACATCGGGCCAGGCTACCACTTTTTCAAGATGCAGTAATGTGAACACTCAACGCGGTAATCGCATAAAGACCGCAGAATCTCCGATGACAGAACAAAAGTCCAACTTGCTTGAAGAGATTAAGGATTTTCGTTTGGAGGTAATGTCACGCTTAGATAGCCAGACAAGCCTTATGGAAAATATGCAGGAAATATTTAATTGTACGAAAAATGAGTTGCAAGAATTACGTTTATACGTGAAGGTACTCGAACAAAAAGTTGACCAAGTTTTCGCACTAGAAAAACAAATTAAGGAACTAAGTACGCGTAATCAATATTTAGAACACCAAATAAATATCTCCAAAATATCACAAGCATCAGGGGAGACCGTGAAATGTCCTAAAGAAGCATTGAATTATTCCGAAGCAATTTGTAAACAACCCGCAAATGACAAAAGTAACAAATCCGCCGCTAGTCTCTCAGCTGTTACATCAAGTGTGGCCATGAAAACAGTGGAACAACCAATGATGGGCGAAGTATCGCCAGCGAAGGAACAGCATTTATCAACACCAGAGGTTGTAATGTAGTCCGTAATAATAAAAGGAAATTTCAAAGTAAAGAAGTAAAAAGAGGGCAGAACTCGAGTCTTAAGGAAATTCAAGCAATGGAGCGTAAGAAACATCTTCACGTTTGGCGCCTTCATCCGGAAACTACTGTTGAAAGCTTAACCACTCACGTAAAACAGGTGTGTGAATCTGAAGTGAACCTTAAAATTGAAAAAATTAAGCATAAAACAGAGAGAGACTACTCTTCCTTTATTGTTGGTATCTCTGAGAGACTTTACCACAAATTATGTCATCCAGATGTATGGCCTTTGAATGCTGAATTTTCGGAATGGATCTGGTTTCGGAGACCAACAAATAGACCAAACGATGTAAAATAGAAATATCGAAATTTTATATCAAAACGCAAGAGGTCTGCGTACAAAGTTGGATGTATTTTATAATAATGTAGAAACTGTAGGAGCGGATTTAATTGCAATAACAGAAACTGGCTGCAATGAATCAATAGAAGACGCTGAAATTATACCGCAAGGGTATCAAATCTTACGATGCGACCGAATGGACGGGCGAAAACAAGGAGGCGCGTTTCTTGTGGCCACACATGGGTTCGAGCTACGTAAAGTGATAGTACCTGGTGACGTCAATGTCGATAGATGCGCTTTTGAACTGATTTGTGCTACCATACATACCCGTAATAGATATCTGTTTTTGTGTTGTGTGGTTTATATTCCTCCAAGCAGTTGCGAAAATGATTATTTGATTTTGTTTAGAATGATTGAACAGTTGTGTGTTAAATATAGGGACGTTGCATGTTGTCATAGGAGATTTTAATTTACATTCATGTAATACTAATGTGATCAATTGTTACGAATATTTTCTTTTTGTGAATTCATACAGACAAATCACGTACCTAATTGCAATAGCCGTCAGTTGGATTTAGTATTGTGTTCATTGAGTGTGGGTGACGTGCGCGTGAGTGCGGCGGACGACGCGCTCGTGCCAGTGGACCCCTACCACCCGCCACTCGTGATAAGAGTGCCCAAAGGTAAGTACGCGCGTTCAGACAGTAAATCCACTGTTTACACGCCTCCAGACCATGCAGTGACAGAAGCAAATGACTTGTGGCCACAGTGGGGTTTTGCCAAAGCCGATTATGCTTTATTATACTCGAGGCTATTATCAACCGATCGGGGTTCGATGTATGACATACATGACCCAGAGGAGGCGGTTCAATATTTTTATAACACTGTAAATAACACAATTGATAGTTGCGTTCCTAGGAAGAGGAAAATAGGTGTAAATTCTAGGTATAGGTACCCGGAGTGGTATACTGGTGAAATTATTCATTATATTAGAAAAAAGGCGATGTTGCATAAGAGGTTCAAGGAAAGTGGGGTAAGCAGTGACTACGAAATGTTTGCTCGGTGTAGGGCGGCGGTAAAGACGATGATAGTGCATGCCCATAACCAGCACCAGGAGTGGATTCAACAACATTTTAAAAAAGATCCTAGGTCTTTTTGGGACTATGTGAGGTCTAAAAAAGCAACATGAAACCGTAAAAATATCATTAAAGACGGCAACATTTTATCTGATTCTGAGTGTGCTAGCGAGTTCGCGCAATATTTTTATTCTGTCTACAACAGCCAGCAGCCGCGTCTCGACGTAAATGCAGCGGTAGCTTCAAGCGGCAGTAACAGCTCGCGTGTTCACATAGGTCGCCTAGCATTGAATCAAGTAACGGATGCACTTACTCGACTTAAACCAAAACGGTCAGCGGGGCCGGACGGAATTCCTGCTTTTGTAATTAGGGATTGCCGCGCTGTATTAACGAAGCCACTCTTACACCTTTATAATCTGTGTATTGAGTCTTCATATTTCCCTGAGGCTTGGAAAATCACGCGCGTGATCCCAATACCTAAGGGTGGGATGGATTCAGACGTGAGTGGCTATAGGCCAGTGGCAATCCTGTCAACTCCAGCCAAAGTTTTTGAGTCGACCATACAAAAGTGCATATTAGACCAAGTGTCCAGTTCACTATCGGACGCCCAGCACGGATTTCGACCGGCGTGTAGCACAACCAGCAACTTACTGAACTTTATGACGTACGTGGTTCCAAATGTTGATGCTGGAGTGCAAGTCGACGCTGCCTACTTTGACTTTAAAAAAGCTTTCGCTTTGGTTGATAATGACATATTATTAGAAAAGCTGGCAGCAATCGGATGTACTCCTAAGTTGGTTCAGTTCTTTGCTAATTACATGAGGGATCGACGGCAGTTCGTGGAATATGCTGATTGTAAATCTGAGCCTTATTATATACGATCAGGAGTAAGCCAGGGCAGTAATGTGGGTCCGCTGAGCTTCATTATTATGATAAATGACCTGCCTGAGGCTGCCACTTGTCTATTATTCGCGGATGATCTTAAGTTACTCATGGCCATTAAAGATAAAAAGACTGTGCACGATTGCAGCAGGATATAGACTCTGTAGCTGAGTGGAGTAAGAAAAATAAACTGCAGTTTAACATTAAAAAATGCTCAGTTATAACGTTCAGTAGAATGAGAGAACCACATCGTCACGATTACAAGCTAGAGGGCACTGCAGCAATTGAGCGGGTAGAAAAGGTACGCGACCTGGGTGTACGCCTGAACACTGAGCTAACATTTCGTAACCATATTGTAAATGTTTGTAAGAAATCATACAGAAGTCTGGGTTTCGTTCTTCGACGGGCATCGAGTTTTACAAATATTCAAGCAGTTGCAGCATTATACAATGCGCTTATATGATCTCAGCTCGAGTATAATGCTGTCATATGGGCTCCGCATGAGACTAAATATAGTCTCATGCTGGAGCGTATACAAAACAAATTCACCAGATTTTTGTATAAGAAACTTTACGGTGTCTATCCCTTCTATCCGTTGATGTACCCAACCTTATTCGTTATCGGTATGGTTGGGTACAACAAACTCGAGACAAGGAGGGACCTAGCGATAACCACATATGTATTTAAACTTTTACGTGGTAAGTGTAAGGTGCGGTGTTGATGGTAAATGAAACCAACGAATGCTCGAGTAATACTGAATTATATTTCATAGGATAGTGCATATAAATGGTTACAAAGGTGCATAGATTATAGTAATACAGATCTTAAAGTAGGTAATTAATACAACCCTTACATCACCGCACATAGAGAAAAAAAAAAAAAACATAAGTACACGAAGTTTTTTTTTTTTTTTTTTTCAATTTGATTAACTATTTCTACGTTTGGTGGTATATCTTTAACAACTTTGAAGGGACCTGAGTATAAGTGGTCTAACTTCTTACATGTTGTATCATTTTTAACTAAAATTAAGTCATTCGCCTTATAGCTTATAGGATTTACATTTTTATCGTATACTATCTTTCTATTCAACTTACTTTTTAATAGGTTACTTCTAGCTTCTTTTTGCGAAAGTTGCAATCGGTATTTTAATTCATGAGGATAGCTGTCATAGTTATACAATGGTTCTAAATCTGTTGTTAGATTACTAGGAAGAGAACATTTCTTACCATAAACTAACTCGTACGGAGTGAATCCTGTTTCTGTATGTACGCCCGTGTTATATGCAAAACACCAAAAAGGAATCCACTTACTCCACATCTCTGAGTGATTCTCTGTTTGAATACGTAAAAACGCATTTAAATGTTTATGAGTCACTTCCAAATACTTCCAATGCTCCTATGGATTGGTGATGGTATGCTGTAGAATTAAGTTGTTTTATGTTTAATAATTTACATACCTGTTGAAATATTTCTGAGAGAAACTCCTTTCCTCGGTCTGTTGCTATTATTGTCGGCACACCGTATCTGAGAATGAAGTTGTTGACAAAACTTCTCGCCACTTCTTCTGATTTTTTAGAAATTAAGGGATAACCTTCTACATATTTGGTAAGTTCGCATTGTAATGTTAGCACGTATGAATAATTATCATTGTCTGTTTCCAATGGACCAACTAAATTTAAATATACTTTTTCAAACGCAGTATTAGCTGTGGTAGTAATCACCATGGGTTCTTTCTTAGGTATTGAATACTTTTGCCGCTGACATTTGTCACATCGTCTTACAAATTCCCGAACATCATTATCAATGCCAGGCCAATAATAGTATTTCTTTATATTATTTGACATCCGTCTCATACCAGCATGGCCACTACTAGGTAAGAGATGGAAGTCATTTAAAATTACTTTCTTGTCATCCTTATTCTCTATTCTTTTTACGTCACTTAAAATACATATGCGCGGTCCTGACCTACTTTTATTATTTTTTATTGACGTTAATAACTTTTTTATAAAGTTCTCGTTATCTTTATTTTTTAATATGTATATTTCATCTAATTTTAATAGTTTGCAAAATTCATCTAACTCTCTCACAAACTCGTCTCGCGTCATTTGCGATTGAGAACTTAGGAATTTCACGTAAATTGTTGATTTATTTTCTACATAACGGGATATTTTATTTTCTTTGGAAATAATCCCCATTTGTTTTAAAATTCTTAATTCTTTAATATCAATAAATTTTAATTCGACAGATTCTTTTGGTCTGATATGAGTGCTTACGACTTTTGGTTGATCAGGCCTCAAGTCTGAAACATCCATATCCACCATTGAGTCTGGTTTATTTAATTTTTTCGCTTGTGCTCTTGTCATGACGTTCATTAAACTTTCATGCATTTCCTTCAATGCTTTTATAGTAATTCTAGACAGTGCATCTGCAGCTGCATTGTCAGAACCTTTTATGTATTGTACTTCAAAATTATACTCTTCTAAAGTCATTCTAAATTTCATTAGTCTGCTCGACGGGTCTTTCATATTAAACAAGTATACTAATGGTTTATGGTCTGTAAATATTATGAAAGGTCGTCCATACAAATATGGACGGAAATATTTCACAGCCCATACGATTGCTAGAAGTTCTTTTTCTATGACCGGGTAATTCTTTTTGGCTTTGTTTAAACTTCTGCTAGCAAAAGCTACTGGTCGTCCGTTATTATTTGACAAAATGGCTCCTATAGCATTATTTGATGCATCTGTGTGAACAATGAAACGATTTCGTTCTGAAAAATCAGGATACTGTAACACTGGTGGATGTATTAAACGTTGTTTTAATGTTTCAAATGCTTGTTGACATGCCTCACTCCATTCGAATGGTACGCCTTTTCTAGTTAATGTATTTAAAGGATGAGCAATTTCAGCAAATTTTGGTATGAATTTTCTGTAATAATTTGTGAAAGCCACGAATCTTTTTACTTCTTCTGTACATTCTGGACATGGATAATTTTGAACTGCAGTTATTTTTGCAGGGTCAGGCATTATACCATCACTTGAAATAACGTGTCCCAAATACAAAATTTGTTTTCTAAGGAAATCACACTTGGTGGGATTTAACTTTAAGTTTACGGTTCGTAATCTTTCAAAAATATCTTGTAAATTTTTATTATGCTGTTCTAAGTTACGTCCAAACACGATTAAATCATCTAAATATATCAAACATTTTTCATTTTTTAGACCGGCCATTGCTATTGTTATCATTCTTGAAAATGAACTGGGACTGGTTTTCAATCCCATAGGCATACGTGTCATCTGGTACTGCCCGGAATGAAAAGCTGTGTACCTTCTGCTGTTTTCCTCTAAAGTGACGTTATAATAGCCTTGGTGTAAATCAAGATGTGTAAAATAAATGCTACCTGACAAAGATTCTAAAATTTCAGTAATATCCGGTAATGGGAATTTATCGTCCTCTATGCAATTATTTAGTTTTCGGTAATCAACTACTAGTCTCCATTTTTTATCTCCAGTGGAATCTGATTTTTTCGGTACCAATAATATTGGACTGGACCAGTCGCTTTTACTTGGCTCTATAATACCTTCCTCTAGCATTTTATTAATCTGACATTTAATTTCACTTTTTTGTGAATGTGGCAATCGGTATTGTTTTGAAAATACTGGTGTGGTGTTAGGTTTTATGGTTATCGTATGACTGTATACATTTGTCGTAGTTAGTTTGTCTTTGGGGAGATAAAATATATCCGAATATTTTGCACAAATATTTTCTATAGTTTTTTGTTCTTCGTTATTTAAATGTTGCAATTTTAATTGAGAAAATAAGTTTTTTACCCTATCTGCATCATTTTGCGTTTTTTCATAGAGACAGACGTCAAATTCAGTAAGTTTTCTAATATTAGGTTCTATTTCCGTTAGCGATATATCTTCGTCATTAACGTTTAATATTTTAATAGGTATTAGTCCATGTTTAGGTGTACCTATTGAACTTGCTAAAACACACCATGTGATAGTTCTTTTGAAGATACTACACAATCCTCATTAAAGTTCGTTTGTATGAAGTGTATAGACTCACTTCTAGCTGGTACATCTAAAGTATCATTGTATTTACTTAGTAATGGTAAGCAAATAGTTGTTCTTTCTGTTGATAATGTTAATACACTTTTATTAAAATCTAACTGTGCCTTATGTTTATTTAAAAAGTCACGACCTAAAATTCCACCTCCCTTAATAGGTAAGTTATGAAATACATAGAACTTCTGACTAATTGTTTCTCCATTTAAATTGAATTGTAAATACAAGTATCCTATTGCTTGCACTCTGCCACCTAAACCGTTTATGGCTACATGCTCGTTATGGATTGGAATGCCGCATTCGAGAGCATGTTTATATGTACATGCTGACACCGATGCTCCAGAATCTACTAGAAAATAATTATTCTTAATATGACGATTATGTAATGACGAACTTAAAGAAATATAACAATTACTATCACTAGCTAAAATATATTTATCATTATTAGTCACGAAAAAATGTTAATCCTGACTCTGTATTTTGTTCCGGATTATTGAGAACATTTACGTCACGATCTTTAGGTATCCCTTGATTTCTTGTATTGGAATAATTAAAGTTACCTCTTTGCCATCTGTGACTGCTAGTTCCTCCTCGAGCCGGCCGCCCCCGAGAGGTAGGGCGGTATCCTTGCTGCTGTCCTCGCGCTTGGCCTCTGTATGCATAGAAGCTTCTTCCTCCACCACGTTGGCCTCTATAATTATTCGAACGGCTTCTGTTATAATAGAAATTATTGTGTGGCTTTTTATACATACCCATAATTTCACCATGTGGAGGTGTAGTCGAGACCTCCTCGTCTTGTGCTGCTTGGACTGCGTCCTTCAATGAGCTGTAATTCCTTGCAGAAATAATTGTACTTAATCTGCGATTCCGCAAAACATCGGCAAATTGTTTGATTGCTATCTTTTCATTAATTGGTTTTAAAATACTAAAGTTCTGTTCATTGTCGTTGGCTTGCGTAATCGTCAGATCCACAAACAATTCCGTGATTTCTTTCCCGTAATCAGCAATCGACAACTCATTTTGTTTTATTTTCATTAATTTATTTTGTATTGCCGTTGCAGCTTTCTTAGACAATAACACGTTTTTCATGTCATCAATTAAGTCTTTTACAGTATCATACTTTCTATTTAATTTTATCTTAGCTTCTTGTGTAAGTCTACTTTTTAACACAAAATTAATCAAATTTTGTTTACAAGCGCTATCTTTCAGTAGAGAGTTATAATATTCGATATTATCAATTAACTGTTTTATACAAGTTTCCTCATTCGTCATAACAGGTAAAAGAGTTAAGGCAGTTTTCAAATCAAATGAATTCATTTTTGTCGATGTCTCTAATTTATCACTTTCACACAATAATAAAATATCCTCACGTAAATCTATAAATTGACGACCACAATTCTCTATTAATTCTATATCTTGGGCACTATAATATTTTTCCTTAATTTTTTCTTTAAAATCAATCAACCAAGTTTCATACTGGTCATAAATTACATCAACCTCATCTAATTTATTTTCTAATATTCTTTCTATCCTTCTTTTCGGTCCTAACTTTATTAAGTATACTCTTACCTTCTTTAAATCATTATACAATTTTAAGATAGCATCCATACCTTATTACCACCATAACGTAGAGAAGAATTAATGGTCTTACAACACATTATTAAACATTAGTATAATATTATGTGTGCAAAACCCTGGCAAAATGTTGTGCATTTGAGAGATGAGACCATAAAAAATAATTAGTGTATCATGAGGAGCAATTTGTTTAATAGTAGCAAAATTTGTGTGAATTGTAGTTTTAAAGTTATTTGAGAAAAACACATTTTGCTGGAGTAACGTTTGAAACGTTATCCTGGCAAAATCGATTTTCAAAAATTCGTTCAGCCCGGAACCAAATACATGATTAGATAGCTTATTACTTACGGGTATTTTTTACAGCTGTTTATTTGGTTATAAGTGTTTTGGTTTACTTGCAAATCCGATTTTATCTGATTTTTGAAACCATTTAATTCCATTGGTTTACGACAACCAAATCAAAAACTAATGTTTAAACTAATTTAAACAAATTAAGGTCTCTTATTGGTATTTTTTTCAATCTTCTGCGTTGAGCCGTTTTCGAGATCTGGGAAATCCCAAAACGTTACCGCAGCAAAATCTTAAATAACTCAAGAACCATACCACACACAAATTTTGCTATTTACAAACATTTACTACGCAACAAAAGCTATCTAATCATGTATTTGGTTCCGGGCTGCACGAATTTTTGAAAATCGATTTTGCCAGGATAACGTTTCAAACGTTACTCCAGCAAAATGTGTTTTTCTCAAATAACTTTATAACTACAATTCACACAAATTTTGCTACTATTAAACAAATTGCTCCTCATGATACACTAATTATTTTTTATGGTTTCATCTCTCAAATGCACAACATTTTGCCAGGGTTATGCACACTAATATTATGACTAAACACTGCACGCAATTAATACCAAGGTCCAAAGTTCAATCAGCGCACCGTCCATATTTGGTAACAGATGATTTTATTGGAATATAAACACGATTATACTTATTATTTGATTATGTTTATGCACTTGATTATTTTTATTGGGAAGCCCTTTTTTTATAACGCACTCTTTTTTTTAACACTTTTTAAACACTTGTTTTACACTATTTCTTCCTCGTAGTTTTTTGAAGATTGCTCCGTGGCCCCCATCCGCATGCGTCGACGGAAAAGGGATCTCCTCATAGTCGTCCTATTTATCTCATTGATGATCCATTTTTTATGGCACCTTTTGTACAGCCGATACACGAAGCCCAATACGCCGAGTAGTAGTATAAGCAGGATACAGGACAGAATAATGTTGGATGTGGACATATGAAAGCGAAGTTCGTCTGCTGTAGCTTGGTTACTGCCACCCGCCGCGTTTTGAACGATCAGGGTCTCCTCTTTAGACTGCTGCTTGCCCATTGTCGTGGATGATTCGTACAGTACCGTTGACGTCTAGTCCGTAGGTCCAAAAAATCAGTACTCGTCCCATTTTCACTAATATTTTTCGTAACACATCGAATGGTATCAAGTTCGCGGAGCGCGTATAGCTTCCTCTGGCAGGGTCGCCATGTAAGGTGCGGTGTTGATGGTAAATGAAACCAACGAATGCTCGAGTAATACTGAATTATATTTCATAGGATAGTGCATATAAATGGTTACAAAGGTGCATAGATTATAGTAATACAGATCTTAAAGTAGGTAATTAATACAACCCTTACAAGACCTACAATTCCGGTGTTTTGATGGAGATACGGCTAAATGTGCCTGACAATTTTGTACTGCGGCGCCGGAAGCCACGGTTACTAGCGGTGCCTCACGCACGAACTAACTTGCTCAGCAAAGCGCCACTGACGCGCGCCTTGCACGCACTGAATGACACTGCTGAAAGGATCGATCTATTCACCTGTTCTCTGAATGAATTCACAAAAACAATGTTGTATGTGTTATGTTATTTAAAATAGTTATTATATAAGATAGTTTAAGTAAGGACCACGCTAACGCATTAGGATTTACCTGTAATGTTAGTAGTGTTTGTGATAAATAAATAAATAAAATAAATAAATAAAAAATAACGACACTATTGTAATAGGTGATTTCAATTTGAATTCTTGTCATGTTAACATTCTAAATTATTTTCAATGTTTCGAAACTTATTATGAATTCACTCAGAGTAACAAAGTAGCTAATTGCAATGGTCGACAACTGGATCTAGTGTTGAGTACATTCGCGGAGGAAGGGAGTGTGAGCGTGCGCGCGGCGGAGGCGCCTCTAGTGCCGGTAGACGCGTATCACCCGCCGCTCGAGGTGTCGGTGAGTCTGCGTGTGCGTCAGTGCCAGCGCGCGGGCTCATCAACACCAACGTCGGATACCCACGAACCTGTTGGCTGGAATTTTAATAAAGCCGATTTTTTCGCGTTGTACTCATCAATTGCTTCTGTAGATTGGGCTCCAATGTATGAGTTAGATTTAGAAATGAATTTAAACTATTTTTATAATATTATGAATTCCATTTTAAATGATTGCGTTCCAAAGAAAAAGCGGAGTCGTGTAAACTCAAGGTACCCTGAGTGGTACACTGCTGAAATAATTCGCGACAGAAAATTGAAGGCGGTCCTACATAAACGGTACAAAACAAGTGGGGGGAGGTCTGATTACGAAGCGTTTGCTCAGTGTAGAACCAAAGTTAAAAATTTAATACTCTGTGCTCGCGAACAGTACGAGCACAGAAATCTAAAAAACAAAACCACAAAAAAGTGAAAAATAACTTTAGCTTCAGAAGCCGGTGAGAAAAACACCAAATCAATCAAAGATCAAGTTTCAGAAGTCGGTGACCTTGTTTAATTAATTTAGTGTTTTTGTCACCGACTTCTGAAACTTGATCTTTGGTTGATTTGGTGTTTTTCTCACCGGCTTCTGAAGCTAAAGTTATTTTTCAGTTTTTTGTGGTTTTGTTTTAGTGTTTTTGTTTTGTTTTTCTTTTAGTGTATTTTTTTGTCCTTTTTTTGTTTGTTGTTTTTTTTTGAAGTCGGTTTTATTTTTGGCAAAAAAATTTTTTTTTTCTATTTTTAGTTGTAATATCCTATACTTACAAATATTTGCTATGCATTCATTGTACATGGTTAACAATACATGTCATGGTAATAGGCTTATACCCAATAAATGGAACATAACATGCCATAACTGTCGAAATCTGGGTGTACTGTACACATCTATGTACCCCTCAGAGCAAACAGGTGTAATGTTACGTCATGATGTTGTTTAAACAATGAACATCCAACCGATTGGAGCTATCTCAACAGATTTGCCGTCTATTTTTGAAGAGTTCCATTGTATATCTCCGAAGATCAGCATCAGATCTTCACCAAATTAAAAGGGGACCACCTCAGGAGTATACTCTTTCAAGTAAAAAAAGAATTTTGAAAATCGGTCCACAAATGGGAGAGAAATCAGGTAAATTGTACACATCTGCGTACCACCTCAGAACATACAGGTGTGATGTTACGTCATGATATTGTATAAACAATAATGAAAAAGCATTGCGTGAAATGCAACGGTTAAGATTATTGTAAAAAAAAGAGTAAGAGAAAACATATATAAAATTAAAATATACAAAATAACAAAATAAAGGTTGTCACATTCATAAATTCCTCTCACAATACTTCTGACAGGCCAATAAAATCTTATTCCATCCATTCGCAAACATACCTAACTGTCGAAATCTGGGTGTATTATACACATCATCTGCGTACCCCCTCAGAGCATACAGGCGTGATGTTACGTCATGATATTGTTTAAACAATGAACATCCAACCGATTGGAGCTATCACAACAGATTTGCCGTCTATTTTTGAAGAGTTCCATTGTATATCTCCGAAGATCAGCATCAGATCTTCACCAAATTAAAATGGGACCACCTCAGGAGTATACTCTTTCAAGTAAAAAAAGAATTTTGAAAATCGGTCCACAAATGGGAGAGAAATCAGGTAAATTGTACACATCTGCGTACCACCTCAGAACATACAGGTGTGATGTTACGTCATGATATTGTATAAACAATAATGAAAAAGCATTGCGTGAAATGCAACGGTTAAGATTATTGTAAAAAAAGAGTAAGAGAAAACATATAAAATTCGGTCCACAAATGGGAGAGAAATCAGGTAACATACATAAAAAAAAAAAAAAAACACACGAACATAATAACCTCCGCCTTTTTTGAAGTCGGTTAAAAAAGAGGAGAAGTGGTAAGGGGGCGTGTCGGTGTCCGCACGACATGTCCAGTCGGCCATGTCATAGGCAAATGGCCGTCTCCGCGAACTAGTGTACTTTCGACCGCGATCGTGACAAATTATAGCAATTCCGTGTTGTTCAGGGGTTTTTTGTAAAAACCGAAGCATAAACCTAAACTTGTTGATCACGTAATTGTTGACAACCTTCTTGGTATGTTATCTTAGTTGTCTATTTTTGATTTTGTTTCAAGTGATTTTGTCAGTGGTCTTCCCTTCAACACATTGTATAGAATATTCCTACTTGCTTATTAGATTTATATTGCCATTACTTGGTTTTATTGCACCACACCTCATAATCCCATACAGTCCATTCCTATCGTCAACATTTTTGGTCCTTCGACGGTTTTATTTCATATACATTTTGTCATTTTCACATCGGTAAGTACCATTTTTAGCATTACGACATGAACACGCGTAGTAAAACCAAAGCCTTGGCAATGTCATCTCATAGTATCGCCCGTGATTCACCTGTAGAACCTTCAACAACCACTCACGAGCCCGTAGCGTCTAGAGTTAGTGCCGGTGACGATGCGAACAGCATGCGCTCTGCGCAGACTAATTCTAGCGCTTCATCCACCACGCTGAAAGCACGCAAAGCCGCCGCGGAAGCCGCGTACAAGCGCCGCCAGTTCGAAAACATGAAGGTGCTACAGCAGCAGCTCGCGGAAGTGGAGGAGGCCGAGTACCGCGCGGAGATTGAACAAATTGAAGCGGAGGTTGAAGGTAAAAGTAGGCGAAGTACTACGAGTCAAAAACGAACGCAAGAATGGGTAAGAAGTATTTCTACAATTCAAGTAAACGAAGGAAATATACCAAAAGAGGTCTCACAGCCTGCTCATTTATCAATGAACCCTCAGGCTGCTGCTCCATTATTAGCAGCATGTTAATATTTAGGATATTTGAACGCACTCTATGTATGTGTCACTGTCACTGTCACGTAGCTATGACAGATAATGTAATGCTGTTGCTGTCCCTCTCTCTCTTGCTGTCTCCCTTGCTGAACGACATGCATTCATCTGTGTAGTAATTAAATCTAATATTATTTTCTTAATCGTTTATTATAATTGACGAACATTGAGTGTTATGTTTTTATGATTAAAAACAGTTTCAATGGACCCGGCGTATTTTCATTTGCTTTCTGGCTGAATCAACTTCCCGAAAAGGTTTGGAGTAAGTACAGTGTCGTATCCACTGATCAACCTCTAATAGGTTATTGAAGCCCAGACGGCACAACAAATCTTAATACTTATCTGAAAAGGGATATTCAAGAAATATAATAGCCGAAAGTATCGCAGGGTCGAAGACCGCGTGCATTTTGTGTTGCGTGCGCGTGACTCGCGCTGCTCGTCATGGCGACTACGTCTACACGGCCGCCGACCGCAAGCGAGAACAACGCTGCTGCCACAGTGTCCACTGGCGGCTCTAATAATAATTCAGCAAACACTCATTACTACAATGTCGATAAGCTCGAGGGAATGAGCAACTATAACACTTGGAAATTTTGTATGAAAATGGCGTTAACCCTAGAAAATGTTTGGTCTTGTACTCAAGGCACAGACGTTGAAGAATGGAAAGATCAGCGAGCCCTCGCCAGAATCTGCCTAGCAGTGAAACCACACTGTTACCAGTATGTTCATAACGCTAAAACGAGTCAAGAAGCATGGACGAACTTAGCCAAAGTATTCGAAGACAAGGGCCTGTATCGTCGAGTTTTACTTCTACGACAACTGCATCGAATCGAGTTGACAATGTACTCGTCTGTCACTCAGTATGTAGATGCAGTGATGACACTCGTTCAGCAGCTGGCGGATATTGGTAAAGAAACCGAGGATGGTGAGATCGCGGAACTATTACTCAGTGGATTACCCGAAAATTATGATCATCTAGTTTCCAGCCTCGAGACTGTCTGCCTCACGGGAAGTCTGTCGAGTGAATTAGTGCGCACCAGGCTACTGCAAGAAGAGTTTCGTAAGTCTGAGCCAGATGCTTCAACGACAGCCTTCGTATCGAGACAACAAAACAAATCCTGCACTTACTGTAAGAAGAAAGGTCACCTGAAAGCGAAATGCTTCAAACTAAGACGTGATAAGAAGAACAAAGAAGAGGATGGTGAGAAGAGCTTTGTGGCTTCTGCTTTCTTTGCCAAGAGTCAGGAATGGGTGATAGATTCGGGCTGCTCTACGCACATGTGTAACAACAGAAGTTGGCTATCAGATTTTAAGGACTGTAAGAGTGAAATTAAAATTGCAAACAATGAACAAATATTATCATTAGGATCTGGTGAAATATTATGGGAAACTGATGGTCTGGTAAGAAGTATACATAATGTATCTTTTGTCCCTGAATTGTCCATTAACTTGCTGAGTGTCAGTAGATTATGTGAGAAAGGTTTTACTGTAACATTCAACAAAAAGGGTTGTCATATCTACGAAAATTGTGTTATCTCTGGCAATTCAATTTGTAAAGCTTATAATAAGAATGGCATCTACAAATTATCTGGTAAGGCCTGTGTTCCAAGTCCAGCGTCTACGTGCGGTTTGGTGGCGCATTCTTCGGCGCTCCTGCCTAAGCAGGAGGCACAGAGTGCTAACATAGCTGAGGTGCCGATTGATGTCTGGCACAGGAGGCTAGGCCATCTTGGAGTTCAAGGTATGCTAGCATTAAGGAATGGTGTCGCTAATGGTGTGTTGTTTCAGTTCAATCACAAACAAGAGTTGCAAAACTGCATACCATGCATGGAAGGGAAAATGGCAGCTAAACCGTTTCCAACCAAAAGTGATCACCGAGCAAGCCAACCTTTGGAACTCATACACTCGGATGTCTGCGGCCCCATGCCTGTTGCAAGTTGGGGTGGCGCTAGATATCTGGTAACGTTCACGGACGACTTCACTAGGAAAAGCTTTGGCTACCTGCTTAAGAGGAAAAATGAGGTATTTTCTACTTTTATTGATTTTAAGTCACAAGTAGAAAAACAATTGGGTTTTCCAATTAAAATACTACGTTCCGATAATGGGGGAGAATATTGTAATAGCAAATTTTCTGATTACTTCAAAAAAGAAGGGATTATCCATCAGACCACTATTCCATATTGTCCTCAGGGAAATGGTGTTTCCGAGCGCCTAAATAGGACTCTCTTAGAAAAAGCGAGATGCATGCTACGAGGGGCAGGCCTGGAAAAGCGTTTTTGGGGTGAAGCAGTAATGACTGCCATTTATTTAAAAAATAGGTCCCCAACTTCATCTTTATCTGACCTTACTCCACAGGAGAAATGGACTGGATCAAGGCCAGATCTTAGCCATCTCCGTGCATTCGGCTGCATTGCTTATTCACTGATCCCTGAGCAAAGAAGGAACAAGCTGGGTGCTAAAAGCAAAATGTATTTATTTGTAGGCTATAGCGAGACCTCTAAGGGCTATAGACTTGCTGACCCCGCTAACCCTACTAAGGTTATTATATCTAGGAATGTAGCATTTATAGAAAATAAATTTTATGAGACTGACAATGTTAATAATTCTAATAATTTTATGTTTTATGAATTGAATAATAATATTAATAAGTCTAGTCATCAGAATGAACCAAGTTCTAATATAAGTATTTTAGATTCTAGTACCAATGTTGAACTGAATTTTAGCACTAATAATAGTCAGCCGAATTCTAGTAACAATAGAGAAGTGAATCCAAATATTATTGTATCAGATACTGAAACAAATAAATCTGTGATTTCAGATGCGGATGAGTACTACTGCACTGGCAGCGAGAACGAAGACGGCTCTTCGTGTTCACCGATCGCTGACGCATCCACTGAGCGGGTGACGTCACCGCATCTAGTGGCACCTCAAGGGGAAGCACCAGCTGCCCCAGAGCCTTCGCCTTCGCGCTCTTCTGCTCGTCCTGTTCGGTCTACTCGTTCAAAGTTGCCATTGAGGTATGAGGATTATGAAACTGATTTCTCTCTCGTGGCACACCATGCACTTCCAGGCGATCCTCAAACGTATGAGGAAGCCATGTCCTGTGCTGACGGTCAACATTGGCAATCTGCCATGCAGGACGAATATAATTCGCTCATTGCAAACAATGTGTGGGAGATCGTTGACAGGCCACCAAGTACAAATGTCATCAAATGTAAGTGGGTCTATAAACGTAAACATGATGCCTCAGGCAAGTTCGATAGGTTTAAGGCTCGTTTGGTCGCCAGAGGTTTCACACAAGTTAGAGGCATAGATTACAATGAAACCTTCTCTCCTGTAGTTAGACATAGCACTATGAGAATCCTGTTTAGTTTGGCTAATGAGCTAGATTTAAGCATAGATCATGTGGATGTAACTACTGCATTTCTTAATGGAAAATTGGATGAAACCATTTATATGGAACAACCTCCAGGTTTTTCTAATAATGATAACCGTAAAGTTTGCCTCTTAACAAAGGGAATTTATGGCCTAAAACAGGCAAGCAGAATATGGAATGCAAAAGTTCATACACTACTATCTGAAAATGGTTATAAACAGAGCAAATGTGAACCTTGTGTTTATATTAAGAAAGAAGGTAATGATCTCATAATTATAGCGTTGTATGTCGACGATTTCTACATATTTTATAGCTGTGATAAAAACGAGTTATTGCCTTTGCTAGAAAATAATTTTAATATTAAAAACTTAGGTTCAGTTACAAACTGTTTAGGTATGAATGTATATAGAGATAGGGTTAAGCATATTATAAAACTTGACCAGTCAGAATATATTAGTAAATTGTTAATTAAATTTGGCATGGATAAATGTAAGCCGGTGTCAACTCCCATGGTACTTAATTGTAAATTAGAAGTTAATGAGAGTGAACACCCTGATGACTGTATGTATAGCTATAGAGAACTTCTTGGTAGCCTAATGTATCTATCTGTGTGCACTAGGCCTGATATTGCTTTTGCATGTAGTCAACTAAGCCAGTTTAGCAACAATTTTAACAGGACTCATTGGTTAGCTTTGAAGCGCATCTTGAGATATTTAGGAGGTACAATAAATTATTGTCTATGTTTTAATAGGTCTAATAATTTAAGTATAACTGCCTTCTCTGATGCTGATTGGGCTAACGACATTGTGGATCGTAAGTCTTATACGGGGTTTGTAGTTAAACTGGGATGTAATACTATCAGTTGGGAATCTCGTAAACAGCGCTGTGTAGCTTTATCGAGTACAGAGGCTGAGTATCTGTCTATTTCTGATGTATGTAAAGATCTCTGTTTTACTAAAAACTTTTTATCAGAAATTGTCACTACAGATATTCCAATAACATTGTTTAATGACAATCAAAGTGCACACAAGCTTCTTGAATGTAAAGAGTATTGTCATAAAAGAACGAAGCATATAGATCTTCGTTATCACTATGTTAAAGATCTGGTTAGGAAGAATTTCTTAATTGTTAAATATCTGCCTTCTGATCAAATGACAGCTGATGTACTAACAAAAGCCTTAGGTGGATGTAAACATAAATTGTTCACACATGAAATGAATGTGATTCCTAAGTAGACGTAGGTATTATTTTAATATTCATGTAATTTTTAGATTAACTGTATCCACCTACTACTATGTCAATGAAGCATGCTTACTAATTGATGCAAAACTTTTTGTAGAGTCTGAACAAAATGTAGAGTCAGTTGCATGTTGCATATAGAGCATAAATTGTATTGATATGGTAGAGTCTCAAATTAAGATTTCTTGTGAAAAGTATTTTGTTTGAGTCGCTCAAAATCCTAAGGGGAAGTGTTAATATTTAGGATATTTGAACGCACTCTATGTATGTGTCACTGTCACTGTCACGTAGCTATGACAGATAATGTAATGCTGTCCCTCTCTCTCTTGCTGTCTCCCTTGCTGAACGACATGCATTCATCTGTGTAGTAATTAAATCTAATATTATTTTCTTAATCGTTTATTATAATTGACGAACATTGAGTGTTATGTTTTTATGATTAAAAACAGTTTCAATGGACCCGGCGTATTTTCATTTGCTTTCTGGCTGAATCAACTTCCCGAAAAGGTTTGGAGTAAGTACAGTGTCGTATCCACTGATCAACCTCTAATACAGCATACCTCGATAATCAGGCAGGTTTCGTTTCCCAAGTACCCGGGCTGGCCGCCACGGTGTTGCCACCCTCTTATACGGGCTTGGAGGAACAGCGCCACAATATACCTGTATGTAATAATGAGTTTTCTCCCTTGCTTTTACAAGCAGTCGCAGACACTGCCGCTGCAGCGAAGTCTTTGGCTGTCGCACAGAATAAAACACAAAAAACAAAAATAGAGCTTTTCGCATTTACTGGAAATGCGTCTCAATGGCTTCAATTTAGAAAATTTTTTGACACTACTAAACTCTCATACACCCCCGCAGAGAATGTTGCGCGCTTACAAAGCGCGCTCCGTGGGGCCGCACGCGAGTCCGTCGCGTCGCTGCTCATCTCTGCAGAGGACCCGGAGGAGATCATGCGCGCCCTCGAGCGAAGCTTTGCGTGCCCTGAGATGATTGTCTTCGGTGAGGTACAGGTGTTGAAACAACTGCCACGGCTCGGCAATGACCTCAAAGAAATAGGTACCATTGCGAATAGAGTCAGAAATAGTCTTTCTACGATAAAATTACTCAATCATCATGACTATTTACACTCACCAGAACTTTTTCACATTATACTAGGTAAATTAAACCCTATGATGAAAATGAGATGGTCTGACTATGCGTCAGAGGTATCAAACCCTCTGTTATCAAAATTAGAAGTTTTGTCCGAATTTTTAACTCGTGAACATGAGCGTTATATTAAGTTTGCTTTGTCTCCTATGTCTTTCGCAAGCTACACATCAATCGCACGTGATTCAGTCTGTCAATAAACCATTAAAACGCGAGAACATTCATTCTGTGTCACACAATAAAATTAAAAGTAACGATAAAACAGAATGTGTTTATTGTAAAAAAAACCACAACGTTAAAAACTGCGACGAAATTAAGTCTTTGTCAGTTGACGAAAGATGGCGTTGGTTACGTGAGAACAAGATTTGTTACAAATGTCTTAGGCGTGTTTCCCATCAATGGAAATCTTGCAAAGTAAATCCTTGTGGGGTCGACGGTTGTTCTTTTCGCCACCATCCTCTTTTACATGGTAGGCAGGATACGTTAACGTCATCGCCTGCATCCGTAAAGCAGTCGTTTAACAACACTGTGTGTGCAGCTGCGTCTCTTAGTGACGTTCCGTGCACGTCACCCTCATCAGCCGCCCCGCTCGCGCTCCAGCCAATGGAAGAAAAGGTAACGGTTTCTAATACAGGTATCCATGAACATTTCAAGATGTCATCACAAACCAATGCGTTTTTAAAAATAGTACCAGTTGTTGTGTCTGGTCCAGCCGGCGACTATGAAACATACGCTCTTCTTGACGACGGCAGTACAGCGACATTGATTGACTCAAACGTGGCTGCTCGTATAGGGTTATCAGGACCGCAAGAACTTATAACTATCAACGGTGTCGGTGGTTTACAGAAAAGTACAAACATTTCATATGTTAATTTTTACATACAGGGTAAACATGAAAATAACAAATACTTAGTTAGTCGTGCTAGGGCTATGCAAGCACTAAATTTAAGCACACAAACACTGTCCAACCAAATGGTTGAATCATACAACCATTTAAAAGACTTAGCTCATTTTCTAATTTATAGTGACGCTGTACCGACCGTGCTTATCGGCGCTGAGCACTGGCATCTATCGATAACTCACGAGGTCCGCACTGGACGCCGCAATGAGCCTGTCGCTTGTCACACTTTGTTGGGTTGGACATTGTATGGAGTAGCTTCTAGTAAAACTAAACCAGTCGTATTTATTAACCACTGTCAGTTAGACCAAGCCGAACTATCGGAATACGAACGTTTAGAACTTCTCATAAAAGAGCAGTACAAACTTGATTCACTTGGTATTTCCAAGCGTGAGACTCTTCATAGTAAGCAGGATTTGCGTGCTATTGAGATTTTAGACGCGACTAGGTACTACACGTTTGCCAACTGGTAGGTACGAAGTAGGACTTCCATGGCGAGATGACATTCAGTCTATTCCCGACAGCTATCCTCAAGCTCTCTCACGTTTCTTGAGTCTAGAGAAACGCATGCTCCGAGAACCAGAGTTTGCTGGTCCTTATAAACAGTTTATTGATAATATGCTTACTAAGGGATATGCGGAGGAGTGTGATCCTACCACTTACTGTCGTAATTTTACTGGTCAAGAAAATCTTAATAATATAATCAGTCTCAATTCAGGGTGTTCTAAACAGAATGCGCCCTTTTCGACAACAAATCGTCCTGGAGCAGTTTCTAGTTCTAATTCTAGTATGAGGATTAGGTGGTAGAAGATTAGGTGGCTTGCCACATTTTGGCGTGTATCACCCACAAAAGCGTAAGCTTCGGGTTGTTCACGATGCGGCTGCTACGAATCAAGGAGTGTCTTTGAATTCCTTGCTTCTCCAGGGGCCTGATCTATTAGAGAACTTATTAGGTATTCTTTTTAGATTCAGAGAGGGCCGTGTCGCAATGTCTGCTGACATTAAGGAAATGTTTCCTCAAATACGAATTCGAGAGCAGGAAAGGGACGCATTACGGTTTCTTTGGCGTGATGTTCAATACAAAAATACAAAGCCTATAAAAGAGTATCGTATGACTGCTGTTATCTTTGGAGCGTCGTCCAGTCCATTTACTGCTCTGTACATTAAAAACAAAAACGCCAGGTCTCATCAAGATTTGTATCCAGAAGCAGCCAACGCTAGTGTTTATAGTTGTTATATGGACGATTATCTTGATAGTGTGGACGACGTCACCAAGGCTGCGCAGCTGTCATCTGATATAGTCACTATCCATCGAAACGCCTGTTTCGAAATGCGTGGCTGGATCTCTAATAATCAGGAAGCGTTACGTCTTATTCCAAAAGAATTTCATGCCGCACAACCGACTGAAGTGAAACTTGGTAATAATTCCACTATTATAAATAATGTCTTAGGCGTTTCATGGGATCCTTTATCAGATACTATAGGTTTTAGGACCGGTTTAGAAAGTTGTAGGTTTCAAGGCTCTTTAAATAAGCGAAAAGCGTTGTCTCATCTTATGAAAATCTATGACCCGTTGGGATTACTTGGGCCAGTCGTTGTTAAGGGCCGAATCCTACTCCAGGAGGCCTGGAGAAAAAATATTGACTGGGACACACCATTCCTTTTTAGTATTCCACGCTGGTACGCTAATGAAAATGGTGAACCTTTATACAGGGAATTGCATGTGTTTGCTGATGCGAGCGAGCTTACCTATGCCTGTGTTGCTTTTTGGCGTTTTACGTATGCTAACGGCATCGTCAAACTCGCCCTTATTGCCAGTAAGGCGAGAGTTTCGCCATTAAAACCAACATCAATTCCACGCTTAGAGCTGCAAGCTGCTTTGATTGCTTCTCGCCTTGCTGTCACAATCAAAGATTGTCACAAAAAGAAGCCCATGCGCACATATCTGTGGACGGATTCGAGAACCGTTCTTGGTTGACTGAGGAGCGATGCACGAACATTCAAGCCGTTTGTGGCTCATAGAGTCGGGGAAATAACCGAAAATTCATGCGTTCAAGATTGGCGATGGGTCCCAACCGACTTGAATGTTGCTGACGATGCCACTCGTATAAAGCCTCTGCACCTGAATCCCAACCATCTATGGTTTTCGGGTCCTTCATTTCTTTTAGAGGCCCCAGAAGATTGGCCTGTAGAACCAGCTGGCCAGCCTATGGCTCGGGAGGAGTATAAACGTTCTCCTGTGCTTTTGGTTGCTCATCTGGTTGCGACAGTAGATTTCAGTCGTTTCAGTGACTGGCTTCGTTTGCTCCGCGCTACTGCTCGCGTTTTGCAGGCTGCGGCCAAACTCCGTTCATTTTTGGACCGTACTAGACTCACTGTCCCTAACACCGATGTTAGAGACCGCCATTGTGCAAGTTTACCTGCGTCCACCACTCTATTATTGCCTTTGTCAGCTGAGTTAATGGAAGCCGCAGAAAGGCATATCCTGCAACGCCTACAGGCAGAAGCGTTTGCCGAAGAAATTCAGTGCATCGATCGAGACGAAACGATACCCAAGTATAGCCGCTTGTCAAAGCTTTCACCAATGATGGGAGAAGATGGTTTGTTAAGATTGGTCGGAAGAATTAGAGCCGTCGAAAATGTCAGCTCCGATGTGAAGCGCCCGATACTGTTAGATGGTCGCCACCATGTCGTCCGTTTGTTGGTGCAATATTTCCACCGCAGAGCTGGTCATGCCAATAATGAGATGGTAATTAATGAGTTGAGACAAAAATATTGGATTCTTCGAATTCGCAGCATCGTCCGGAGTGTAGCCAGCCAATGTTTGTTCTGCAAGATAAGGAAAACAAAGCCAATGAATCCAAAGACAGGAGATCTCCCGGCACAAAGGCTTGCTCACCATCGCCGTCCTTTTACATTTACGGGCTTGGATTATTTTGGCCCCATCTCTACTGCAATTGGCCGAAGAAGAGAAAAACGTTACGTTGCCCTTTTTACCTGTATGACTTCCAGAGCCATTCATTTGGAGCTGGTGCATTCCCTCTCTGCTGATTCTGCAATTATGACTTTGCGTCGCTTTGTTGCAAGAAGAGGAACTCCTGACACAATATATTCGGACAATGGCACGTGTTTTGTTGGTGCAAACCGAATTCTTCGTGATTTTTACCAACCTGAAGTCGAAAACTTTGCTGCCAATAGAGGAATAAAATGGAAGTTTATTCCTCCCGCCGCACCATTCTTTGGTGGATGTTGGGAGAGGTTGGTGCGCAGCGTGAAGGTGGCTTTAAATGCCACTTTGGAAGAACAAGCCCCCAAGGAAGAGGTCCTTATAACTCTCTTGTTAGAAGCCGAAGCGATTGTCAACTCTAGACCTCTGAGTCACGTTTCGGTTTGTCACGAGGACCAAGAAACATTAACTCCATTTCATTTTTTTGCTCGGCACGTCATCTAATCAAGTTCTACCTTCGACTCTAGACGACCGGGATTTATTAAGAAGAGCGGACTGGCGAAAAGCTTTAAGATTGGCTGATCATTTTTGGCATCGCTGGGTCAGAGAGATTCTGCCCACTATGCAACCACGGCAGGTCGGGGACAGCAGAGAACCAGCTTTGAAAATTGGTGACATTGTATTCATCGTGGATGAGAACATGCCGAGAGGAACTTGGCCACGAGGCCGTGTTTCTGGAACTTTTCCCGGCAAAGATGGAGTAATTAGAGTGGTGGACGTAGCTACCTCAGGTGGCATACTTCGTCGGCCCACCAAGAGGATTGTCAAGATTTCCACATAGGAGACCCATTGCATTATTTTGTGCACTATCATGCACAAGGGGGTGGAATGTTGACAACCTTCTTGGTATGTTATCTTAGTTGTCTATTTTTGATTTTGTTTCAAGTGATTTTGTCAGTGGTCTTCCCTTCAACACATTGTATAGAATATTCCTACTTGCTTATTAGATTTATATTGCCATTACTTGGTTTTATTGCACCACACCTCATACATAATCCCATACAGTCCATTCCTATCGTCAACACGTAATTACTTATCATATATAAGTACAAGTATTTTACTATATTTGTCTTTAAAATCAAGAAAAACAACAAATAGTAAAATATTTGTAGCTTTTACTATGTTATGTTTGTTTTCAAATATCACAGCGAGTGTACTATTTTTGCAATAAATGCATTACTCCTTAACCACTACCTAAGTTTGTCGCTAAGTGACTGAACAAGCAATGTAAAAATCACAAAACGATATTTCACTAAGCGGATGAATCACGTAGTACGGCCGCTCCTTCTCGCGACGAGTTAATGATGTGCTTGTGCAGATCCACTAATGTAGGACAATGACAATGTCGATTGACGAATTAAATATTACTACATTAGTTTTATTTTTCAATTTGTCAACCGTTTTAACCCAGTTGGAAGATCGATGTCAAATAATGTTTTTTATGTATTTTGATTATTTTACAGCATAGTAGAGAAATGTGTAACCAACTTTCGTAAAGTAAGTTAATTAAATTTCAGGTTTAATCGGTGGAGTGTTTTTGGCTTTGAATTATCGTATATATCACGGCAGGGAAAGCCTAGAGGAACACTCTGCCCATATATTGGCGACATCCGCCGCCAATCCGCCTTTGTCTTTCAGTCTCTACTTCTCTAGCCATCACATCGCCGTGCGACACCTACAATTCTTCATTGTTGGTAGAGGTAGGTGGGTATTTGAAATCACACACAGCACTTGGCTCAAATTCCAAACGTTTATTTCTATGAAACCATTTAGGTACAGAAACTGATTAACTTATAACGTTCACTTCATTAAACACTTATAATTACATAGTATTTCAATTGTTTTTGCTAATCGTAGGATAACGTGACTGCTCGTTGCTGACGCGTCCATTCTGCCTGCGTGAGCGGAAGTACCACAATATCCGTTCAGCAACTTATTACAATAGTAAATTCAATCAGCCTCACAAATAATACTGAAACACTTTACAATAATTGTGTTACTATTAAATAATGACAGAATTCACCAATTTGAACACGTTTTCAATTATTAATAATAAACTAGTTGTCTCATTACTTTTTAGTCTTTAATCTGTGCTATCATGGAACATTTCCGGTGATGTACAACAGTTATGTTAAACAAAAGCTTTTTACTAATAAATCACTGTGTAAAATAGTCTTATTAATTTATAGTTGGGAATCTATTATTGAGACTTACTTAGTTCTCGTACTTAATTTAAGCATTCAGGTATTGATGGTAAAATCACAGTCGGCGCCATTTTCCCTGACAGGTAACGCCGTATCATAAAGAAACATAATGTCAAGTGATTAACTATCAATTGCTAATATGAATGAAACCCTAAAGTTGTTAAACAAATATTCTATGTTAATTATAGCGATAGTTTTAAATAGAACATCGAGTTTAGTTTGATAATTGATTTTCAAGTGATACTGATTAAGATAAGCCAACAGATGGCGCTGTTGCTCTTGATACTCAAACGAAATTAGTCAATGGCACTCACAGTTGTTATAATAGTTGCCAGAGTATCTCACAGATAGCAGTATTATCGTTCATGGAATAAGAAATTATAATTTAACTAGTTACAATCAATAACATTATGTAATAAGCTTAGCATAAAGGTGTCCTCGCGGCAACACGGCCATTCTGATCGGCGGTGCGCGCTCTGCACCTGCCGATGTCGTCACTATGTGGAGTTTCGTGGTTGTTATCTGAAATTTTGGCGGCAGATTATTGTTACTTTTATTATTATCCTACAATGTTCATTGAATTGTAGGATTTGGTAACAGAAAGTTTCAGTCAACATAGAAAGCTTGTAATAGATCTGACATCTACTCAGTTTTCCTTGTATTCAAAATTAAATGCGTTTATGTCACCTAGACACATACACACAGTCACAGAGTTAATCTGCTTGAAATTTTTGTTTAAATTTTTAGTAGTGCTTAGATTGAAGCTGGTATGAGCTGTTATCTGAATAAAATGTTGTAGCCTGAATTATCAAATAACATTAATTGTTTTAAGGTTATTGATATTCATTAATCAGCTATTAGCTGAATAGAATATTGTTACTTCAATTGTCCAACAATATTCGTTGAATTGTTGTTTAGTATCAGTTAGTTTGCAAGCAGTTTTGCAACTTGTATTTGAATTTGTTCATGCTAAATGCTATTTGTTAAAAATAACATTGTCGCTTGAGCTATTCAACATGTTCATAAAATTGTTAAGCTTGGTATGAGTTAGGTTTTTAGTTAACTTTAGAACCTTGTAACCTACTGTCTACTAGATTCGTCTTAAATAAAATTATTGATTGCTTTAGATATTCTGTAATTTATATTTGGCAAGTGTAGTGTAAGTAGCATGTTTTTATTTGTTCTTTCTCCCGGGAAGGTAATGCTCTGTGATAGACACAAAGTCTTGGATTTGACAGGATAAAAGGATAGGATCAGGAACACCGCTCTGTGATAGACACAAAGTCTTTGATTTGACAGGATTAAAGGGTAAGGAGTTTAGGACCATTGCTCCGTGACAGGCACGAAGTCTTTGATTTGACAGGATATAAGGAACCAGGCTCTGGGCGTTAGTACGCCGTGGACCCAGCAGGATAACATGAGAGTATTGTTTATCAGTTGCCTCCACGGCTGCTGATAGGATCATTAGTAGTGCTCATTATCAGTGGCCTCCACGGCTGCTGATAGGATTGTTTGTAATTTGTTGTGTTCATTACCAAGTACCTCCACGGCACTGACAGTATTTGTTTGATTTGTTGTGAGTGTTTGTATTACTCATTGAGCTTGTTGTTTCCTCCACGGATACCAAAAGCTTGTGAGTTTTTTATTTTTTATTTTATTAGTTACTGTTAGGAGTACTAGTATTTTGTTATCATTTTTGTAAATAGTTGCCTAAAACTGGCAGGATTATAAAAACTAAAATAATCAATGTGGAAACATGATACTCATTACACATGAGCATCATGTAGGTAGGTTGATTGGGCTATTGTATTAAGTCTTTTGTTGTAACACTGTAGGTATCAGTGGGGAAGTGTAAGAAGTAGTTTGAAAACTCCTCACCTTTTATGTTAGTTTAAGATGTGAGGACACTGTAACAGTCATCCCTGGTTGGCTGTTCTCATGCTGTTCCCCATTTTATAGCTCCATAGCTGGCGACACGGTTATCTGTTCACCAGGCTGCAGTCCTTGAAATTGTTCATTTTTGAAATTGTTCATTGAGTCACATTTTTAAGTGACCTTGCTCCATTATCATTTGCTGGGGAAGCGGTTAATTCCACACTTGATGTCATCACTATCTTGGACTGACTGGGTGCATAGAGTTTTAGAAAAACTTGAGTCTTCTTTATAGTTGCTCTCAATTTTGTTTTAATTTCTTTGATAAAAGGTATCATTTCTTCTATGATAAGACAATTGCCTGGAACCTGAAATGTGAGAAGTCATGCAGGTAAATAACATAACATCACGCATGTTGTCCCTGAAAGGTTTGGCTGAGGAATAACTAATAATATGCCAAAATTTATTTTGAAGTCCCATGTAATAGGGGGCAAGCCTTATTGCCATCAACCAGGCACAAATCTGGACTCTGTGCCTGCTACAGAGAAATTCCTAATGGAAAAACCCAACAACACTTTGCCTGACCTGGGAATCGAACCCAGGGCCTTATGCTCAACAGTCACGATTGCAGCCACTAGACCAACAAGGCAGTCAGTGCAAGTAAATATTAATAATAGTGTAATGTCTACACTAATCGTGTGGTGTGTAGGTACATAACATCACACCTGCAATCTCTGAGGGGTTAGGCAGAAGTGAAAATAATAAATTCACACTTTGCCTAAGCCTCTAGTTTAGCGATATGGCTATTTGCCATTCATATGATTGTCTGGCTTGCTACTGAGAAATTCCTGATGGAAAAACCCAATAACACTGCCAGGCCTGGGAATCGAATCCAGGTCCTCATGCTTTAATAACAGGGCTCATGTCCACTGGACCAACAAAGCAGTCCTACTATTTTTAAGGTAAGGATCCTGAGCGTACTGGCTGAATACAATTTCAGAATCAGTAATCTGAAAAAAATATAAGAAAATTATTAGCATCTATTAAAAAAAAGAAAAACCAAATAAATAAATATTAAATAATTATTTTACTCACCGATGACATGATAATGATGCATACTGATAGATCAAATATCTCTTATTTAATTGTACAAGTACTCGAGACAGATAATATTTCATAAACAGCTTAAAGGTAGCTAATTAGGTAAATATATAGTTAATACCCTGACAGGAAACGAGTATTGCGACATTATAAGTTAAGGTCTGTTCACATAGACCTAATTGTTATACGGCTATGGTTTTCATTATAATGACAAAGCATGTTATGCTCGTAATACATTTTATTGAAAATAAATCTTATCTACATAAGAATAAAAGCGAAATACCACTGATAACAAAGCCTTTCAATTGTTGATTTAAAGCGTGTATGAACTTGATCAATGAACAAATAGCAGGCTTGCATTTTTAGTGTCATTGACATGCAGTATATCATATTTCGTTATTGTAAACTAGTATCGTCCTGTGACGTTACCTGCGAATTATTGATATGAACCTAATTCACTTATAATTTTATTAGTTAGCAATATTTAAACAGTGTATTGACAAATAAAACAATGTAAATTAATAATTTACTTTATTTAATAACAATAATTACACTTACGTACTTATAAGCTATAGATACAGAATAGTTATTATACATAATTATGTTATACTAGGTTATCATTAACAAATATAATTGTTGAGAATGTTTTTATTGCTATTTATTCTAGTTACTATGCACTAAAATTCTCGTACGTATAATTAAAACGAAGAATTACATACACATTTTTAATTAACCAATGCTGATCTAACATACACCTAAGTACATTTTTATTTTAAAAATGAGCAATGGCCCCAAGCTTGGGTTGCGATTTTACAATTAAATATCGCGCCTTTATCATCATTGTCAGACAATGCAATTTTGTTGACACTCTGAGTAAATATTACATGCTTAATTGATTTAAACATTATATTTTTTCTACGTATAACTCCACCTTTAAATAAAATATTTTCATAATCTGTGATGTCTAAGTCCTTTACTACGCATGATTTCACACCCTTCGCTTTTTTAATTATCTTATCAACAGTTTTTATGGAGTAAAGTTTTGATCTCAAACCAATAAAATCAGATATACATTTCCCAGCCATTTCATCTTTGAACAGGCCTGGTACTTTTTTGTTCATTAAGGGTATCTTAAAATCATTGTTCATTAAGGGTATCTTAAAATCATTGTTATTATCATAGTTACTGGTGTCAAAATATTTCAAAAAATTAAACTTTAAGTCATGATAAAAATCGTTAGTATATGTCGACGCGTCAATTTAATTATAGTTTGTAAATAACTTAATAATTAAATAATTCAGGTTAATCAAACCAATTTTAAAATCCTATAATAGCTTAATAGCTTTTCTAACCATTTTTATCAATTCATTTGATTTTGTAATTTTAATTAAGATGTTTTAGATGGTCAATATACCAAGTTTAATAAACTAAAAATAATATGTGAATTACTTAGAATGATTTATTACATAAACCGTATTGTTAATTCATATTATGATTTGTAAACATCCATCGGTGTGTTTTTATCTAACTGAAATCACATTTGATTAAAATAACATTGAAACTAAAATGGCGTCCATACTGTTTGATAAAAACACATCCGATTTAAAATAAGAAAGCTAAAATTGATTTTCAGGTTTTAAAATTACTAATAAATTGAGTTAGTATTTGTCAATTTATAATAGCGATTACATTCGTCACTCATTGTTTGATTGAAAATGTTGAATATTTATGCAAGTTCCGGTGGCGCGATCGGCCATGTTGTTTTCTTAGTTTGAGTTTAGTTGGATCGTTGAAAAGTGTTTAACGCCCCATTTTGCCGCTGGAAATTGTAGAGAGTAGAAGACTCAGGAGATCCTGTGAGTAAATAGTTTTTATAGTTTTAAATTGCTGTTCTTTGTAATATTATTAATTTTAATTAAGTGCATACGTTAAAGTGTACCAAATTATAAAGTGTTATTCTATTGTTTGGTGTTTTCATTATCCTGCAATGTCTGAGAATAATAACGAGAGTAGTGACATCAGCAATGCTGATGTCACTCTTTCTAAAAATTTAAGTGGGAACACTCCGCCGTTATCAGAAGTGGGATCTCTACCCCCTTCTGCCGGACATTCTGCTGCAAACAATGAAAATGTTTCTGCTTCTGCTATCGGCGTACCCACCGAGTTTTTCTCACAGATGTTGCAGGTGATGAAGGGCATGACGGATCGTATTTCTAAACAATCTGAGAAAGTTAAAATTAATGACGTATTTTTACCGTCGTACGATCCGGATGCCAATATAGGAATACGTGAATGGTGTCAACACGTGAATACAGCCATGGAAACCTACAACCTGTCCGATTACGATGTTAGAATGAAAGTTGGAAGTCTACTTAAAGGTCGTGCCAGGTTGTGGGTAGACAATTGGTTGGTTTCCACATCCACGTGGCAGGAATTGCGTAATTTATTAATAACCACATTCGAACCTGAAAATAGGTACTCTCGAGACATTCTTCGATTCAGAGAGCATACTTATGACAATAATAAGGATATTGCGCAATTTCTGTCTCAAGCTTGGGTACTTTGGCGCCGCATCACAAAAGATAAATTATCTAATGAGGACGCGGTTGAAGCGGTTATTGGCTGTATTGGGGATGACCGACTGAGGATCGAATTATTGAATGCACGTGCGGTTTCGGTTCCAGAACTTATTTCTGTGGCATCGTCTATTCGCCATATTAAAAGACCAAACCCAAATTCATCTAATACTCAGTCGGTTATCAACAAGCGACCACGATTTTCTGAAAAGCAACAATTTTGCCAAATATGTAAAAGGTCAGGCCATGAAACACGGGACTGTCGTTTTAATAAAAAACCTGATAGCATCCAACCACGTCCTCAAGAAAACCAATCTGGTTCTCAGACAGTTAGTGCAGAGACAGACAAACCAACGTGTACATTTTGTTCAAAGATAGGCCATACATTTGACAAATGTTTCAAGCGTGAACGTGCAGTAATATCTAAAATTAATTGTGTGGGTGCAAATAAGTTGGCTTTTATGCAAATAAAAATAGGTAACATAAAAATACAGGCCATGTTTGATAGTGGTGCAGAATGTTCACTAATACGCGAGTCTGTAACGTCTAAATTGCCTGGAAAAAGAACTAATGAGGTTAGCTATCTAAAGGGTATTGGTCAATTTACGGTGCTTTCCTTAACAAAAATAACAACAGTATGTATTATCGACAATTTACGAGTAGAGCTTCAATTTCATGTAGTAGCAGATTATGAAATATGTGCTGATGTCATTGTTGGCATAAATCTTGTCGACAATACAAACATTGGAGTATTAGTGACGTCACGGGGTGCTAAACTGTTTCATCAACCGATAGTAAACCACATGCGATCTGATGGTAATAAATTTGATAATTTAGACTGTGATTTAACTGATGACGATCAAGTAGCTGAATTGAAAATATTGCTTAACAAATATGAACATGTATTTATTCGCGGGTTCCCAAAGACCAGGGTGAACACCGGTGAATTAGAAATCCGGCTACAAGACCCCACTAAGCGAGTGGAACGTCGACCATACCGTTTAAGCCCGGTTGAACGGGAGAAAGTACGCAATATTGTAAGTGAGCTACTTGAGCACAAAATCATACGCGAAAGTAAATCTTCGTTTGCGAGCCCAATAATATTGGTCAAAAAGAAAAATGGTCAGGATCGTATGTGTGTAGACTTCAGGGAACTGAACAGAAATACCCTTAGGGACCACTACCCTTTACCAATAATTTCGGACCAAATAGACCAACTGGCTGGTGGTCATTTCTTCTCTACTTTTGATATGGCAGCTGGTTTCCACCAGATTCCAGTTGCAGAGGAGTCAATTGAAAAGACTGCATTTGTCACGCCCGATGGGCTTTATGAATATCTAGCCATGCCATTTGGTCTAAGCAACGCTTGCTCGGTTTACCAGCGTTGTATTAATAAAGCGTTGATGCCGCTATTAATAAAGCAGGTATGCCAGGTTTACGTAGATGACGTCCTCTCAAAATGTAGGGATTTCCAGGAAGGCCTCTCTAACATAGAGCAAATATTAATTGCTTTGCAAAGGGCTGGCTTCTCAATTAATATTGAGAAAACTGCTTTTTTTAAACGTTCTATTGAGTACTTGGGCAATATAATAACTGATTGGCAAGTTGGTCCAAGTCCAAGGAAAGTGGAAGCTTTAACAATGGCACCAGTACCGACTACAGTTAAACAAGTTAGACAATTTAATGGCCTCGCTAGCTATTTCAGGCGTTTCATTCCCAATTTTTCCCGAGTTATGATGCCACTTTACGAGTTAACAAAAAAAGACACTAAATGGGAATGGAACGGCAGACATGATGAGGCTCGCAACAAAATTATCCAGTATTTGTCTACTGCGCCTACCTTATCCCTATTTCAGGAAGATGCGCCAATTGAACTCTACACTGACGCCAGCAGCATTGGATACGGAGCTGTATTGGTCCAGGTAATCGACGGACGCCAGCACCCGATCGCTTATATGAGTCAACGTACCACTGATGCGGAAAGCCGCTATCACTCATATGAGCTGGAGACACTGGCAGTGGTGAGAGCTATCAAACACTTCAGGCAGTATCTGTATGGACGAAAGTTTAAAGTTATTACAGATTGCAATGCTCTCAAGGCATCCAAACACAAGAAAGACCTGCTACCTAGAGTTCATCGCTGGTGGGCTTTTCTACAGAATTATAATTTTGACGTAGAATATAGAAAAGGTGAAAGGCTGCAACACGCAGATTTCTTCAGCAGAAATCCCTCTGGTGAGTTTTGCACAAATACATTAACATCCGATATGAAATGGATACAAATAGAACAACGACGCGATGAAAAGCTGCGTTCACTCGTAGAAAACCCTACTCCTGGTTTTGAAGTGGAAGACGGTGTCCTAAAGAAGATCTGCACAGACACTGTACTTGGTACGTATAAGCTTACAGTAGTTCCAAAAGCATTCCAGTGGAGTCTAATTAATTCATACCACACATCGTTACATCACCCGGGATGGGAAAAGACCCTACAAAAACTGAAGCAATCTTACTGGTTTGATAATTTGCCGATAAGGTGGTTTTATTGTGAGTGTACGATCAGAAGGTACGGCAAATTAAAAGGCGTGTTCTCGGTTGAAGGTTTACTGAACGACTAACACAAAGATTATATACAGTACAGTGGTTGAGGGCTTAAAGTAAACTTACGAGCTACGTCATACATGACCTAAGACTAAAGATGTATGAGTAATTTGCCTACGCGCTACAATCCTCACCCCTTAGATTAAACAATAAAATTTTAATTTGTACAAAACAACCCAGAAGAATACAAAATTATATATGAACTAATTAAAACTACAGACGTTAACAATAAACAAATTGAGTGGCGAACAATGTTTACTTATGCTACAGCGTTCACACTATGCTACTTAGACTAGAGAGTATATTTTCGTCACATGTTTACACTACACTTGAACTTTGAGGTTTGCACTGCACTCGCGGTTTGCTTGTAGGTTGAGCGCGCCAGTAGCACGTTGTGTGATCGCGCGGTTGATTTTGTCTCGACGGCGGCTTCGATGCGGTGCTTGCAATGACACCACCCCACGTAGAGTACAGATAGGGTTACCGCTGTGCTGGCTAGGCTGGCTTCATCCAGCAGCGAAGCCTTGTTGCCGGCGGCTGCGGTGTTCTGCGCCACGGGCCACGATAGTCATCTTGCTAGCTGGCTGGTATGAGTGCGGCGATAGTGAGCGTTTGTTGAACAGTGACGTTTATTCATAGAGCTGATAAAGATGTTGACGGAGGCGGCTCACATGTCGAATCTCACGGTCTTCTTAACGACCCGGCCCGATTTCGTTGTAATCGGCGGTGTCGTAGTACTCGGAGTGATGAATGGAGTCTTAACGTTCGCCGGATGTGGGACGGTGTCGGGTGGCGTCGTTGTTTGGGTTTCCTGGCGTGGGACCGACACATTATCAAATTCTAATAGGTAAGCTGGTTTTAGACGATCAAGCGATACTGTGACTTGCCTACCGTTACAGTCTAATGTATAAAATTTTGGATGTCGTTTTATTACTTTATAGGGACCTTCGTAAGGTGGTACCAAAGATCGACGTGCTTCGTTTCTAACAAACACATGAGTGTTACTGGCTAAATCTTTATGAACGAATACACTATTGTTGTTGCTATGTAAACTTGAATGTGAGAGATTGGGAACGGATGACAATGACTTGGTTAACAGTTTGATATAGTCGCTGTCGTTAATATTGGTTGTAGATTTTGAATGAAATAGGTCACCTGGCAGTCTGAGACTACTGCCGTATAAAAATTGTGATGTACTGTATCCCAGATCTAATTTAACTGCCGAGCGCAACCCTAGGAGTACTAGAGGTAATTCCCGTAACCATTGTGTGCTATTTGAACATTTTGCCATAATAGCAGCTTTTAAGGTACGGTGAAGTCTTTCGATCATGCCGTTCGCCTTTGGGTTGTATGCAGTTGTGCGAACTCGTTCGATGCCGAGTCTTTTTAATAACTGCCGAAATAAATCTGATTCGAATTGACGACCTTGATCTGAGGTTATACGTATTGGACAACCGAAACGAGCAATCCAATGCTCTACGAACACCTTAGCAACCGTTTCAGCTGTTATATTTTTTACGGGTATAACTTCTGGCCATTTCGTCACCCTGTCGATGATGGTAACGCAATATTTAAAATCCTCTGCCGGTGGCAGTGGTCCTATTATATCGATATGTACATTTTCAAAACGATTTCCTGTGCTGTCAAATTCGCCTATCGGTGTTATTGTGTGGCGTTGAATTTTTTATTTTTGGCAGGGAACACACATTTTAACGAAATTTTTAATGTCAGTATTCATGTTGCTCCAAAAATATCTTGATTTAACTAAGCGTTGAGTGGCTGCGATACCGGGATGACTCACGTTGTGTAAAGTCTTTGTGGCGAGTTCCCGAAACTGTATAGGTAGATAAGGACGTAAGTGGTTTGTTGATGTCTCGCAGGCTATTTCAATATTTGAATCGGGCATTGTTATTAATTTAAATTGGAGTTTGTCATGTTTGCGTAGATTTTGTAATTCCGGATCGCTTTTTTGTAGTTCAGCTAACTTTTGATAATCTACTAGTGATGGCATGATAATTTCATCGATTCGGGATAATGCGTCGGCGACTGTATTTTTGTCACCTTCTATGTACATAATGTTATCGCAAAATTGGGAAATGAAGTCTAGTTGTCTTAACCGTCTAGGTGAGTCTGAAGGCGATACCTTTTTAGATAGGGCGAAGGTCAATGGTTTGTGGTCTGTTAGTACTGTTAGCTGTCTGCCTTCTACCATATGGCGGAAGTGTTTAATTGCCATGTATATTGCTAGAAGTTCCCTATCGTACGTGCTGTATCTTGTTTGGGTATCGGTGAGTTTCTTTGAGTAAAATCCTAGAGGTTCTAATTTATCGCCAACTTTCTGATTTAAAGCGGCGCCTACGCAAGTACCGGAAGCGTCTGTCATCAACACTAATGGCACGGTTGCGTCGGGATGCGATAACGTGACTGTATTATTTATGGCTTGTTTACATCGACTGAATGCTTCTAATGCACTTTCGGTCCATGTAATTTCTGTTTTGTCGCGTTTTTTTGAATTGTGTAAATACGCGTTTAGTGGTGTTTGAATTTCTGCAGCTTTTGGAATGTTGAGCCTGTAGAAATTCATCATTCCGAGGAAACGTCGAAGTTCCTCTATTGTATTGGGTTGTGGATAATCATTAATAAGTTGCGTTTTGTTTGCGCTCGGTTTTATGCCTTTTGAGTTGATGTGGTATCCGAGGAAGTTTAACTCGGATTTACCGAATTCGCATTTATCTGTGTTGATTGTTAAACCGATATTATTTAATCGTTCTAAAACTATCTCTAAATGTTTTGCATGCATTTCTTTTGAATCTGAAGCTATAATTACATCATCAAGGTAAGGAAATGCAAAGTCAAGATTTTTTAATGCGTTGTTGACTAGCCTTTGAAAATCTTGCGCTGCGTTACGTAACCCAAAGTTCATTCTTGTAAATTCGAATAAACCGAATGGAGTTATGACTGCAGTTTTTGGGATGTCTTCGGGAGCCATTGGTATATTATGGTAAGCTTTCCGAACGTCAATTTTTGAAAATATGGTTTTTCCTTTGAGTAAATATGTGAAATCAAGTAGTCTTGGTAATGGGTATCGGTCGGAAGTAGTCTGTGCGTTAAGTCTACGGTAGTCTCCGCACGGCCTTATTTCACCATTTTTTTTACTAATGCAAACAAGTGGGTTAGCCCAAGGACTGTTCGAAGGTCTACAAATACCTAATTGCATCATTCTTTCGAATTCTGCTTTGGCGACTTTGTATTTCTCCGGATTAAGTGGTCGTACTTTTTCATGGACCGGGGGTCCATTAGTGTAAATGTGGTGTTGAACATCATGTTTAGGATGTGTTTTAAAGTTTTCTAATTTGGTGATGTCGGGGAATTTTTGTAATATGAGATGGTATTCGTCGTTTACATCGATTGATCGAATACTCGGTTCAGGGTAATTTGTAATATTTGTGGCGCGCGATATTAAAGTGAGTTTGTCTATTAGTTTTCTACCATGTAAATCTACTATTAGTTTGTTAGCAGCAAGGAAGTCAGCGCCTATTATTGAACGTTGTACATCGGCTAGTATGAACTTCCATTGGAATGGACGACGTAAACCTAAGTTAACTGTGATGGATTTTTCGCCGTATGTTTTGATTTTTGTGCCGTTGGCTGCATATAATATGTAATCTGATGTGCATGCGTTTTGCCTTTTACCGGCTAAAACCGACACATCAGCACCAGTGTCGATAAGAAATCGTGCACCAGTTTTAATATCCGTAACACATAAACGATAGGAATTGCTGACACCGGCGACATTGTGTATTTGACCCGGTGTCATAATTAGTTTTCCGGGTTCCTTTTATTGCAATTTATTGTGTCGCCGCATTTACGCGCATTTGTGCCATAAGTGAAGTGGTAGAAACACTGGTAATTCGCATCACCTGGTTTCTCTTTTTGACTAAGGTAATTCTCCCTATTTTTATACGTGATTTCGCGACTTTTAGAGCGTGTCCGGGAAGTTCCACGGCTATAACGATTATCACTTTGCGACTCGCGATTCTGATGTTTAATAGAATCGTTTAATTTAGTGCGTAATTCCGAAATTTCTAATTTAATTTGTCTTATCTCATTTACAATGGTTTCGGGAAGTGTTCATTGTCGCATGCGGTTATGACGGCCCTAATTGAATGTGGAAGACGACCTGTCCACAATAACTTAAGAGTGTCGTCTGGGACTTTATTTTTCCCTAAGTCTCGCATTCGCCGTAATAATTGTGAAGGCTTTTGGTCTCCCAGTTCGATTTCATTTAAGAGCTGGTTCATTTGTTTTGTTTCAGACTCTTCGTAAACCGAAATTAACCTATTTTTTAAAGTTTCAAATTTATTATTCTCAGGCATGTTTTCAAGAATGTCACTAATATCGGGTAATTCGTCAGGTTTCAGCCTAGCTATTAGAAGTTGACTTTTGTGCAGGTCACTTGCCTTTAGGGGATCCACGATGGCGTTGAATTGGTGAAACCACAGTCTTGGTCGATCTTGCCAGAAGTCCGGTATCCTCGGTGTCATCGAAACTGCCGTCATCTGTTGCGGCTCTGGCTGGTCCTGGGTCGACATGGCTGCAGGTTGTTGGAGAGCTGCGGCCTGGTAGAGTGAGTCGTTCGTTTTTACGCGCGCGCGATGAATGATGTCTTTGTTAAAAACTTGGAACTCGATACGCGCGCGGACACGTCGGGTGTCACCACTTTGCCGATAAGGTGGTTTTATTGTGAGTGTACGATCAGAAGGTACGGCAAATTAAAAGGCGTGTTCTCGGTTGAAGGTTTACTGAACGACTAACACAAAGATTATATACAGTACAGTGGTTGAGGGCTTAAAGTAAACTTACGAGCTACGTCATACATGACCTAAGACTAAAGATGTATGAGTAATTTGCCTACGCGCTACAATAAGATGAGCACCGGTGTGAGGAACTTTGTTGAAAATTGTGTCATATGCAGAACTTCGAAGGGGCCTTCTGGTGCAATTCAGGTACAACTACATCCTATCCAAAAACCCACTGCACCATTTCAAGTGGTCCATATGGATATCACTGGAAAATTGGGCACCAGAAACTCTCAAGGACGTGATGAATATGTGATCGTTATAATTGACGCATAAACAAAGTACATACTTTTAAGTTACTCCAATGACAAGAGCCAGGGTAGTAGTCTTGCTGCTTTGAAACGCCTCATACATCTATTTGCAACACCTATACAGATTGTGGTCGATGGTGGTAGGGAATTCCTAGGTGAATTCAAGGTCTATTGTGATCGGGTTGGTATTGATATCCATTCAATAGCACCAGGAGTTAGCCGAGCGAACGGACAGGTGGAACGTGTGATGGGTACGTTAAAAAATTCTCTGACCATGATCAAAAATTATAACACGGAGAAATGGCAAGTTGCATTAGAAGCATTGCAGCTCGCATTTAATTGTACTGCACATCGAGTGACCGGCGTTGCACCCCTCACTCTCCTCACACGACGACAACATTGTGTCCCACCAGAGCTCCTGAAATTGGTTAACATTGACAACGAATCAATGGATTTCGATTTACTAGAGCAACATGTAAGTGAGAAGATGACTGCTGCAGCACAATATGAAAAACAGCGGTTTGATAAAAATAAAGCAAAACTCAAACCATTCCAAAGGGGAGACTACGTCCTTATCAAGAACAACCCGCGTAATCAAACTTCTCTTGATTTGAAATACAGTGAACCATTTGAGATTTACAGAGTGTTGGACAATGACCGCTACATGGTGAAAAGGGTCACAGGCCGAGGACGACCGCGTAAGGTGGCTCACGATCAACTACGTAGAGCTCCTCAGCCAGGCGATCAGGCAACCGTGTCGACGGAATCTCAAGAGGATAATGAGCAACAACCTGGAACATCGCAGCTGATAACTCCAACACCTGAGCTTCGTTCATTGCAAGTGCCTACATCAAGCCCATCGTTACCATCTACAACTCTAGGAGACTGTCCTGTGGATGCCTAATAAGTTCGGTGAGTTCTATCCGTTAATAGAAAACCTAGTTTTTAACTAATAACGTCAACTTATTGGGTGTGGCAAATTGTTTGCCATACCTATCACATTTATAAAGATGATTGGACTTGCTCACCAGTTCCTACCGTGTTCGCAAAATGTTGGCGAGTACGGTCATTTCTCATATTTATGAGTTATGGCTCATGTTTATAAAATGTAGAAAATATGAAAGGCGATTTTGTTGTCATTTTTATATTTTATGTTTCCTTAATAACCCGTGTTGACCACGATCATATTAAATGATCCAGACGACATCATCGACCTAGACCCATTTCCTTTAGAGCCTCTGTGGACCACGGCGCTCATACCGCCCCGACCACAGCATCATCATTTTACTCCTGTGTGGACCACGATCATTCTAAATGATCCAGACCACACCATCGACCTAAACCCATTTCCTTTAGGGCCTCTGTGGACCACGGCGCTCATACCGCCGAGACCACAGCATCATCAATTTACTCCCGTGTGGACCACGATCATTCTAAATGATCCAGACCACACCATCGACCTAGACCCATTTTCCTTAGAGCCTCTATGGACCACGGCGCTCAGACCGCCCAGACCACAGCATCATCATCTTACTCCTGTGTGGACCACGATCATTCTAAATGATCCAGACCACACCATCGACCTAGACCCATTTCCTTTAGGGCCTCTGTGGACCACGGCGCTCATACCGCCCAGACCACAGCATCATCCCTTATCTACGACACATAAGCAATACAGTGTTACGTGGAGTAACTGTATCAAAATATAATCATAAATATGTAGTGGCATGATGCGGTTGCATTGTCACATAAACGTATTTCATTCTATCTATTCTGTGCATATGTTGAGAATGTGTAATTAACTATAATTATGCAGCTGATGACTTGGTGAAGTTGTTTAGCTACACATACAATAAAATGCTTGAGTAAACTAAAAATAAAATACTTTACCGACCCAAATTATCAGCTAGCGATCCTGTGTAGAGGCGCTAGACTACAACCTAACATTTCACATTTCAGAATGATTACCTCGGGCTGGTGCAGAGCGCGCACCACCTCGCAGAATGGCCGTGTCGACGCGTCAATTTAATTATAGTTTGTAAATAACTTAATAATTAAATAATTCAGGTTAATCAAACCAATTTTAAAATCCTATAATAGCTTAATAGCTTTTCTAACCATTATTATCAATTCATTTGATTTTGTAATTTTAATTAAGATGTTTTAGATGGTCAATATACCAAGTTTAATAAACTAAAAATAATATGTGAATTACTTAGAATGATTTATTACATAAACCGTATTGTTAATTCATATTATGATTTGTAAACATCCATCGGTGTGTTTTTATCTAACTGAAATCACATTTGATTAAAATAACATTGAAACTAAAATGGCGTCCATACTGCTTGATAAAAACACATCCGATTTAAAATAAGAAAGCTAAAATTGATTTTCAGGTTTTAAAATTACTAATAAATTGAGTTAGTATTTGTCAATTTATAATAGCGATTACATTCGTCACTCATTGTTTGATTGAAAATGTTGAATATTTACGCAAGTTCCGGTGGCGCGATCGGCCATGTTGTTTTCTTAGTTTGAGTTTAGTTGGATCGTTGAAAAGTGTTTAACGCCCCATTTTGCCGCTGGAAATTGTAGAGAGTAGAAGACTCAGGAGATCCTGTGAGTAAATAGTTTTTATAGTTTTAAATTGCTGTTCTTTGTAATATTATTAATTTTAATTAAGTGCATACGTTAAAGTGTACCAAATTATAAAGTGTTATTCTATTGTTTGGTGTTTTCATTATCCTGCAATGTCTGAGAATAATAACGAGAGTAGTGACATCAGCAATGCTGATGTCACTCTTTCTAAAAATTTAAGTGGGAACACTCCGCCGTTATATATATATTTTATAGACAAAAGAATCTGTATCTGTGTAACATAGCTGTACTCGATCTTCATAAAAATGTTTTACAATATTGTAATGAAAGTCATACATGTGTGACTTAGAAAGTTCTAATACAGTGAATCCAATATAAATAGGCTTATCTAAAATAATTCGATCAGGTTTCATTTGTATTGCAACTAAATTTTCTGAGAGGATAGAGGCACTATGGAAATAGGGGTTGGCTACAAGTCTCTCGGCGGATATTGATTTCTTGGTTCGGTTAAATTTGTCGCACCATTGATTGACTAAATGAACAGTCACTCTATTTTCAGTATTTTCTAATGTCTTACCAAACACACTGTTGTTTAACAATTTAAAAAAATCTTGTTCGAAGGAACTCTTTGCTTTTTGTCTCAATTGAGTGTTTAATTCTATATATTGTTTCAAATAAGGACTCTGTGTAAAAGTAATTACTCTATGAACTTTTCGTAATATTAAACCATGTTCTAGACACTTTTTAAAATGAACGTAACGTATAACATAATTATACTTGTTATACAAATTTTTTTGTTTTACCGCCTGGAGGTATACATTTCTCAGGACAAAAAGGTAAATCATTATGATGATTGTGTAAATGTTCAGGGTACAAGAGATCAACTTCTAAAATAAAGCCCCACTCAGCGTTATCTTCAACATTTTCAACATGTAAATTATCTATTTCATCTTCACTAAGAAATCTAAAACCTGAATATGGCAAATACTGACACATGCTGAAACCGTAAAGATTATTACAATCTATATATGCAATATAACTCTGAGGCTTTGATGTATTATATTCAGGCATGTATTTATTATTGGCTTTTGCATACCTATGGGAACACATGCACAAACCTCCTCGTATACCACTTTGAATCATTCTGATGATAAACAGGTCCGACACGAGTTCTAACTGAACGCCTGTTTTAAGCAACATTGCGTCGAAGGACAAACTAGGTGCGGTAATGTAAAACGCAGGATCTAGTTTATAATGTTGTTTGCATGTTTTACGAAACTTTTGAAATATATCTGTCAATAAAAGTACGTCTGTTTTTAAGTATAAATCTGTATACTCGCCTAAATCCTTTACTTTAAATTCGCTCCATACAGTCTTAGCATGATTATAATCTTCATCGCTAATATCTTCGTTAGTTAAAGAATTATGAAAACAAGATTTGGATGGTAAAGATTTTTGATCGTGACAAAATCTTCTGTCTGCATTGTTTTAGCAAGTTTGTCTAAACTAGTTCCTAAAAAGTTAAATGAATCTAAAAACCTTATTTGTATATACTCATTATCAGCAATATGAATAAACTTTGTGAATGTAATATATTTTTCCTTGTTACGCGGTATTATTTTAATTTGTCCAGGAATTTCGCCTAACTTTTTTATAAACAAATGACAGTCGTATCCAGATAAATTATGAAAAAATATTGGAACAAACTTTGGTATTTTATGTTGTAGATTACAATGTCGATGTGCTGCGCCTCGGTATCGTCCTGTAATATGACAGTGATCCCTAACTCTATCGGTTAACAGTAAATTTTCACATATATAACACTTAACAGCGAGCCTAAAATTAAGAGCATCTTCTGTGAATATCATAGGTTCGCATTTGGTTAGAATTCTATATATTGATTTAGCATCTTCAGTCAAAAAATTTACAAATTTTGTAACACAGTTATTACCGCGATAACTTCTATAGCCTTTAACAGTCTCATTAAATGATGATACTATATTATATGCAAACGCAGCTGGCACGTGTCGTTGTGAGTATGACGTATAAGCGGAGTCAAATTCATCGCCGGAAATAGGTTCCAACAATGTTTCGAAATCTGCGTAAATAACGAATGGAATGTCTTGTTTTCTATCATAATTTTTAAATTTTAAATAAGATCCTTGTTCTGGTAAATCTGTCACAACCCCTCCACATAAATGTGTTTCAATTTGACTGAGAGTTGGAAAAAACAATAAGCAAGTTTCGCAGAAGTATAGTTTACCATGATGTTTAGTTAACTGATTTCTGACTAGTCGAGGTAAATCTTTGATTAGACAATAATGAGATTTATCGTTTTTTTCTAAAAACAAGAGATGGATGCTCTTAGACTTATTATTCGTTGATGTATACAAAGGTCCGATGATTGTCTTATCATTTTTTAATCCGTACACGAATATATTCAGATATGGATGATTTTTCTCAAAAACAGCTATGTCAGAAAATGTAATCGGAAATGACAAATCATCAACATTTAAAATATCACAAAAGTGAGGATAAGACGAGACTCTATCAGGATGTTGCGTTGTAGGGTATAAAGCTGCCACAACACACCATAGAAAGCAATACTCGTCTTTGTTTTTAATATTCAAGCAAGCTTTTTTATTTTTTATAATTTTTGGTAAAGGTATATATTTCGATCCACCGAGAAGCTGATATTTATTAATGTTTATTTCTAAATGTGAATTACACAAAAATGACCAACCGCTATCTCTTTCCTCAAACTCTTCAATTTTCTTTATGAGTAACTGAACTATTGATTTATAAATTGAATCAAAATCGTAATTAAAATTAATGATATAGTTTTTTGTAGCAAATGACTTTAATTCTTGTAGATCACTTTTAAACATAAGAAAAAATGAAAAAAAATCAAAATTAATTTTCACTGAGGTATGTTTTAATACTGACTGATCTATTAGATTTTTTACTTGCAAACTAATATTACTGAGAAACATTTCTGGAAAAATATTTATCTGTTCTTCAGTTGCAATGATTCTGTAACTTACGATTCGTCCTTTAAGAGGGCTATTACAAATTTTCTTGTTTTTGAGTGTTTTAAGAGTCTAGCACTCAAATATAAGAAAAATTTTGATTTTTATTTTGAGCACTCCATAGAGAATTAATCAAACTTTCTCGGGCATATATCTTTTTTAATTTTGTGGCCATATCTAAACCATAATCACACTTCTAAACTGAGATTTTAGAAGTGTGATTATGGTTTAGATATGGCCACAAAATTAAAAAAGATATATGCCCGAGAAAGTTTGATTAATTCTCTATGGAGTGCTCAAAATAAAAATCAAAATTTTTCTTATATTTGAGTGCTAGACTCTTAAAACACTCAAAAACAAGAAAATTTGTAATAGCCCTCTTAAACGAAGTATTAATAATTTCAATGTTATCGTGGAAAAGGATCGTGCTATTTTTTTTATGATCATTGCTACGTAAATGACCTGACCATCGACGATTTATCTACCAATACGTTGCAAACTGAGCAATGAGGCATTATTGATTAATTTAGTTTTACTTATCAATACTAACTACTTAACGTTTGATTAACAGAATAAAGTCTCTAAGTTTAACGTAAAAAAGATTAATTCTAACAACTAAAATTAATGATCTTATTAAAGTCTTAAAAGTATACAGTAATAACCGAAGAAAGTATTAGGACGACTAACCAACTATTGACGTCCAAATAGAAACTGTTTGCTGGCTGTGGTTCTCTAGTTGACCAGATTCGAGGCGCTTATCAAATTATTTCTGGAAAGAGAAATGCATAATATTAATTTAGCGCTCAGTTCTAAGAATGTAAAAAATTATTACAGTAAAAAATAGTTTATGAAATTACCTGCAATATATTTATCTCAATTATCCAGATCAGAAATGATTTGCTGTAGTTCTCTAGTTGAATAATCACTTCTTCATGAACTATGGAAGACTTTATTTCTGAGAAAAGAAATGCACAATATTAATTTTGCTCCCTAGTTGAAATTTAAATTTTATTACAGTAAAACATACTATATGAAAATTAACTGCAATATATTGATATTTATATCAATTATCCAGATCAGACATGATTTGCTGTAGTTCTCTAGTTGAATAATGACTTCTTGATAAACTAATCGAAACGCTTATCAAAATATTTCTGGAAAGAGAAATGCATAATATTAATTTGGCACTCGGTTCATAAAATTAAAAAAAATATATTAAAGTAAAAATAATAGTATATAATAATTACCTGCAACATAAAATATTTATATCAATTATCCAGATGTCAATTGTCCAGATGCGTAAATATTTATTTTCATACGAAAATTTTAAATTCCTGATTAATACCAATAACGTCGTTTGAACAGGTTTCACACTCCGTCGTTGATTTTAGATAATATAGTTACAATTTACAACTTTCCAATTTTAAAGTGTTGAAAATGTTGTTCATAAAAACTAATAAATCATAACAGGATGTTATTACTTACAATAATACGATATTTCTCCAATAAAGCAGTAAAATATTATTGCATTATTGCACAAATATTTGTTTTTAGGTCAGCTAAGTTACATTTGCATCAATCATCTATTTTAGGTAAGGTTGGCACGCATTCAACATTTATGTTACTCAGATAATTTGCGCAATGGGTTGAGCGATCGACTGCGCTGTCGCGGGTTCGATTCCCGCACGGAACAAATATTTGTATGAACTACAAGTAGTTGTTTTGGGTCCAGCTGTTTGTGTATGTGAGTTTAAATGTTTGTAAACGCACCCATGACACTGAAGAAATTCCTAGTGTGAGGCAAAGTTCTTAAAAAAAAAAAAAATGTTGTTGGGGTTCCGTTCAACCAAATGTTATCATAGAATGTCATTGCTAAGTCTATCCACTCATGTTTCTAAATGGATTATCGAACCAGTTAATGTTATGGATACTACTATACTACGAATGACAAAAACACAAAAGAATAAAAATGGTGTTTCAAATTTAAAAAAAAAATATCTTTGCCAATAAACTTAGTCGTTATGTTAGGCATTGTCTACTAATCAACTAAAGGTATAAACTAGTTATGGAACTCACAATTGATCACTTTTTATTTGTTATTATATTACTGTCTCGTTTTGTCAACCCTACGTTATTTCGCTGCATCGACATTCGCTGATATACGAATAGCTCCTTAGTCTTTATTTTTCAACTGGTATTATACGTCCAAGGAAAAAAGATGATTCATACCAATGATATATAAACTATAGATACGTTGTCCGCACTCTAAAATGACAACATGAAATGAAGGCAATTGGCCACATCGCGCTTAGCTACGCACCAACCTGTCGCACGACGCTACGTTTGTTTATAATTTAATAAATCCTGTGACGTGACTGAAGATGTATATTTATCTCCCTCTCGCAACAGGCATCCCGCCGTTCGGTGTCATATTTTCTTTCTCTTTCTTCACGCTTTTAAGTAGTTCTAGTATTTTCGCCGTTTTTAAGCGCCGCGATGTTGGTTCATGACGTGTCTATATATAATACGTCATTGATTCATACTAACATAGTTGACCGAATGTGGTAATTTTTAAAATAGTGAGTTTTTATGCGTTTCCGATTTTATAAGCCACGTGTTTCTAGAGTATACTATACAATCTAATTGAAGTTTGCAAGTGTGGAAGTTATCTTCAAGAAGTACTCTGCCATCGATCATAATTAGTGTGAATCACGAGTTGCTGTCAGTAGCGGTATTGATAGCCATCAAACCAAAAATATAAAATATCAATACCATAAAATTCTAACTGCAGATTGAAAAAATGTAAGTATAAAATACTGAGTGATTTTTACTAGAGGTCCGTGATCCGCTTGTTTATTTGTAGATTGATTTTAACAAAAACTTTTATTGTCTTTGTTACAGGTCTGATACTGAGTATGAATATTCTCAACCAGCTCCATTCCCTGACCAGAAAACTAAACCAACCCGCAAGTCATCTACAAAACCCAGTGGGAAACGGAAGTCGGATTCATCATCAACTAATACAACTCGAACGAGGTAAACAATATCTTGAATTAACTATTTTTCTTGCTTTTAATTAATTAAACCTGTGACATAAAGGTTTTAGGCACAAACATACTTCAATTTGTGTGTCATTAATGTGTTTCTCTTAATATTCTATCTGGGGTCTCCCTTGTTTGACCGAAAGGAATTTGACAAATTTTCACTTCCCAAAAAATGTTTCGCATAATTTCATTTGCCAAATGATTACTAAGCAAAAAATCTATTCACAAAAAATTGTAACGCAAACCTAATGTTTGGGAAATGAACGTTTAAACTATAACTTGTTTACCAAATAGTACTTTTAACATTTTTTATTTAGTCAAATATTTCAGTTGGAATAACAGTTTTTACGCAAAATCAAATAAGCCAAATATTTAGTATCGTCAGTTTTGAATTCTTCCTTTCCTATTCAGTCTTTAAAGTGGCACCAAATATCTCGAGGTCACAGTTTTAACCTAACCTAACCATTTATATTAAATAGTAATTATCCTATTCTAAATAGTTCAGTTCCGGGTAACCTACTAAAAACAATATATTTTTTCTATTAATGCAAGTCGTTTCTGGCACTCGCCGGCCGCTGCCGCGGCACCGCTCGCTTCGCTCGCTCGGCTCGTGCGTAGAAGGTCACAGTTTTAACCTAACCTAACCTACCCATTTTGTTTAAAGAAGAAATTAACCTAATCTAAATAGTTCAGTTCCGGGTAACCTACTAAAAACAATATCTTTTTTCTATTAATGCAAGTCGTTTCTGGCACTCGCCGGCCGCTGCCGCGGCACCGCTCGCTTCGCTCGCTCGGCTCGTGCGTAGGAGGTCACAGTTTTAACCTAACCTAACCTACCCATTTTGTTTAAAGAAGAAATTGACCTAATCTAAATAGTTGAGTTCCGGGTAACCTACTAAAAACAATATCTTTTATTCAATTAATGCAAGTCGTGTCTGGCACTCGCCCGTTTGGATACTCCGAAATAAAATTGCTAATGTCCATTGCAAAAAAAATAATAATTGTACTTTATGTAAAAATATTTTGCATAAAACAAATGATTATATTAAAATAAAATTGCATTTTTTAATTAAATAATTCCCAAAAAATCTTATTTTTGCCTATATTTTTTTTGTCTTAGCAAATCATTTCACCAAACGTTTATTGTCTAAAGATTGTTTGCTGTAATAAATCATTTGATTAAAGACCAAATGCCATAATGACTTTATACTTGGTAATATTTTGCCAAGTAAAAATTTGACCAAATAAAAATATGCGTACTAAAATCATTCGAAAGATTGCAATGGTATAAAAAAAAGTTGCTAAAATTTGTTTGGGTAATGAAATTTTGTCAAAATCTTTTCGGCAAAACGGCAGGATCCCTTCTATCTGTTGTGACGGTATTTCTTTAAGTGTATGCCTAATCTAGACTTCGCACAGGTGCAATTTGAAAATAAAATATAGCCTTTGTAACTCAGGAATAATGTAGCTTTCTACGGGCTAAAGCATTTTCGATTCATTAGTTCTAGAGATCAGCGCTACGTAGAAACTTACAAACAAATATTATCCCAAAGAAGTAAATTATTTATTAAGGTAACATACTAACAACAGTTTTATTTTTCAGTAAATTAACAAATACTGGTGTCGATATATTCGGTATCAGTCACGGCTATGAAAGTGACACGGAGCTCAACACGGGTTCATCATGTCTACCGTCATTCTTCGTAAACCGTGTGGCCAACGGTTGCGAGCGTCAAACAACAAGTACGGTCGGAGAGTACTACATCGACTGCAAGGTGTACAAGGCTAGCGACGCGCGCCTCACCGACTCCCAAGAGCTGTGGAAGAAGGCGCTCGTTCGTGTTAAGTTCCAGAGCAACGCGGATTCTCCTCAATGGAGAAAACTGCAAGAGTTCGTCCGCTCGGCTGACGTGTTGTCCCCAGAACAACCAAAATTTTACGACAAATGACTGTTGTTTCATACACGAGCGATAAAACCGATCACTAAAGTAAACTTTAACGTTATTGTGTATAAATAAATGTAGTATTGAACATTCTGTTGTTTTTTATTACTAATAATATTTAATCTGTTATACGAAGTGAAGTCGAACATAGCTTCTCGTGACTGTGGTCTTTGATTGAATCGATGGGGGCGTTACCAATCATTTAAACTCACATACACAAACACCCAGACCGGAACAACTAACTGTAGATCAGCGACAATTGTTGGTCGAGTGGAGAGTCGAGTCGATTATCAATGATTGGGCATTCTATACCATTTTCGGCAGCGAGGCGTACTCGCCGAGCGAATTGCCGAAAGTGGTATAGAATGCCCAATAATACCCTACTCAAGTGATTATTTAGTAAAGATATAGTGTTTTAGTGAATACTTATATGACATCTATTGAGTGTAATTGAAGATCTTGTGAAACATCCAGTTACGAGTAAAACTGTTAAAAAGTGCCAAAAAAAATAACTAACTTTGAATTCAAAAGATCTAGTGCAAAACTATTGATCTACTTCTAAAACTGCACCATTCCAAAACAAAGAAGGAGGAAATATCCCAAAAGGTACATAATATGCCAAATATAACCTTAAGGTGACACAGCTCACAGGCTCGAACTCATTGGTGGGCGTGGCTAAAAAGCACGCTGTCTCACCTGGCATCGTGCCCGAAGGAGATAGTATCAGTGATGAGCAGTTAGACGCTAGTCTTCACGTGCGTCTAGTTCGTACGCACACACTCAGCGTTCCGAACCGTTCCGAACAAAAACGAAGTTATAATACTTTCGTCTGAACTTTTATTTTAATGCGCTAAAAAGAATAAACTTTTTCTTTAAAACTTTTACTATCAACTTATAACGTCATCGTCACTACACAATTCGCGAGATTAGTGGCAACAATAATATTGTATAACTATATTGTTTGTTATTGTTCGCCAGGTCTGCTAATCCCTCGAGAGAAATAAATGGCTGTGAAGCCAGCAGAGTCTGGACGTTGGTCGGCAGACGACTGCTTTATATTGTCATCGTGGTACTGTGGATTTCCTTGGCCTGATAAAGTTTAGGATTTCCTTTTCAGGGCGTATCACGTCGGAGTCTCCAATTTAGTGGTTGTTGTACACTAACTAAATTAAATTAAAAATGTTCATAATTCTATATCAATTTAGTCAACACAAGACAGAGAAGTGACAGATCAGAAGAAAAGTAAAAATTATATCGTGAAGGTTTTATGTATATAAAGTTTCTAAATAAGTAGGTCGCTACACCATATTATAGGGTGTGCGTTTCGATGGCGCGACCACGGCGTTTTTTTTTTTAAAATAACTATGCCATGATTTTGTAAAAATTATGTATGTACGTGGTTCAAATTTCCCAAAACCTTAAATTTGTCAAAGTTATGGTTAAAAAGTTATAAGGGTTTGAACGTGGCCACGCCATCGAAACGCGGAGAACCGCGCGGCCATGGAAATCTTAAAAACTAAGCGTTGCAGAGACCTGAAATTTAGGTAAATAAAGGATTGAATTTGTAAAAAAAATATAAAAAATCCTAGGTTTATATTTCAGGAGCATACGTATGGTATCGCTTATCACCTTCAAAATGTTCTGAATGTGAAATATTTAATTAATTAATGAATTTAATTTTAAATTATTTATTTTTTACAAAATCTTGCCATAGCTTAAAAAAAAAAGAATGCCGTGGTCGCGCCATCGAAACGCACACATTATAGGAGTGCAATAAAAATGCACAGGCCCTTCAACTTCAGCGAAAAACAAATGACACGTCACTGACGTCATGCATGAAATGAAAAGGACAGAAATATAGGTCTTGTTCTTCTATCAAACGAAGGACATGTCAATATGGTGTATCCCCCTCCCGCACCGCACCGGGGGAAACATTATTCAGTGAGATGCACGAAAATTCATAGTAAAAGGCGCGCGTAAAAAAATATGAAAAGGCTTTTGGGAAATCGAATTTTATGAAAAAACCACTGCATAAATCATTATCAAATAAAATTTATTGAATTCTTCGATAATTTTGCTGTGTCGGTACCGACTTTGTTTTGGAAATTTGACACTTCTTTTATTACTAATTTACGCCCAAAGTTACGTTAAAATTGGCAATAAAAAATAATCTTTGGTAGCTCGTAACTTTTGAATGCCTTTTTATTTTACTATTCTGTTTCCGCACAGACACAATTAATAATGAGACAAAACGATATCATGTTTAACTTTAGATGTACCATGTCAAACAGTGGAGTAATAGTCCCCCGAAATTTGTATGGAAAATATGTTGTGCAGATCAACCGGTGGATGCTCAAGGGTAGCCCGCGAAATTCAAATTTTCTTACGTCAAGGGTAGCCCGCGAAATTCAAATTTTCTTACGTTTTTTGCAATTTGCAGGCCAGTGCTAGGTTGTATGTTGATTAAAATATTGTTTGCGACTGTAAGACGTATGTAGTTACAGAATTATATTCATCAAAATCATCAATACAACCCTCAAAGTTCATAATGGTGGAAAAATTACTTTTCCAAGGTCAAAATCATTCTTGCACCTTTATGAACTTGGTGGGTTGTATTGATGATTTTGATGATTATAATTGACATCATTTAAAGTACTGTTCCAGAATCTGCAAAGCCTTTACAATAAACAGGACATTCTTAAAGCGTTCATTACTGAAAATTCAACATACAAAGCACTAGGAACCCAGAGACGTGGCTTACGCAAGAAAAGTTAGACATCATTAAATTTAGTGGATATAAATTCGCAGCATCTTACTGCCGCAGCACTCGAACAGGAGGAGGAGTCTGTATCGTACTTCAGGATCACATTGACTGCATCCAGAGAAACGACATTACAGACATGTCCATAGAATATGTTTTAGAGGTATGTGCTACAGAACTACCTAATGAAAATTTGTTAATTATAAGTATTATAACCATGTATTGGAACAAAAGACAAGAAGAAACGTTCTATCAACAAATTATGGTCGGGGTGGGTCAGTTCTCAATTAAAAGGGCTTTGTTATCGGCATAAACTTTAATAAACTCAAAAGGAGTACACAGGTTAAAACGTCCGCCATCCTTGATCATAGTCCCTTTACTACTTACTAAACTATTCTACCAACTAAATGAAAAATACTTAAACTATTAAGGCCAATCAGCGGCCGAGTAGCCGCGCGACGACAAATCCGCGATTGGTCGGCGCGAGGCGCGTGGGCAAACACGCTACCGCGTTGGTGAAAAGCGATCGGGCGCTTTACCCCTATTGGACCTCTTTATACGTCCAGGGAGATGGATGGGAGCGTTCGGAAACGTCTTCCGCTATACACTCCCCCTCGGGTTCGTGAAGGCGTCCTCGCTCAGGAACCCGCTCATGATCGGCAGAAACAGGCTTGACATGACGAGGGCGGCCTCGATTACACTTTGGCATAATAGGAAGAGGCGGCGTATCGTCTCTATTGACAAATCGCGTAAGTTGGGACGCATGGAACCTGCCTATGACCTCGTCAGGAGAATTAATTTTAGATATTAGGTAAGTCGTAGGACTGGCTTTCTTAACGACTTCATAGGGACCATCCCTTTTTGGTATAAACTTAGCCGACAATCCTTTAGCAGCGTTAGCGCAGTCAATACGTGCGACTTTACCAAAACTTGATCACCGACATCAAAATCTAAGGATTTTCGACCCTTATCGGCGTAATCTTTACGTCTATCCTGTTCTTTCTCTACCCTATCCCTAATCGAAACAAGAGTCTAGAAATCTCTTTAGGTAAGGCGTTATCTGAGGAACAAAGTTATCCTTTTTCAGGACGGCCCTAATATCATAATGAACCTCAACTGGTGAACGAAGATCTCTAGCTAAGGTGAGAAAAGCTGGTGAAACACCTGTTGTCTGACACAAGGCTGAGTTCATAGCGAAACGAACTGACGGTAAGTGGACAGGCCATGAAGAATGCTCGGTGTCGACCAACTGAGCCAGCTGCACCTTTAGGTCTCTGTTTTTCCGTTCGGCTGGGTTTGCCTCCGGATGATTTAAAGGTAACAAATCCTGTTCAATTCTTAAAATGTACATACATTGTTGCATAACCGCAGAGACAAACTGTACCCCATTATCCGAGATAACGCGACGCGGAAAGCCGTACCTAAGGAAATACTCCTCGATTAGCGTCCGAGCACAGACCTCCGAGGTGGCGTCGACCAAAGCAAATAGCTCGACCCACCGAGTAGCTGTGTCCTCAACTAATAAAATGTACTTCTCCCCCTTCTCTCCAGGAGGGAGCGGGCCAAACAAGTCAATCGCTAAGACCTCTCCCCTTTGATTCAGTACTGGGGTCTGTAAAAGGCCTGAAGGCTTCAAGTTTGACGACTTGTACCGCTGGCACGTCGCACAAGACTTAACAAAGTCTGCGACAAACCGTCTCATTCCGGGCAAGAAAAATCGCTGTGAAAGCTTATGTAAGGTCCTATCAATACCTCGTCCGCATACCGGCCCGTGGTGCTGCTCGACGAGGTGGGCAAGCTCTTTGAAAGAGTCATTGCAAACCGCCTCGCCGAGCACCTTGCGGGGACTGGGCCGGACCTTGCGGAACACCAGTTTGGCGCGTGAGAGCCCTCATGACGGGGGATGCGGTGTCCAGGGGTGGGGTTGTCTTGGCGGTGTCTCTCGACATCGCCAACGCCTTCAACTCCATGCCCTGGAGCTGCATTAGGGAGGCACTCCGGTATCACCGGGTGCCGACCTACCTCCGTCGAGTAGTCGGGGACTATCTGACGGACAGAGCCGTCATCTACCCCGGTCGCAGCGGAGAATGGAACCGGCGAGAGATGTCGTGCGGTATTCCGCAGGGATCGGTCCTAGGGCCGCCCTTGTGGAACATCGGTTACGACTGGGTGCTGCGCGCCGACCTCCCTAGTGGTGTCAGAGTAGTTTGCTACGCTGACGACACGCTGGTGCTGGCCCAGGGGAGGTCGCACGAGGCGGCGGCCGAAGCGATGACACGCGGGGTTGCGACAGTCGTTGAGAGGATCCGGCAACTGGGTCTCGAGGTGGCATTGCACAAGTCCGAGGCCATGTGCTTTCATGGGCCTCGGAATGCGCCACCTCCGGGATCCTTACTCACGGTAGGAGGGGTATCCATCGGTGTCGAGTCGACTTTGAAGTACCTAGGACTCGTCCTCGACAGCCGGTGGAACTTCGTGGAGCACTTCCGACGTTTGGCCCCAAAACTGGAACGGACTGGGGCTGCCTTCAGGCGGCTCCTGCCCAACCTGGGGGGGCCGAACGCCTCCTGCCGGAGGCTCTACGCGGGAGTCGTGCGGTCCATGGCCCTTTACGGGGCCCCGGTGTGGGCGCGTTCTTTGAGGCGCCGCCCACTACCTGAACGCGCCCCAAAAGGTGGTAGCCGTAAGGCTGGCCCGGGGCTACCGCACGATTGCCCGCGAGGCGGCGAGCCTCCTTGCCGGATTGCCGCCATGGGATCTGGAGGCGATAGTCCTCGCGCGCCTACACGAATGGCGCGCGGAGGCGCTACGCCGGGGGGAAACTCCGCTGCCGCGACAAATTGTCGCTCAGCGGACAGACTTCCGGCGGGATCTCATGGCGACATGGAGAGAGCGACTGTCGCAATCCCGTGCAGGGCACGCCACGATAGTGGCGATAAGTCCCCTCTTTGAGGAGTGGCTTGAGAGACGCCACGGCGTCCTCACCTTCCGCCTGACGCAGGTCCTCACCGGACACGGAGTGTTCGGGTGGTTCCTGCACCGAATCGGGCGGGAGGAAACGCCCGGGTGCTTCCATTGTGAGGATCGACCGGAGGACACGGTGCAACACACGGTGGAGGTGTGCCCCGCGTGGGCGGAGCACCGCCGTGTCCTCGAAGCGGCGATCGGCGGCGGCGACCTCTCGCGTCCGGCCCTGGTGCAAGCCATGGTCCGGAGCGAGACGGAATGGGACGCCGTCACCTCCTTCTGCGAAGCAGTAATGCTAGAGAAGGAGGTGGCGGAACGTGAGAGGGAGAGAACCTCTCAACGTCCCGGCCGCTGCGGGAGACGCCCCGGGCGTCAGGGGCCACCACCACGTGGCCCCCGGCCACCGTAGGCGCGGGCCTGTGGACGGTGGGCTATGGGCTAGCTCGCCGTCCGTCCATCTCATGACGACAGGCCGTGTCGACGGCGCGTTCGTGTTTCACGCGCGCCTCAAAGAGAGTCAGCAAAAGGGAAGGGGTCCGTAGGGACCGATGCCTGCCGGGGTTGCGGGACTGTTCGAAAGAGATACCGTGGCCCCGGAACACAAAGGGCGATGAAGGAACATGGATGGGTTTTAGTCAGTAAAAGTCTGACACTCCCTCCTGCTCCGCCCAGAGCGGGAGGGGTTATTTGATGATTTCCCATCCGAAAAAAAAAAAAAAAAAAAAAAGGTCCTATCAATACCTTGATGCCCAGAAATAGGAGTATCGTGACATTCCCTCAAAACGTCCAGACGTAAACTCGCCGGAAGAACGAGCTGAGCTTCCTCGACGTCGATGTCAGGGTTGTAACGATATAGGACTCCTTGCTGCATACAGTAACCGCGCTCAGACCAGCGTTTTTCTTCGACTGCGTCATTACTTTCAAGACCAGTCATTATCTTTTCAAGTTCCGGGTCGTCTAACCGAGCAGCAGGGCTATTACGTATCTCTGTTGACAGCTCGAAATGATAGCAACTGGGCTCAGTGTCCATCAATTAACTGTCAAAAGGTTAGTTTCGTATTATGTATGACCAGTCGCGATCAAATATGACGTCATTGGTCGTCATCGTGGCTGATAGTCACCGTAACTCATTTCGACAGACGCTTTCGTATCGATTCTTCTAATAATGCGATTATGTAAGCATAGTGGACATCAAATTGATGACAACTGAGTTTGAAGTGGCTTTCGTGAAAGACGTTACGCCGTACCCGGGCTGTTAGTCACCGTAAAGTGACATCCACTCTGTGTAATACGTAATACCAATATTTTGACATTCACGGTTGTCATCAAACTTCGGTGTACAACCGAAGCTTGTTAATCACTGGATATCAAAAAGATACGTAATAGGCCTGCTGGTCGCAAATCGGCTGGACTTCTCGTGGGTAAGTCAACAACTACTGAACAAATACCAGACTGATCTTTGCTACTTTCTTCACAAGTAGGACGACTCAGCGTGTCGGCCACAACATTTGCTCTACCCGGAGTGTATTCATACTGAATATTGAACTCTTGTAACTTCAGTGCCCACCGAACTAATCTACCTGATGGCGACTTCAAGCTCAACAACCATTTGAGAGGTTGGTGGTCAACAGGGACCGAATTACCGTTACTTTTTGTATAACGTTACCAAATACCGTTATGTTAACGATAAAAAAGTAACGATATGAATAACGATACCCGCAAGTCCGTTAACGTTATCTAATAACTAAAATTAGTATCGGTAAAAGTAACGATACTTATACCGGTAATGACGCCAGCGGCGGGTGGCTTTGTATGGGAAAAGTTGCATTGCCCTTTTAAATCAGCTGTTCCATACATGCACACGCATACACGTAAGTATTGCAGTTTGCAATTTGTGTATGTAGGTAAGGTAGTATGTAGGTAGGGTGGGTAGACTAGGGTAGGTACGGTATGTATGTAGGCCAGGTGGATAGAGCTTGTAGATTAGATGATTAAAAATTAACAAACAAAACAAATTCATATTCAAAAACATAATTTAAAAAAATAAAAAACCCGACTGCGTAAATAAAAACTCAAAAGAAAAAAACACGTTTAGGAAACAGGATAATATATTGACTACAACAGCCGGGGCCCATTAAATAATCGAGTCTAAAACTAATTATAATAATAGAACAACAAAACAAATCTAATATTACAGATAATATACGGTACTAATTTGGCGTACGCGATGTTTGTATGACGTATTGACGTACTGGTCTTACTAAGAAATGAAACACTCGTATCGGCGTAAGCGCGCGAAATTTGTCGCGTTTTCGTAGGTATCTGTTTGATCGTTGTAAAATTCTAGTTGTTGCCGCTCTGATTAGCAGAGCCGAACGAAAAGATGCGCGGCGCGCGTTCGGTTTGGCAACGTCGCGCCAGTTATTGTTAGTTTTTATTGAATTATCGTTATTAGTAACGTTACTTAAATACCGGTAAATCCTATAAATTAACGTTATGTTTAACGTTAATATTTAACGTAGCATAACGTTAATGTTTGGGTAATTTTACCGGTATTTTTCTGGTAACGGTAACCGTCCCTGGTGGTCAATACCTACAATAATTTGTTGACCTTCCAAATAACCTCTGAACCGCTCAACTGACCAAACTACTGCGAGAGCTTCCCTCTCTGTAGTAGAATAATTACGCTCGGCGGGGTTTAAAAGGCGGCTCGCGTATTCGATCGGCCTTTCATCTTTTCCCTCACCTTGCAGCAACACTGCACCAAGAGCGTAATTACTTGCGTCCGTACGCAAGATAAACGGTTTACTGTAATCAGCTTGGACGAGTTTGGGCGCAGACGTTAAACGCTTTTTTAGCTCCTGAAACGCCTGATTTTGCTCAGCGCCCCATACCCAAGTCTGATTTTTCTTCAAAAGACGAGTTAAAGATTCAGCGACTTCTGAAAAGTTCAAAATGAACTTTCTGAACCACGAACACGTCTGAAGAAACGTTCTGAGGTCCAGTACAGTACTTGGTGCCTTCATGTCCGCCACTGTGCGAACTTTGTCATGCTCAGGTGAAACTCCATCCTGAGTAATGACATGACCCAAGTATTTTACTTCTTCGCGCGCGAAAACACATTTTTCGCGATTGGCGCGAAGATTGAACATACGCATCCTTTCAAACACTGCACGTAGATCAGCGATGTGCTGATCGAATCCTTCCGATATTACGAGCAGATCATCCTGATAGCACAACAGGGTCACATTCTGAAGTGAGGCGCCAGAGCGCAACCTGTCGATGAGTCGTTGGAATGTTGACGGAGCGTTTTTGAGCCCAAACGGCATCCTTTTGAAACGATACGTACCAAAAGGCGTCAAAAAGGCCGTTTTATCTCGATCGCATTCCCTGACCGAAACATTCCAAAACCCACTACGCATATCTAACGTACTCATTATGCAATTTTGCTTAGTAGACTGCACCAGCTCGTCTATAAGCGGCATCGGGTACACATCGGTTTTAGTTATGGCGTTAATTTTCTATAATCTACGCAAAACCGAACTTGACCGTTCTTTTTAGGCACTAACAATGCAGGCGATCCCCATGCCGATTCGCACTCCTCTATAATATCATCAGTTAACATCTTTTCGATTTCTGACTTCATTATCTCTTTTTTAGCAGGAGTAAGCCGGTATGGAGGGACTGCAACTGGAGCGTGGTCGCCGGTGTCAATGACGTGCTCCGCAAAAGCAGTTGGTTCGCCCCGTAACTCAAACACATTCTTATTATCCGAAAGGAACTGGGCCAGAACCTCACGCTGCTCGTTGCTAAGCTTTGAAGCTTCCTCGTCCCTAAGCAAACTATTGATAGGCACACTCTTGACCGGGTGTGCGGGTTTTTCAAATGGGAGATCGAACTGCTCAGCACTGTCAGCGAAGTGCCACTTAGAACTACTAAAATCAACACAGATACTAAAATTTATCAAAAAATCTATACCTAAAAGTGATTCATTATTGTCCGCGTCCGGAAAAATTAAAAAACTAACGAGCCTGGTTCTACCTTCAAGAGTAACATTCACTTCGGTAGTAAGTACATTCATTAACCTGAGTACACCATCTGAAATGTTTCCATTTTCCATGCTAGAGGACATAGGATGACCTTTGGCCTTTGAGAGAGCGTATAGCGTATGACCAGCCACACAGCTTTTAGCTGCCGAATCTAGTAACGCGGTACCATTCTCACCTAAAATACTAATCTTTAGCACGGGCCTTAGAAAAGATCGAAAGTTACGATTATCGTTAAAAGGTTGTGCACCACTGGTGATTCCGTACAACTGTTGATTATTATTCTGGGAATAAAAATGTTGAGAACCGCTGACGTTCTCGGAAAAAGGTTGATGACCACTTGCGATCTCTGAAAAATGTTGAGAGTCGCTGGTATTGTTATCAAATGGTTTATAATCAGCGGATCTGGAAATAGGCATAAAATCGCGAGCGCAAGATTTTGAACCGACGGAATTACCAGAATACGATTGACAATGCCAACCATTGAACATTACCGACCGTGACGCACTATCATTAGACTGCGACGGTGACGCGAACTCCCCCTGGTCGCAAGAAGTACAAACACATGCCTTATTAATATAAAAATAACATTGGTCAACACAAAAACGATTCTTAGAATTATTATTACAAGTGGTAGACGTAACACTAACATTGTTATCAACACACGACGACTTATCGAAATAAAATGTATCGTTAAAACTATGACACTCTATACAACAAACTTTATGTAAATATTTACTATAACTATAAGGAACACTATTAACAGGATAGTCGGTATCCATAGCTAAAATATTAACATTACAATTTGGAACATTAGTGTGAGAACTGAACTTAGTGACAGAACTAGAATTAGTGGCTGAACCCCCTGCGACTTTCACGGCCGCGGGTTTACCTCGAACTTTGCACGACGACACGCGTCGCTCGACGCTGGAAGGCGCGGGCGCGCCCGCAGTACCGGCAACCATCGCGCTACCTCGCGGCGGCGGGGTAGTCAATTGTAGCGGCGGTGGCGCGTTGACCTTGGGTCGTATGTCGCCATGTACGCGAGGCGTACGATGCGACAGGGAGCAATCGGTGGGTGCACGAGACTCACGTGCAGAAGTAATAGAACAGAACGCCGAATGTCCCCTGTTCTTACCATCATTGGCAATACACTTCGGGCACTTCGACTTTATGATATTCGCGGCACCACAACCGTAACACTTAATGTCTTTTTTAAGCTCACTTTTTGTGTTATTTTCGTCACTACTTTTCACTAATTTCTCGCACGTTTCTTTTGTGTGACCGCTACGTTTGCAGTAAACACAGAACGACTTCGTATTCCCTGCCTTTCTTGTCGTTGAGTCGCCCGTGCGACTAGCGGCGACGACGACGGCAGCGGACGATCGGGAAGCACGACTTGACGTATCGGTATGAATGTGCGCAGGCTCGGCGGCGGCGCGTGATCCATCTTCGATATGAGACGACGGCTTATGACCTTGACGACCGTTTTGTGACTCTTTTAGCGAGTCTTCTACGGCGCGTGCCTTCTTCAGCAACTCGTCGAATGTCGAAACCGTAGCTCTGTCGATGCGCTTCCTGATGCGACGATCTAACAATCCATATGTCATATCTAACTCGACGCGTTCACACAAGTCTTCTTGTGGAAGTTTTGCAAACAAGGCACGAACTTTCGCTATAAACAAATCTGTGTTTTCGGTACCTTGTACGAGGGAGAATAACTCGACGTAAATACAAAACGGCGGGCGGCGTTCACTATACGCACTACGCAGTCTAGTTATAGCTTCATCCCATGTCGTCGTTGAGCCCTTGATACCTTGCCACCATGTTCCCGCCGATGAAGTGAGCAGCATGGACATACCTAAAAGAGCGTTCTCGTCGCTTATGTTTAGGCAAGACTTGTAAACCTCTATGGCATCTATAAAGATTTCCACGGATTCTTCTGGATTGCCACTAAACTTAGATGAACATTTCGAGAAGTTGCCTGTGGACTTCATGATAGCCGCGGCGGCGTTGGCGGTGGCGGCAGATGTACTTGCATCTACCGACGCGAGTAATGGCGTCGACAAACGAACTTCGCGTAAGAGTTGCTGACAAAATTCTGCTTGCGATTGTTGAATCGATGTTATCAGCTTGGCAAGGACATCTTGTGGCATCGTTATGTTGCTTGACTGTTCTGGTTCCGATGATTCCTCGTGAATCGAATCGTCGGCGTCGGCGGGCAGCGACTTGCGTCTTCGCGGCATTTTGCAAACCGATAAGTACCTACTTTTCGTAAAAAGCTACAATACACAATACACGGCTCGTGGTTGTACCAACCAGCAATAATCCACACGTAGACTCAAAACACTTCGACTTATCTTCAGTAATATCACTTTCCCATGATACGTGTTCCACTTGCTTTTCTTGCAAAATTAGTTTTAATCAGAATTTCTAAGTACTGAAATTAGATTTTTCATCCAAACACGGCAAATTATTGGCATTTTTTTTCTTCACTTTTAGGACGTGGATCGCAACCCAATTTTGACTTCACAATCAACCACGCTCTGCTAATGCTAATGTTAAGATTTGGGTAGGTGGTTGATCAGTAAGAATGTATGAATCTGAACACTGTTTATTAGAGAAAGCTTAGACATTTACATATTTCAAAGAAAACAAAAAGAGGACTTTATGGAATTGGTTTTTTTGGTGGCTAAAAAGTGGAAGAACAATATTATAGAGTTCCTTGGATACTCGGAGAGGGTAGCAGTTCTCAAACTAAGCATCAAAGACCAACATAGTTTGACCATTGTCCAAGCTTACGCACCTACATCGTCACACAGCGATGACGAACTGGAAAACTTTTATGATGTACTATCGGGGTCTTTTCGACCTGACCAGTTTATTTTTTTTTCGCTTAAATCATGCGGAGGCGCCGAGCCAAGCCCCCTTAAAGTTTGGGCCTATTAGGAAAGCGTAGCCTAGCCGTGTGGTATCCGGCAGAGTAGAATAGAACCAACCCATTACACTCACGGGTGTCGTATAAGGCGACTAATGTCTGAGGCAGAACACCTTGCGCCTCCGTAGACCAGAGAATGGGCAGCAGCGTTTTCTGTTAGTATTTCATCACTGCGATCTTCAATCCGCCTGCCAAGCGTGGAGATTACGGCAAATTACTCCCATCATGGGAGAGGCTTATGTCCAGCAGTGGACGTTATGGGCTGATGTAGTAGTAGTAGTAGACTCAAAACATAGGCAAAGTTACTGTCTATACACAGTTTTATGCACTTGTCGGTCGTTATCACCGTATCACCAAAGTTTTTCGACTTGAACGAACTTACAACGAACGAAAAGTTTGATCCGCACAACAAAAACTCCAACCCCCTGTTTTAATTTACAAAACACACGTTGGAGCGCCAAGATATAGTCGGGGTGGGTCAGTTCTCAATTAAAAGGGCTTTGTTATCGGCATAAACTTTAATAAACTCAAAAGGAGTACACTGGTTACACATTGGCACAGGTGGCTCTACTAGCACTCGAGTAGAGCGGACGTGTGTATTAGCGATTTTATTTATTATATGGCGTAAAAATAATATTCAAGTGATCTGTGACCTAGATACCAAACCGCATTTATGTGCTAAGTTTGTGATTTACTTTAGTGAATAACAAGTAGTTATGAGAAATATCTAAGAACTAAGTAAATATGTCAAATATTGAAAACAGCCCTCGGAGTATTCCACCTCCTAGCAGCCCTGCAACCAAACCCCAAACACCTTACCATGCGGCAGAAGGAAGATCAGAAGCAGTGGAAACCAGCGATATCAGTAACTGGTTGACCTCCATCGACAAATGCCTGAGTGAAGTCTGTTTCATTGCTCAGGAAGGAAAGCTGAACTCCGAACAAAAGCTGAGGATCAATAACCTTTCGCGCAAGGTAGAACATGGCGTTTCACAAATGGCAGTTTACTACCAGGACTTGAGGCTCAAGCTCAAAGAATATCAAGTGATGAAAGAAAAAAGGGACCTTACGAATTGTCTTGAAAATTTCCAGCAAACAATTCAAGCTAGCATTGAAGAAAATTGCATCAAGACAACTATGGCAGAAAAAGTGTCGTTTGCTGACATGGTTAAAACTAATAACAATAATTACTTGCGCCCAAATAACCTCAGCTCTATTGCAATTTATCCAACAAATAAATTAAAGTCTAGTGACGACACAAAAACTTTGGTCCAAAAAATAATATGCCCGGAACAAATGAAATTGCACGTTCGAGGATTACGCAAAACTAAAAACGGGGGCGTTATTATCAGCACAGAGACAAAAGACGACATTGAAAAACTTAGACAATCGTCACAGCTAAGCAGTTCAGGCCTGAAAATGGAAGAGCCCCATAAGAGAAGACCAAGAATTGCTGTTATAGGAGTTCCGACCATTCTAAGTGATCAAGAAGTCTACGATTGCATTTATGAGCAGAACTTAGCGGACAAGCTGCCTAATTTACCTCGTGACTCTTTTATGGCTTCCATAAAATTAAGTCACAAGTCGGGTAAAAAGGAAGGACCTACGTGTAACTTTATTCTTGAAGTTACTGCCAGCATTAGAAAGGCCCTTATAAACCAAAACCGAGTGTACATTAATTGGACATCCTGCCCAGTGAGAGACTTTACATTTGTAACCAGGTGCTTTAAATGTCAACAGTATGGACATGCTGCAAAGACTTGTCGGGAAGCTACCTACACGTGTGGACATTGTGGAGAACAAGGGCATCAGTCTAAGGAGTGCAATTAAAATGCTGAACTGCCGCAGTGTGCAACATGCTTGCGTTTTAAAAAACCGAGCAACCACAAAACAGGCGATCTAGAGTGCCCCGCTAAGAAAATAGCTGAGGCAAGATATGTCAATTCCATTGATTATAATGACGCGTGAGAACGCCGTTTTTATTTAATAAGTTCTGTTTATCTATTTGTGTTATACTTACTTTGTTTACTCTTAAGCATATTGACATTTTGTATGTACCTATTAATTGTCGCACTTATTGTATTTTTAGTCTTTAGTATTTATAAATTTATAATACAATCATTACGTATATTTTACATTTTAGTGACAGTATTTTTCTTTGTACGTAGACACAAAGTAAACGTGACCTGGATATTTGTGTTATGCTTCATTGCAAAAATAATAGAATTTTGCAGAGAAGTTAGCTAAACAAACTGTTTTTTCTTACTTTGAATAGAACCATAATAATTATGTACCTAGCATATTTATAGATAAGTTATTAACTAGTTGTTTATGGAATCTTAGATAATATTTATGTATAAGCGCTTGAGTGAGTTACCTGAGATACAGGTTTATTCCTAGTTCAGGTAGAATCAAATTATTGTATACCTATAGTTTTTAGGGCCCCTTTGTAATATTTTTGTATTTAAATTATTTTAATAAACAATTTCAAACAATTTCAATTTCAAACATTACACAGGTTAAAACGTCCGCCATCCTTGATCACAGTCCCTGTACTACTTACTAAACTATTCTACCAACTAAATGAAAAATAGTTAAACTATTAAGGCCAATCAGCGGCCGAGTAGCCGCGCGACGACAAATCCGCGATTGGTCGGCGCGAGGCGCGTGGGCAAACACGCTACCGCGTTGCTGAAAAGCGATCGGGCGCTTTACTCCTATTGGACCTCTTTATACGTCCAGGGAGATGGGAGCGTTCGGAAACGTCTTCCGCTATAAAATACAAAACATTCTAAGATATGTAAACATGAAATACTCTACACTTAATGTTATTATAGGAGGCGATTTTAATATAAATATCCTGCCTAGAAATTTAAAATCGAACCAATTCTTAAATCTAATGCAGGAATTTAGACTCACACAATACATAAAAACCCCGACACGCATAACACCTACTACAAAAACATGTTTAGATCTCATATTCACAAACTTCATATTATATAAAGATATGTACACAACGGTAGAAGAGTTAGGTTTTTCCGATCACAATAGTATAATTTTACACTTAATGTTACCCAAGCAAACAAAGAAAATAAATTGGTACACAACAAAACGGCAATTCAACAATACAAATATTTTAAAATTTAAATCAAAATTGCACGAAATAAATTGGAACGATATTATAACGGCTGAAAAGAATATTCATGAAAATTATGAAGCTTTTAACGAAATCCTAAATTGCATCCTAAATCAAAGTATCCCATTACAAAAATACAAATTAAAAACAAATTATAATAAATATTGGCTCTCAAAAGGTATAAAAACCTGTTGCAAAAATAAAAGACTATTGAAGATACTAATTACCAAAACAAAAAACCCTATATTAACAAAATACTACAAGAAGTATGAAAAAATATTAAAGAAAACTGTAGTGACAGCAAAAAAACAACACTATAAACATAAAATGATGAAATCAAGCAATAGAGTAAAAACAATGTGGGGTATAATAAATGAACGGACAAACAAAAATATGAGACGCGAAAAACAGAATATTACTATACAAATAAACAATAATAATATGACTTCAGAGCCCAAAGAGATAGCTAACATCTTCAATAACTTCTTTGCTTCTATTGGGAAAACTAGTACGAGCTCATCTAGCAATACACGTAAAGAAACACCTACAATGTCTACAACGGAGAATTCTATATTTCTGAGTCCAATAGATCCTTACGAGGTGAATGTGTAGGGTATACACCTATATTTAGTTTACATATTTGTATGGATTATTACACAACACATTTACATACAAACAGATTTATTTATATGTATTTATAATAATCACATATTACACATCACCGGCATCTATATTGACTGTGTGAGACTGCACAAACAGACTCACGATGTCCGCGATTACGCGGAGCCCTAATCACAATATATTTGTCCAATTGACAAAGGAAAAACAACTATTCAATACACTTACCATCACGCTGGCACCGGTGATGTGACGTAGTCCTGGTCACGTCTCATCTGGGTGGGGTGTAAGTATATCTGTGGTGTGTGTGGTGTATGTATAGTTAGGTAAGATTCGACGGTAACCAAAGGACGCGCGCGGCTCGCACCGTCGACTCCAGGATCAAACCTTCAGATCCCACACGTGGCACCTCTCACGAATGTCCAACTGAATTTTATCCCGGTTTGCTAACCCAATCGGGGATATAATAGTCCAGCACTGAATTTAGGAATTTACGGCGTTCAAAGACACAAAAGGCCGTCTACATAACCAACAAATTACTCGCGGTCAAGACCCAAAATGGCGAGATTTCTCAATTTTCACTCAATTATCAACAAAATATCAAACACCGAACAGGATTGCATCGGATTAACAATAACTCAAAGTTTTCAAACAATAATTACAAGACAGCCGCGTGCATCAAAATTACAAGCACGGACCATTATTCAACCAAAATTGCACTGACAAGCAAACGTCATCGCACTGATTCGCACAGACAACGAAACGTAATCTGTCAAACGTCAAAAGGTGCGTTCAGAGTCTTGGTGGATGAAACATTGACAACATCAATATAATGTCGGATGATGTCGGGCCACTGTATACTGGAACCGCACCGCGGCCGAGCTACGTCATCGTGACGTACAGCGAGCGAGTGAGGTGGGAGCAGCGCGCGATCGTTGACTGCCCTCTCCGTGACCTTCAGTCGGCACTAACTCTGCAACGACGCGTGCGCGCTTGTTATAAACTGTATAATTATCCGTGTTCTATGTTAACTGTGACTATTGTGACTGTGACCTATCTCTCTGTTCTCCTTCTACTGTTTTGTGTTGTGCGTGTGATCCTTACTCAATAGAACTGTGAGTACTAACTAGGCAGTGACTTTTATTTATACTCCGGCCTACCCAACACACTAGACAACACCGCTATACTGGTGACCCCGACGTGATACACTAATAAAATGAGTGATAGTGAGTCCGAGCACACCGCGTCATCACAGCCGGCGGAAAATGTCACGCGGAGACCACGCAAGGCGAAGCGCGTGTCCATTGTGGCTTCGCACGAGATTTGCCGTGCGCCGTTGAAGTTACCACCGTTTTGGCCAGAAGAGCCCGAGCTATGGTTCGCCCAAATAGAAGCGCAATTTAAGAACGCTGGCGTGACGGATGACGTCACGAAATTTAATTTTGTGGTCGGTCATCTTGACCCCCAATTTTCAAAGGAGGTGAAGGACGTCACCATGTCTCCACCCGCCACCAACCGTTACGTCAAAATGAAGACGGAATTGGTGAAGCGCCTCTCCGCCTCCCAGGTGAAAAAGGTGAAGCAGCTGCTGATGCACGAGGAGATGGGAGACCGGAAGCCGTCGCAGTTTCTTCGCCACCTGCAGGGTCTAGCTGGACCGAGCGTGCCCGAGGACTTCGTGCGCACCATTTGGAGCAGCCGACTCCCCAGCAGCATCCAGCCCCTGCTGGCATCGCAACCGCACAGCACCTTGGAGGCGCTGGCTGACCTGGCGGATCGCGCCCAGGACATCGTGGCACCGAGCCACGTAGCAACAACTTCGGCAGCTGGACCCACTGTGAGTGAGATGGCAGCCGAAATCGCAGAGCTGAAGCGAGCGATGAGGGACCTGACGGTGCAGCTGCGTGACAGTCGGTCGCGTAATCGCTCCCACAGTCGTGGTCGAGACACGCGACGCCACTCACGCCAACGTTCCTCAACCCGCTCAGACTCCAACTACAGGAAACACCCACAGTGCTGGTACCACTCTATGCATGGCGAGAAGGCCAAGCGTTGCGTCAAGCCCTGCGACTACAAGAAGGGAAACGCCACGGGCAGTCAGTAATGGCGACAGACGATTGCCCCGCCTCTACTGGTCGCCTGTTCATCACGGACCGAAGGACAATCACGCAGTTCCTGGTCGATACAGGAAGCGACCTCTGCGTGTACCCTCGTCGTCTGCTCAGCGAGCGTCGAGCGCCCACCAACTACCAACTTGTGGCCGCGAATGGGACGCCCATCTCAACATATGGTTTTCTCGAACTTAACCTAAACCTAGGATTACGTAGAGACTTTAAGTGGCGTTTTGTGGTAGCTGAGGTTACAAAACCTATCATAGGTGTAGATTTTTTGTGTTTTTACTCGTTAACCGTTGACTGTAGAAACCAACGCTTAATCGACAGTAGTACCAATGTTTCTTGTATTGCCTCGAATCCATCAGATTCCTCTTTATTTTCAGTAAAGGTGTCTTCTGGCGACTCGAGGTACCACAGAATCCTCGACAGTTTTCCCGATATCACCCGACCTGCCGGAACACTACGCACCACACCACATAACACGGTACACCATATCCGCACGACCCCAGGCCCGCCAGTATCATCTTCCTTTCGGCGATTAGCGCCAGATAAATTAAAAATTGCTCAGCAGGAGTTCCAGCTGATGCTGGCCAATGGAACTGCCAGACCCTCGGCGAGTCCCTGGTCATCTCCACTCCATCTCGCCCCCAAAAAGGACGACGGTTGGCGACCATGCGGAGATTATCGCATGCTCAACGCACGAACAGTCCCTGACAGGTACCCGATTAGGCACATCCACGACTTCACACATAGCATTGCAGGCTGTCGAATCTTTAGCACCATCGACCTCGTGAAAGCCTATAACCAAATACCTGTCAGCCCGGACGACATTCCGAAGACCGCATCACCACACCGTTCGGCTTGTACGAATTTCCGTACATGACGTTTGGTTTGCGTAACGCAGGCCAGACGTTTCAACGTTTTGTCGACGAGATGACCAGAGGGCTAGACTTTTGCTACTGCTATTTAGACGACTTCTTAATTTTTTCTAGGACAGAAGCAGAGCACGAGGAGCATCTCCGTACTATCTTTAACAGGTTGAAGGACTTCGGCATGTTAGTGAACACGTCCAAGTGTGTTTTCGGTGTCCCGGAGGTAACATTTTTAGGTTACCATATCTCCGAGAAGGGCACAAAACCACTGGACACCAAGGTCGAGGCCATCAAGAAGTTCCCACAGCCCAAGGATGTTCGTCAGTTGCGACGATTTCTGGGTATGATCAACTTTTATAGGCGTTTCATGCCTCACGCAGCACAGATACAGGCGCCACTTCACAATCTTTTGATTGGCAACGTAAAGGGCTCGCACCCCATATGTTTGGCGGAGAGTACTTTACGAGCATTCGAGGACTGCAAGGAAAGCCTAGCTAACGCAGCTTTATTAGCACACCCCGACTGCAATGCCAAACTCGCATTGGTTACCGATGCGTCGCATACTGCAATCGGCGCGGTGTTGCAGCAGCTTAGCGAAGACGGCTGGCAGCCACTAGCTTTCTTTTCCCGGAAGCTTGGCCCTTCGCAAGTGAAGTACTCTCCCTATGACAGGGAGCTGCTGGCCATTTACGAGGCCATCAAATACTTTCGCCACATGCTGGAGGCTAGGCACTTCGTCGTGTACACGGACCACAAGCCGATCAGTTTCGCATTCCATGAACGGAAGAGAAACTGCTGGCCTAGGCAATTCCGGTACCTCGACTTCATTGCCCAATTCACCACCGAGATATGGCATATTGCTGGCAAGGACAATGTTGTCGCCGACCCCTTATCTCGCGTGGAGGAACTACAGGTGCCGGTCAGCCTCAGCACCCTCGCAGACTCTCAAGCATCAGAACCAGAACTGAAGAAACTTCTTCAGGAAGGATCTTCACTGGTGCTTGAGAAGGTGCAGGTCCCAGGGGAACGTACGTTCGTGTACTGCGACGTCAGTACAGCGTCTCCCAGACCATTTGTGCCCAAAATGCTGCGGAAGCAAGCATTTGACAGCTTGCACTCCCTTTTTTTTTTTTTTTTCGGATGGGAAATCATCAAATAACCCCTCCCGCTCTGGGCGGAGCAGGAGGGAGTGTCAGACTTTTACTGACTAAAACCCATCCATGTTCCTTCATCGGCATTTGTGTTTGTGTTCCGGGGCCACGGTATCTCTTTCGAATAGTCCCGCAACCCCGGCAGGCATCGGTCCTTACGGACCCCTTCCTTTTTGCTGACTCTCTTTGAGGCGCGCGTGGAACACGAACGCGCCGTCGACACGGCCTGTCGTCATGAGACGGACGGACGGCGAGCTAGCCCATAGCTCACCGTCCACAGGCCCGCGCCTACGGTGGCCGGGGGCCACGTGGTGGCGGCCTCCGACGCCCGGGGCGTCTCCCGCGGCGGCCGGGACGTTGAGAGGTTCTCTCCCTCTCACGTTCCGCCACCTCCTTCTCTAGCATTACTGCTTCGCAGAAGGAGGTGACGGCGTCAGATTTCGTCTCGCTTCGGACCATGGCTTGCACCAGGGCCGGACGCGAGAGGGCGCCGCCGCCGATCGCCACTTCGAGGACACGGCGGTGCTCCGCCCACGCGGGGCACACATCCACCGTGTGTTCCATCGTGTCCTCCGGTCGATCCTCACAATGGAAGCACCCGGGCGTTTCCTCCCGCCCGATTCGGTGCAGGAACCTCCCGAACACTCCGTGTCCGGTGAGGACCTGCGTCAGGCGGAAGGTGAGGACGCCGTGGCGTCTCTCAAGCCACTCCTCAAAGAGGGGACTTATCGCCACTATTGTGGCGTGCCCTGCACGGGGTTGCGACAGTCGCTCTCTTCATGTCGCCATGAGATCCCGCCGGAAGTCTGTCCGCTGAGCGACAATTTATCGCTGCAGTGGAGTTTCCCCCCGGCGTAGCGCCTCCGCGCGCCATTCATGCAGGCGCGCGAGGACTATCGCCTCCAGATCCCATGGCAGCAATCCGGCAAGGAGGCTCGCCGCCTCGCGGGCAATCGTGCGGTAGCCCCGGGCCAGCCTTACGGCTACTACCTTTTGGGGCGCGTTCAGGTAGTGGGCGGCACGCCGCCTCAAAGAACGCGCCCACACCGGGGCCCCGTAAAGGGCCATGGACCGCACGACTCCCGCGTAGAGCCTCCGGCAGGAGGCGTTTGGCCCCCCCAGGTTGGGCAGGAGCCGCCTGAAGGCAGCCCCAGTCCGTTCCAGTTTGCTGTCGAGGACGAGTCCTAGGTACTTCAACGTCGACTCGACGCCGATGGATACCCCTCCTACCGTCAGTGAGGATCCCGGAGGTGGCGCGTTCCGAGGCCCATGAAAGCACATGGCCTCGGACTTGTGCAGTGCCACCTCGAGACCCAGTTGCCGGATCCTCTCAACGACTATCGCAACCCCGCGTGTCATCGCTTCGGCCGCCGCCTCGTGCGACCCCCCCTGTGCCAGCACCAGCGTGTCGTCTGCGTAGCAAACCACGCTGACACCGCTAGGGAGGTCGGCGCGCAGCACCCAGTCGTAACCGATGTTCCACAAGGACGGTCCCAGAACCGATCCCGGCGGAACACCGCACGACATCTCTCGCCAGTTCCATTCTCCGCTGCGACCGGGGTAGATGACGGCTCTGTCCGTCATATAGTCCCCGACCACTCGACGGAGGTAGGTCGGCACCCGGTGATACCGGAGTGCCTCCCTAATGCAGCTCCAGGGCATGGAGTTGAAGGCGTTGGCGATGTCGAGAGACACCGCCAAGACAACCCGACCCCTGGACACCGCATCCTCCGTCGTGAGGGCTCTCACGCGCATGATGGCGTCCACCGTAGAGCGCCCCTTGCGGAAACCAAACTGCTGTTCCGCAAGGTCCGGCCCAGTCCCCGCAAGGTGCTCGGCGAGGCGGTTTGCAATGACTCTTTCAAAGAGCTTGCCCACCTCGTCGAGCAGCACCACGGGCCGGTATGCGGACGGAGAGTCCGCAGGGCGCCCCGGCTTCCGGATGAGGACCAGCTTCCCCGTCTTCCAACGAAGCGGGAACTGGCCTCTCTCCAAGCATGCGCTTAGGAGCCCCTCCAGTCGGGGCCCGAGAGCCTCCGAGGCCAGGACCCAGGCTTTGCCAGGCAAGCCATCGGGTCCCGGGGCGGTATTTTTGGCACTGAGCCTGCGTACCGCCACTCTCAGGTCTACCCCAGTCACCTCCGGAGTGTCGTCGTCGTCGTCCTGATGATCCGCTTCCAGCACCGCAGGCGGCGGAGCCATAGGCGGGGGTGGGTGTTCCCCTCGCGAAGGGAACAGAGTGCTCACCACGTCCTCCACGAGCTCAGGCCGGAGACTCTGCGTCAGTGGGGGGGCCCAGGGGCGGAGTTTGTCCCGCACCAACTTGTAAGGGCGCCCCCACGGATCTCTGCCGAGAGTCCCCAGCATCTCCTCGCGGGCCAGATCCCTGGCCTGCAGGACAGCCTCGCGGAGAGCGGTCTTCGCCGCTCTGTACCCCTCATATAGCTCCGCCTCAATGGCTGCCGCATCCGGTGGGCGGATGCGGAGCCTGCGATGCCTGGCGTACAGGTGCCAGCTTGCACTCCCTCAGTCATCCAGGCGTCTCAGCGACTGCCAAATTAATCGCAGAGCTCTACGTTTGGCCAGGCGGCAGGAAAACTGCAGGGAGTGGGCGAGCTTGTCTTGTATGCCAGCGGGCTAAAGTGAGCCGCCATGTATCTGCGCCATTAGGAGCATATCACCTCCCACGTTCTAGGTTCACCACAATTCATATTGACCTTGTGGGCCCGCTCCCAATTTCACAAGGCTTTAGATACTGTCTGACGGCAGTCGACCGATTTACCAGGTGGCCAGAGGTCGTACCTATTGTCGACATTACTGCCGAGACAGTAGCTAAAGCATTGCTGGCTGGATGGATTGCCCGGTTTGGCTGTCCAACCGACATTGTTACGGACAGAGGCTCTCAGTTCGAGTCGGCTCTGTTCGAACAATTGTCCAAGATTGCTGGTTTCCACCACAAACGGACAACGGCATACCATCCAGCGTGTAATGGCATGGTGGAGCGATTTCACAGGCAACTCAAGGCGTCCATCACGTGCCATGCCAATGACAAGTGGACCGAGTCCCTGCCGTGGGTATTGCTTGGCATAAGGAGCGCATTCAAAAAGGATGTCCAAGCGTCTTCCGCCGAACTAGTTTACGGCGAACTGCTAAGGCTCCCAGGAGAATTTTTTACTCCCAGCGATGACGGAACGACCGACATCACGGACTTTGCTGCGCGCATCCGCAAGTTTGCTCACAGCTTGCAGCCAACTCCAGCTTCCCGTCACAATAAAGCGAGCATTTTTATATTTAAGGATCTGCAGACCACTGATCACGTGTTCCTTCGTGAAGACGCATTACGTGGCTCACTGCAAGCAGCGTACACAGGTCCTCACAAAGTTCTGCAAAGGGGTGACAAAGTTTTTAAAATTTTATTTAAAGGCAAAGAGGTCACGGTCTCAATCGACCGCCTAAAACCAGCCTACATATTGGCCGACAAAGCTGACCCCCATAACGACACTTCACCTAGCGGCAAAACCGAGTATACTACTCGTTCTGGTCGTCGGGTCAAGTTTCCAGATTTTTATCGCCCTTGACGGTCTCTGGAGGGGGGTGGTGTAGGGTATACACCTATATTTAGTTTACATATTTGTATGGATTATTACACAACACATTTACATACAAACAGGTTTATTTATATGTATTTATAATAATCGCATATTACACATCACCGGCATTTATATTGACAACATCAATATAATGTCGGATGATGTCGGGCCACTGTATACTGGAACCGCACCGCGGCCAAGCTACGTCATCGTGACGTACAGCGAGCGAGTGAGGTGGGAGCAGCGCGCGATCGTTGACTGCCCTCTCCGTGACCTTCAGTCTGCACTAACTCTGCAACGACGCGTGCGCGCTTGTTTTCTGTGATCCGTCGAAAACGTATTTATTGTGAGTTATAAACTGTATAATTATCCGTGTTCTGTGTTAACTGTGACTATTGTGACTGTGACCTATCTCTCTGTTCTCCTTCTACTGTTTTGTGTTGTGCGTGTGATCCTTACTCAATAGAACTGTGAGTACTAACTAGGCAGTGACTTTTATTTATACTCCGGCCTACCCAACACACTAGACAACACCGCTATAAATGCATTAATAAAAAACTTAAAAAATAAGTCAAGCTATGGCGTTGACGAACTCCCTCCTACATTAATGAGACAATGTGCAGACGAGTTAACTCTTCCATTCTACAAACTACTAAACCAATCCTTCGAGGAAGGTACTTTTCCCAACCTCTTGAAAAAGGCCCTTGTAAAGCCAATACATAAGAAAAATGAAAAAACTGACCCAAATAACTACCGCTCAGTCGCTCTCCTACCAACTGCATCAAAATTATTTGAAAAAGCCATGTGCAACCGTGTCTACGCTTATTGTGAAATATACAACATATTTAATGACTGTCAAAATGGCTTCCGAAAAAACCGATCCACAACTAGGGCTTGCAATATCCGTTCATTTTTACTATCTGGATAATACGGATATCAATATTTTACTATCCGGATTATCCGGATAATACGGATATTTTTTAGTTTTTATTCTAAATAAAACTAATAAACTTTTGTAACACGTTTTAATCAGTCTCTCAAGCAAAATGACAAAGAAATAATAAACTACCAATATTTCAAGTAACAATTACCTAAGAAAACTAGTTCACTCACTAAAATTATACAATAGAAAACCCGACACCGCACAAATAATTTGTATCTATTCTTCTCATACTTATAACAATTCCAATTAAAAATAAGATCTTACATTTATCACAAAATCCTAATCAAATCAACCTATTTAAAACATAATAATAAAATAAAAAATATCACTTTAGAACAAGAACTGGTTTTAAGTGAGAAACGACCGTGCGTGCGATACAATACAATACAATCTTGAAAATACGTGCAGTATGGATGTAAGTTTAACTTTAACATGTGGTCAATGTTGTTATGATCTCTGTCACTAAATTGAATTATTGTGTTGTGATTTGTGAAGTGAATAAACACTTGCAAGAGTGATTAGCTCTATATTAATAGTACATTATGGTACAAGTGTGTAATGTTGGTGATTACCGCTGAGGCGCTATTAAGAGAGCCGAGCACGGTAATCATTAATACACACGTCTATCATACAACGTTTTTCAACACACTTGTGAAGAAAATAATACTAAAAAATAATGTTATTTAGTAGATAATAGATAGAAACTTTCCATAACGTTAAGGGCTTCACATCTTATATCGGGCGGTGTACAACATAAATCATTTTCTTCATAACTAGTACTTGTAGACATTTAAATGAATAAATAACTATAATTTCAACAGTGAAAACGAGTTGTGAAAAATGTTTCGCAATGGCGGGGAAAATTGATCAGTTTTCCTATGCGCGCGCATGTAACAATGGCGATCGGCCATAGACTAAAATAATGAGGTTTTTTTTTTGCTTTTCGTGGATAGCTTTTCAGCCACGTACAAAATGGGGAATTCGAAGTTAGAAAACAAAAGTTATATTTGAGTGAAAGTTTTATTTATTTAAAACGTACAAGTTTAAATTATCTATTTAAATACGAAGTTGCATAAAATGAGCAAGCAATAGGTAGGTACATTAATTTATTTTTACTATTTATTGAACATGATTTTTTGTATCGAAACTTTTTTAAGAACAAAGCAACAATCACCTCAACCTATAAAAAAAAACCCTATAACTCATTTGTGAATAATAGTAATGAAAAAGTCACAGTTTGATTATAGGTCTCATTACGTACCTAATTGTAGTAAAATTAGAGCCATTTTATGAGCAAGTGTGTTGAAAAATAATAAATAACGTAATAACAGTTATGCACTTTGCAGATTACAGCTTTTTATTTATTTTTTAAAATAAAAATACAACTATCCGTATTATCCGAAAAATCCGGATAATGATGCAAGTAAAATCCGGATTTGAAAATCGGCGGATATCCGGATAATACGGATATCCGGATATCCGGATTGCAAGCCCTATCCACAACCCTTGCCGTCTATAAATACATACAAGAAGCCCTCGATATTATTAACTCCAAGAAATATGCAATAGGATTACTGCTGGTTAGGACGAAAGCTTACGATAGAGTACAATTCGATAACTTAATAAACAAGCTTTATGGCATAGGGATCCGTGGTAAATGTTATGAATGGTTCGCGTCGTACTTACAACACAGAGAGCAAGTAGTGGAATTGGAATATTTTAACAAAAAAACTAATCAAATAGAACTGTTCCGATCTGAAACCATACCAATAAACGCTTCAATCTCACAAGGTAGTGTAATAGGCTGTTTCCTATTCTTAGTCTACATCAATGATCTCCCGAAGCATATCAGTGAACCTTGTGTTTTGTTTGCGGATGATATTTCTATTCTTGCTTCATGTGAAACTGATCTCAACCTTAATGATAAATTAAATTCAATACTTGACGCTACAACTCATTGGATGATGGAACATAACCTAGAAATAAACTATGATAAGACTAAAATATTGACCTTTCACCCAAGACAAAAAAAGCCTCTCAATATAAACTTCACTTTTAAAAATTACAAGTTAGAAACAGTTAATAAATTCACCCTCTTATCCACCACATAAATTGGAAGTCGTATATCCAAAAAGTACAAGCAAAATTATCAAAATTCTCATACGCCCTTCGGGAAATCATTTTTTTTTTTTTTAGGAGGGACCACTCGCAGACAAAACACGTTAAGGTTGTCAAACTGCTTAACCGGACTATCCTGTGGTGGCCAAAAATTACTTTAAGGCCCCCAGCCAGGGCATACAAACTAGGATTTTCAATTAAATGAACAACACTAAGGGCACTCCCTGTGGAGTTCGGGCCTCGGCTTAGTGAGTCATTGAGGGAGGGCAGCAAGGGTGGCTGGGTCGGATTATTATTTAGGGAATTTAAAGCTACATGCTCAGCGGCGCGGGCTGGCTCGTCGAGCAAGGGTCGGTCGGTGATGTTACAGGGGGGTCGCGCTCGCGGTACGTCGCGGTGGCGGGGTCGGTTTCGAGTTCGCGGTTTGTATCTGTGTTTGTTGTTTTTACGTAGAGTGCTACTTTCCCTACAGCTTTCTTGAATGAGGGTGGTGGGGTGATGACCCCGATGGGGAATGAGTAGTGTATGCCTGGGACGGCGAATCTTGGAGATTTTAGATGGGGCATAATGGGCGGCTGAACAGATCAAGGGGTTGGTATGCTTCTCGGCCTTATCAAAGAAACTCTTAGAAAGACGTTTCATGAACTGTTGAATGGTTGGGATTTTAAGATCTGCGTGAAGTTGCTCGTTCCTTGAATTGGTACCTTAGTACCACGGTGAGCCCGTAGCCCTTCGGAGAAAACGGTTTTGTAGGGTCTACATCCTGTGGATTAGGTAGGGTTTTGAGTGCGCGAACACGGGGCACGCGTATGTCATGATAGGCCGAATGCACGCGGTGTAGATACGCAATTTGCACTTAAGTGACAATTTGCTGCGTGCATTCAGCACATAGTGGAGCCTACCGAGAGCGAAGGCGGCTTGCGAGCGTACCGTCCTTATGTGCTCTCGAAAGTTAAGGCGTTGGTCTAAGATGACCCCCAAGTATTTGGCTTGCGTCTCCCAAGGGATCGGCTTGCCAAACATGGTGATCGGACTAGGGTTCGGGGGAACAGAGTGGTGGGGCCTGGTGAAAAGTACCGCCTGGCTCTTGTCGGGATTGACTTCTATTCTCCATCTCCGGAACCAAGCGCCTAAGGCGTTTGCGGAGGTTTGGAGAGTGCTGGCGATTCTTGAGGGACTCCTTCCAGAGCAATAAATGGCCGTGTCGTCAGCAAAAAGGGCTAACTGGGCTGTATTACTCTTTGGGATATCGCTAGTGAACAGCGTGAATATTAATGGGGATAGCACCGAGCCCTGAGGGACACCGGCGCGAATCGGATGAGGGGCGGAAAGCGCACCCTCGATGCGATATTGGAAGGTGCGATTCGACAAGAAGTCTCGAAAGATGAGAACGAAACGATCTGGCACACCGAGCCGATACAACTTGTATATCAGCCCGTTGTGCCAGACCTTGTCAAATGCTTTCGCAACATCGAAGAACAAGGCACCGGTCATCATGCCTCGCTGAAAGCGTTCGCTGATGTGTTCTACAATGCGGTGCACTTGTTGGACACAGGAGTGTTGGGGCCTAAACCCAAACTGCTCTTTCGGAATTAAACTCTTTGCTTCGGCGTAGTCCTTGAGACGCTTATAAATAAGCCTCTCGTAGATTTTGCCTATGACATTGAGGAGACTAATGGGGCGGTAACTGCTCGGGGAAGATTTAGGCTTGCCCGGTTTGGGAATACCAATAATGGTAGCCTGTTTCCACGATTGTGGGAAGATATTATTGGTCATGGCGCCATTGAAGATGGCGGTTAATAATACTATGAGGGCAGGGGAGAAAAGTTTGATCACCTTGTTGGTGATTCTGTCAGAGCCAGGGGCTTTCCTAGGTTTGAGACCTTTTATGATGTCCTCCACCTCGTCTGGAGTGACTGGGGGTAGGGGATCATCAGGGTCTTCGGCGGGGGGTAGGGAGGCCCGGTGTTCGACTTTAGCATCCACCTTAGCAAGGTGAGCTTGGTCTACTGGCTGGGTGCTGGGGGAGCATTGAGACTCTAAACTGTCGGCCAGACATTCGGCTTTGTCGTCGTCGTCGAAGGCGACGCTCTGATCGGATTTAATGAGAAGGGGCATGGAAGTGACCTCAGCGGAGCGTAGTTTCCTCTGCAGGTTCCAGAAGATGGGTCGGTTCTAGATCATCGAGCATCTTGTCCCACTGTTCATCACGCAGTTTTTTGACGCATCTACTTACTTTGCGTTGTAAGCGACGCATAAAAACGTTGTTATTGACACAGGGTAAAGCTCTGTAAGCACGGACAGCCGCGTTCTTCTCGGTCACCAGCTCACGCACGCTATCCGGAAGTTTCCAGCGGAGGTGATCCTCCGTCGGAACCTCCCTTGAACACTCGTTCAGGATTGACTGAACGTGACCAGTGAACAAGCCGACCGCGGCCTCCGTGTCGGCTACAGTTTCTATATTGTCAGGGATTTGATTTGATAGTGAGGGGACTAGGTGGATTTCAGCAATTCGAGCAATTCGCTTACTTTCCCCCAGTCCGTGATCACTTTGGTGGGGGTTGAGAGGGGTCAGAAGGACCATATCTGGGGGCAAATATTCTATAATCACAGGTCTGTGATCCGAATTGAGCTCATCGATCGTTTCCATAGAATGTAATTGCAAGTTTACATTCTTCAGAAGCGCGACGTCTAGCAACATCGGGGGTGTGATTAGGGTTATTTGGAAAATGTGTGGGATGCATCGGAGCGATGACATCAAAATCGAGGGGGGAGCAGAGGTTGTAGAGGACATTACATCTGGTGTTGGACAAGCGGCTATTCCACGCGGGGTGCTTTGCATTAAGATTCCCCGCCAGAAGGACGGAGTCACTTTGGTTGAGTAGGACAGTGAGGTCATTCTTGATGGAAGCGTTAATCGCCACGGAATCGGTGTTGGAGTTTGGAGGCGGCAGGTACGCCGAGATAATTGTGATGGGTTGATAACCTGTCATGCCCAGCCGACAGACAGAGACTTCAAAGTTGGAGAGGGTAAAAAGTTGGGTTGGTTGGGTCTAAGGGGATGCAGTACAGACTGGATTTATAATAGATGAGAGTACCTCCTTTGTGACAACGAGTCCTATCGTTGCGAACTAACCTGTAGTTGGCAATTTTCGGATCTCTCTGGTGGGGTTTATAGAAGGTCTCTTGGACTAAAAGGATGTCTAGTTGATGGTCGCGGAGGAATGTGGCGATCTCATCACGTTGGCCATTTAGGCCTTCGGCGTTGAAGGTCCCTATTTTTAGGGATTTCGGTTTGAATCTACAGGTTGGGAGGAGCTCTATGGATTCCTGTTGTGGGGGAGGTTATGAAGGGATTGCGTAACATCAGGGTACGCGTTGTATACTTGGAGCAAGGCGAAGAAGTCGCCGTTGCAGGCGATTATGTCTCTCGCCATTTGATGCCCTCTTGGGGAGTGGAAGACTGCAAAGGTGCTAGAGATAACCCTGAAGGGGTCAAATGGGTCTAGCGTCGGAGCGTTGTTTGTCATAGGGAATGGGGGGGGGGCGAGAAGGTATATGGTGCTTGGTGCACCTTGGCTGGGTGGCGGGGCGCTAAGGGCGCTGGAGGACGGGGCGCTGAGGGCGCTGGAGGACGGGGCGCTGAGGGCGCTGGAGGACGGGGCGCTGAGGGCGCTGGGGCACTGTGTTGAAGGGGGGGTCGGGGCGCTGAGGGCGCGGTCGCTTTAATGATTGGTCTGAGGGGAAGGGGAGGCGTGACTGCCGATGCCATCAGAGGTGGGATGGGCTGGGAGAGCGGCGATTGAGTGGGCCTCAAGGCCGGGAAGTGGGCTTAATGGTTCAATGCGTTCCAAGGGCTGGGACGCTGAGGGCTGAGAGAGGTGGGGAGTTTCTCAACTAGAGAAGGGCACTCTCTCATTTGCGTGTTTCTAGCACGACTGGCCAGTTTAGGGGCCGAGGATTTGGGGGCCTTAGGGCACCCGCGGTAGTATGCGGGATGCCCAGACTCGCCACACAGCACGCAGCCCAGCTGCGTGCTGTGTGGCGAGTCTGGGCTCTCTGTAGAGTCTGGGCTCCGTGCAGAGTGTGCGGTCTTTGGGACGGGTGCAGTCCTTAAAACTTTTAAGTTAACAAGTTTAAAATATTTTTTGTCAATACCTTTAAATTTGGTCCATTCTTGACAACTAAAACGTGTTTTCTTTAGTACCCCCTACATGGTGAGGGTCAAAATTATTAAACAAAGCTCGTATCGATCTTTAAATATCTAATCTATTCGTCAATGAAACAATAAACTAGTGTTGTCCTGTTGAAGCTTTGGGTACCGCTTTCGTGTGTTGTATTTAAACCGCAGATGTAATAAATAGGCTTGTGTCCTGAATAAATCTAATTAGACCGTCAGTTAGATTTTCAAAAAATATTTGACACGTGTTTTTTCTTTTGTTACGTAGTTTGGTCTATTTATTTTTTTATTGACGAAGATAGGACGCTTTTAGAATTCTTAATACGTCACGCTGTGCTATAATTTTTAGTGCGTTGTGACGTCACGAGCCCCCACTCCCGAGTTTTGATGCGTTCTAACTTTGTCAATATTCATTGATTTACAAAAACAAAAAATACGTGTCCATTTTTTTCCGATACTCTAACTGACGGACTTAATAGATTTGCAATTTATTGATGGTGGAAACTAGCCTATTCCTTTACCATATAATTCAGCCATGGCGACCCACATGGCGGAACACAACCTGATCTTGGACCGTCTGCGCGACCTGTACGAGTCGCTGGGCTCTCGGCCTGCAGAGAGCCAGGAGGCACCAGCCCCGAAGGCCATGAAGTCCACGCTGATGCCGCATCAGCTGCACGCACTAGCCTGGCTCAAGTGGAGGGAGACACAGCGGCCCAGGGCTGGCATACTGGGTAAGTAGACCTGTCACTCGTGAGCCACGAGGCACTCACAGCAAAATACCGCAGCTAAAAAGTAGTTACAAAAACTTGTTTCAATAGGGTATTTTACTCCATATGAGAAAAAATCTAAAAAATATATTATTGTTTTAGCTTATGCAAAAAGTTTTAGTTCATAAAATAGCAAACTAAATTTTAAAATTCAATTCAAAGGTTTCAGCTTTTTTAATCTGTTTCATAACACCATTCTAATAGTCGCCATGTTATTACGTCATACGGCTATGTAAACTTGGGAGTGTCAACTGTCAACTTCAAATATCACTGCATTTGTTTACACCAAAGATCTTATACTTAAAACTAGACAGTGTACCAAAAATTGTTGTTTAGCTAAAATGAGATCTATTGCCTTACTCCTAAGACAGCTATTTTCTTAAAAGCGGTAGCTAGCTAAAAGCGGTCCGGGCCAGAGGGCTCCCGCTGGTAGTGTGTCCTTGTCTGACATCTTGCCAGCTCAACTAACCATAGAGTTTGGTAGAAGTGGTAGAAAATTAAATATTATTATTTTTTATGTTTTACTTTGGTAAAACATAACACGAACAATTCGTAAACAATAAAACATATATCAATATTCTTATAGTCCACTTAATTAATAATCAGTTCGTAGTATTACAAAAAAAGAACATTAATACTGAGTTAACAGCAGTACTTAAATGTTTGGGCCTGGTAACACTAAAAGCAAGATGGTGGTTTGCTCATTGGTTGTTACCTCATTAGAAAGGGACATACTACCAACGGGAGCTCTTTCGCGCGGACCGGTTTTTGCGCCATAGTGCACAGTCTAGTTTAAGTATAAGGTCTTTGCTTAAACTAGACTGTGCACTATGGCGCATAAACCGGCGAATATGGCGTCCACTGCGTCCAGTGTTTTCGTCAAATTACGCACGAAATTTGAAAAAGCTAAATTTAAATGCATTTTTATGGCACTTAACGATTGAATAAAATGTTTGTGAATTTTTAAGTGGTTCATTAGCACTATAGAATCATATTGAGACACTTTCCAAAAATGGGTGTATTACAGGTAATCTAGATACTGCCTAGCCCGATTTTCTAACATTTTCAAATGAATTTTAAGTCACTACACTCATGGAAGTGGTCTTCATTAATGTTTTCTGGTCCAGTTATCTGTGAAAAAGTATCAGTTACTAATTTCAAAAGAAAACTTGGTCTTAAAATTCAAAATTTTAGAAATAATTGCAGAATATAAGAAATTTTCAAAAAATACATCGACAACAATGAACAAAGAAACAGTCCAAATTAGCACTTAATGGATGCACGCAGATCACACTATTACGCTAAAATATGGATTCGGCGAATTTGAAGTTAGTCATAAACGAAAAAAAAAAATTGCAAAGAAAATTTAAAAAAAAAAAAAGTCGCGAGCGGCAAAATTTTTTTTTAACTTTTTTCTCCACTCCTCTAGGAACTCAATAAAAAAAGTCCTATGAAAATCCGACCACTATAAACTTCGTTGCACCTTTTGAGTATTTTTTGTCTAATTGCACTCGGCTATTGTTCCTCTGTCATTGAATCGACCAAATACCAGATGAACAAAAGAATTGTCGATTCTTTCTTCGAAGAAACCCGTTTCTACGGTGGTCTTGCTACGCGAGTACCTATATGAAACTGCTATAGTTGGTGCCAGTGAAGATGAGAATAGCGGTCATTGCCCTTTCCCTAATATCTCTTCGTACATTACGCACACCAGAATTCGCCCACTGTCGCAGGTCGTCGCGTCGCACTCCACGTAACAAAAAAGTATATTTCCGTCTCTTTTGTTATACACGCAGCAAACACTCTTATTTGTGTGGCGACCTGTTCTTACCATAGGATAGCTAAAATTCACACATATTTAATAAGTGTTGATAACTGTTTGGGTAAAGCAGCGGCTTCACGATTTATGAGTTCCGAGTCCAAATCCCGTTACCAATGTGTGGGTCTTTTGTATCTTTGTAACCATATTTATATTTGTATTTTTATGCAAAAATTTGTTATTTTGTTTTTTTTTTAAAGAAGTTAAATATTAATTAAAAACCCATCGTTATATTATTTAACCATTTAAGTGATTGTGTATTATCTTTTCGGTGTTGGAAGGTGCAAATAAAAAAGTCGTGTTAAACGATAACAAAAATGTTTATTCGTTTTATTTATTTATAAAATTATAAAATAAAAACCTTAATGAGAATTTTAACGTCACATTCCTATCTAGTTAAAACAAGTTCTCTTGTAATAGTTCGATTTTTTATTGTATACCCACTTACTCTAATTCAATTCACAATAACATAACAAGGAAAGGATATTCTAATCTCATAAAAAATTGTTGATACGCATTTATTAATAGGTATCGGTATTTAGCAGAGTTTATAGAAAACTAATATAAGTATGATTTAGACTTTATGAACATACTTATTATTATTATGTGACGTCACAATAAATGTAACACGCATTGAGGTTATAGTTTAAGTGTTCATTTTCTTGAAGAAAAGAAGATTGAAACTAAACCTCAATTTAAGATCATTACATAATTACGGATAAGTAAACAACTAAACATTTACAACTAAATAATATTTTGTTACACGTCTAATTCAAATGAAAACACTAGGATTAATATTTTGTATAACTCTCATTATTTTCGATGCAGTCAAGTAGACGTTTGCGCCTGGACCCCAAAATATTTTGATATATTCCGGTTCCTTTCTCTTAAATTTGCCCACACCGCTATGCAATGTGTGGTTAACAATTCAAATAATTCCGCAAAGTGTCTCGTAGGCGTGAAACCATTTGTTTCATACTGGCCTACCATATTATTAAGGCGTCGCTGCGCTTCGCTAACGAGCGACGGCCTTCCACTTCGCTGTCGACTAGCAAGGCTCCCTTCTTCCTCATACTTTTTTATCCAACGACTTACAATATTCCTCTAGAACAAAAAAAATGTAATGTTAGGCACCTGTAGAACAAAATACTAAAGTGATCATTCACTCTGCATTTATAAATAAACACTAATTATTTATCTTTTAGGCCTCATGATAGATCTAAAAAACAATTAATTAATCCTTAGGTCACCAAAGAAATTAACAATTACATTAGGTTTGAATTTCTAACAAAAGTTTAAGTTACAATAAACAACAATTAATTAGTCCCTATGTCATCAAATAAATTAACAATAATATTAGATTTTAATTTCTAATAAAAGTTTAAGTTACAATTATTCATAAATAAAGTACTCACAAAGTCCGGTTTCTTCAGATATTTGTGTTCTATTAAGACCACTTATGCAGCGCGATAAATAGTCGCCCTCGCCTCAATATTAATATTTGCCTGCATTTTGCAACAACAATACCGCTATCTATTAAACCACACGTCACTAACCAACAACTCCAACCAAACGAAAACATTCATTCCGGTCAAGTTAAATATTCATAAATCTCATGTCTACCTCACATAAATCTAAACTCCTTACTTATTTTTCTATGATCTACCTTTCAACTTCACGGAATGTGTGAACAAAGTGAACAAGATAAAGAATATAATATTTCTGTTCCATTACTTCCAATTGAGTATAAAAACGTAAAAACTTACAAAAAGTGTTAAAGCAACAATGTGAGATTTGAACACACGGCTTACTGATTCGTTCATAGATCTGCACGCGCCTAACCGCTAGGCTATCTTGACTTATGTTTTCATGTAGAAATTTTGAACTACAATTACTTGTAGACGACAATGTCTATTTTCTTGAAAGTAGAAGGTCGTAAGTCAAACTAAACGTCAAGCTATTGCTTTGTGAGATTGCCACTGGACTTTTGGTCGACACTGTACATTCGAATATTCTCCGCTAGAATATCCTACACATTGGCAGTTTTTCCATATTGCAACTATTTAAGTATCACTGAAGTTATTACTTCAACTTTGATGTTCTGGTGCGTCCAAATAACAGGTGACGCTTGTATGTAATTATTGCGACTACTTTTAGTATGTAGATACGAAAATGTCGCAAGCAACTAATCGCAACTCTCTCACTCTGATCAATTATCATGAGTAGTCCATTGACCACGGTAAGACAGCAGCGGTCGAAGGGAGCTTCACTTATAAGATTACTGGTAAGACAATCTATAATTAATATAAATTAGTTTGTTAGTCGCCTAGACACTAGACTGCACCTACTGTACAACAAATACCGATTTCAAAAACGAAAATATTTTGTTTGATTCACAACAAAACACAAAACACACTCGTGTCGTTGACACTGACAAGTGACAGTTTAACTTAAACCATAGTTTTTTTTTTATTAGTTCCCATCGGAACAGGCTAAGGTCTGACACCATGCTGCCTAGTAATCAGTTAAACCATAGATAAACAAGGTTCACACAAGCCACATCCCAACTCTAGGAACACAATAAAAAATTTCATTAATTGAAAATCCGACCACTATAAACTTCGTTCCACCTTAGCGTTAGCTGAACCGATCATCCTGAATAAAGGTGAACGCAGATTTAGCCACACCGCAGTCGCCATATTCAAATTTTTCAATGCAAATTAGGTGTTTCTGTAAGCACTGTGCGCAGAATAGTGCAAAACGGCGGGTAATTCTCGACACCAGCTAAACACAGAAAGGGTCGTCCCTCGAAGTCCTTCTTATTATATTTGAGTGAACTTGTAGTTTTATTACTATTACGTACCAAATCGTGTGCATAACCCTGGCAAAATGTTGTGCATTTGAGAGATGAAACCATAAAAAATAATAAGTGTATCATGAGGAGCAATTTCTTCAATAGTAGCAAAATTTGTGTGAATTGTAGTTTTAAAGTTATTTGAGAAAAACACATTTTGCTGGAGTAACGTTTGAAACGTTATCCTGGCAAAATCGATTTTCAAAAATTCGTTCAGCCCGGAACCAAATACATGATTAGATAGCTTTTTTGCGTAGTAAATGTTTGTAAATAGCAAAATTTGTGTGTGGTATGGTTCTTGAGTTATTTAAGATTTTGCTGCGGTAACGTTTTGGGATTTCCCAGATCTCGAAAACGGCTCAACGCAGAAGATTGAAAAAAATACCAATAAGAGACCTTAATTTGTTTAAATTAGTTAAACATTAGTTTTTGATTTGGTTGTCGTAAACCAATGGAATTAAATGGTTTCAAAAATCAGATAAAAACGGATTTGCAAGTAAACCAAAACACTTATAACCAAATAAACAGCTGTAAAAAATACCCATGGTAGACACTTATCACGTCAAGTAAAATAGGATACGTAACTTTATACGATATGAAGATAAAAACAAAATTGATTAATTTTAGACTGGTCGTACTTTCGCGATGAAATACGCAGTTCCCAAAACATTAAGAAACGTGGCATACTTTAAAGAAATTAAAATGATTCATGAACATTCATTCCTGTTAATTTCAGCTTTCAATTACTGCTGTAATGGAAGTTATATCAAAAACAAGAAAATGTCAGCAATTCTCTAATAAGCCGACCAAATCGGAAAGGTCATGAAAAAGCGGCCGCACTATACATAATCGTAACCAACTTAAATGAATGGGATAATATGGATGTTTTGTTTGTACAGTTGCGTACGTACGTTGTTGTTACTGTTGCGTAGGTTGCTGGTCATGGTGTTCATTATTTTTATTTAAAAATCAGTCTCATACAAATTATTGGATATCTTTGCCTTAGCATTAACATATTGAGGAAAAAATCTCAGATAAGTTACGTACGTACTTCATTTTATTATTTAGCATAAATGTTTTTCTGTTTGTCAAGTACCAATGCTTAAACTTAAAATACAATGTTGATTCATAGTTTGTACAATTTTCCTTTAGACGGAGATAGGCACCTACTAAACACGTAGGTGGTAGGTGGACTCCATTTCCCCTCGACTTACAGTATGGCATTTAAACATGAGCTTTGTAACGTGTAACTTAGTGGTTATTTTAACATTACATGTGACTGTTACAGGTGATCAACGTGTAAACCACGCGTCGTCAATCAAAATCACACTATAAATTATTTACTGAGATTATTAATTACCTTTTCAAAGTTACTTTGACTTTAAATAATTACTTATGATCCATTAAATTGTTAAACTACTGTTAATTAACATGATTTTCATTGATAAAATAGAAAACTAGTAGGAAATGTGTAATATGGTACCTTTTTTTTTTTTTTTTTTTTTTTTTTCGGATGTGAATCATCAAATAACCCCTCCCGCTCTGGGCGGAGCAGGAGGGAGTGTCAGACTTTTACTGACTAAAACCCATCCATGTTCCTTCATCGCCCTTTGTGTTCCGGGGCCACGGTATCTCTTTCGAATAGTCCCGCAACCCCGGCAGGTAATATGGTACCTGCACTTCGAACATTAAAAAAATCGGTTACACGTAAAACGTTTTTCTGCTTAACTGTACAAAACAGCGGACACTAAGTTGCTAATTTGCGAAGACTACTCGTACGTATGGTGCGGCCGCTTTTTCGTGACCTTTCCGATTTGGTCGGCTTATTAGAGAATTGCTGACATTTTCTTGTTTTTGATATAACTTTTATTACAGCAGTAATTGAAAGCTGAAATTAACAGGAATTAATGTTCATGAATCATTTTAATTTCTTTAAAGTATGCCACGTTTCTTAATGTTTTGGGAACTGCGTATTTCATCGCTAAAGTACGACCAGTCTAAAATTAATCAATTTTGTTTTTATTTTCATATCGTATAAAGTTACGTATCCTATTTTACTTGACGTGATAAGTGTCTACCATGGGTATTTTTTACAGCTGTTTATTTGGTTATAAGTGTTTTGGTTTACTTGCAAATCCGTTTTTATCTGATTTTTGAAACCATTTAATTCCATTGTTTTACGACAACCAAATCAAAAACTAATGTTTAAACTAATTTAAACAAATTAAGGTCTCTTATTGGTATTTTTTTCAATCTTCTGCGTTGAGCCGTTTTCGAGATCTGGGAAATCCCAAAACGTTACCGCAGCAAAATCTTAAATAACTCAAGAACCATACCACACACAAATTTTGCTATTTACAAACATTTACTATGCAACAAAAGCTATCTAATCATGTATTTGGTTCCGGGCTGAACGAATTTTTGAAAATCGATTTTGCCAGGATAACGTTTCAAACGTTACTCCAGCAAAATGTGTTTTTCTCAAATAACTTTAAAACTACAATTCACACAAATTTTGCTACTATTAAACAAATTGCTCCTCATGATACACTAATTATTTTTTATGGTCTCATCTCTCAAATGCACAACATTTTGCCAGGGTTTTGCACACTACCAAATCTATGATCTACGCGGAACTTAATGAAAGCAATTAGTTAATAAACACATTTATTTAAAATAATAATTTACTCATCATTCATAGCTAATAAACCAATAATACTATTCAAGTATCAAAATCAGCAAGGTCGTACTAACTGGGTTGCCACCTGACCGATTGTGGCGCCCTCATTTATTTTCTACTCTTTTATGTCGCACTCAAGGAACTTATATACTAACTGGAATGAGGACGGGCAACTCAAAAACGTTCCGAGCGAGAAAGCTTCAAGAGTGGATGTTGTCTCTTTCTAATAGGGTGTCCAATAATCACACTAACTCTTGAGCCAGTTACAGACTACTGTTATGTTATTATTTAATGATGATGACCTGCAACTCCATAGCATTCTAGGCGAGATAGATTCAGCCACCGTTGCTGCAGATTTTCATTATTATGGAATCTGTTTGGAAACAAAACAAAATTTGTATTTAAGGTCTTATTGGAAAGGTAATATAATCTAGTTTATTTTTAAATAAAAAAAAATATTAAAAAAGATAATAGTTTTTGATCAAATTAATATTTTATTAGCAACATATCGGTTTTTATCACTGTTTTTCAAGTTCTACATATTTTTTGGAGTATCAAATTATAATTGTATGTCTTGATTTTTAATTAAGCAGTTTCCTTATCTATTCTGCTATTCACTGTAATTTTTCTAGAGCTCTAACTCTTGCAGTTTGCCATCGACAAATGTTTTTATATAAAGTGTCAAATTACGTGCAAATTTTTTGCAAGCATGCGCGGTATGGAGCGGTCTGACTTTTTTTAGCGCGGTTGGCGCGCTGGAGAGGGAAATAGTTATACAACTTTTCATTTTAATTTAATTTAGAATCCTTGAGAAATAATTTCTAATACAATATGTGGAAAGCTTTCTGTAAACAATAAATTATGGTCACCCTATCGAAACATTGAAAACGTATTAAAAGGTCATAAATTATGAAAAAAAATGTATGTTTTTGCGTATTATCGGTAGTTCTACATCTTTATTAGTGTTTTTTTTTACAAAAAAGATCTAGCTAATACTTAACTTCTTCGGTAAATAATCGCGACTTATTTCTAAACGATACCGTACTACAGCTCCTGAAATATAAACCTAGGATCTTTTCGTATATTTTTACAAGTTTTGACAAATTCAAATCTAGGTTTTACAAAAAACTTGAGACCTCTGCGATGCCTTTTCAGCGAGATATCGGCGATAACGTGTTCGTCACCGTTTTGATAGCGCAGCCATGGGGTTTTAGTCTTACAACTCCTAAAATATTAACCTAAGTTTTTTTTGTATATTTTTACAAATTCAATCTGTTATTTACCTAAGTTTCAGGTCTCTGCAACGCTTAGTTTTAAAGATCTCCGTGGCCGCGCGGTTCTCCACGTTTCGATGGCGCGGCCATGTTCAAACCCTTATAACTTATTAACCATAACTTTGACAAATTGATGGCTTTGGGGAAACAACTTTTACAAATTACAAAATCTTGATAGTTTAAAAAAAAGAATCGCCGTGCCGCGCGGTCAAAACGCACACTTGTTAAAGTAGGTAGGTACCCTTTTCACTGAAACTACGCTGACATATGTCACACTTGTAAGGTTTTTCACTAGTGTGTATTCGACTATGCTTTGCTACACTGCCTTAGTCTTAGCCTTTTCACTGAAACTACTCTGACATATATCACACTTGTAAGGTGTTTCACCAGTGTGTGTACGAATATGTCTCATTAAATGAGCATTTTGACTGAAACTACTTTGATATATTTCACACTTCTAAGGTTTTTCACCAGACTGTACACGAATACTTACGTTTTGTTAAATTATCCTTTAAACTGAAACAACTTTGACATAAATCACGCTTGTAAGATTTAGCACCAGTGTGTGTACGAGTATGAATTGTTAAAGTACCCTTTTCACTGAAACTACGCTGACATAAAGGGTGTAAAAAAATCTCTTAACGAAGCTGAAAGGAACTTATTCTCCCATTACTGCTTGTTTCTTTATCTAGTTAGTACACATTTTTTAAGTAATCCCAAATTGTCCTCTTTTATTTTATCAAAGTCCTGGTGCTCCCGTACCTCAAAAAATACCTTTCCGCACAAAAATATCATCACGATTAGGCGACCAGTATTAAAATTGATAAGTACCTATGTTATCATTCCACATACCCTACCAACTGGGCATTTATTATAACTAATTAACTATGTAATAAAATAACACTTTATGTACAACATATAAAAAAAAGTTCAAACTCCTGTTAAACTACTTATAGCAATTTGTCGCTCCCGTGTCACGTAACTCACACTTTACTGGAAGTTACTACGAAGCTTGGAGCTCCGCCGGACAGGCAAACAGTCGTCTAGCCTAAAATCCATTGATAATTTTACGCACACAGCGGCACATTGGTGCATATTTTCGTGTGTAATTGTGTATGAACCGCATAGTAACTAGTAACTTATAACGGGCAACTGTTAAAAAAAAAAAATTGAAGCGCGTCATAGTCGTTGAAATGTCAGTGCATGTAAACATTGCATGCCAGTGAAGTGATTTATTGTGTTTATGTTTAGATATGTTAGCATAACTAATTATCGATTCATTAATACCATAACATCATAGACAATAATCGAATACTTAATTATTTAATAGATCATTCGTTCATTTTAAGGTGGCAACACCGTTATGTCAGTTGGTAAAAAATATTCGTTGCAACGGTCATTACTTTTGCGGATACAGACGTCGAAGGTTGTCTCGAGTTACTATCTAGTAGTTGTGAACCAGAAAATAAATTATATACAGTGATTGAGAACAGTCTATTTCTTTCAATTCAGAAGTGTGCTAATAATTTATCCACGTGCCTGATTGTGCGGTTTCCTGGACTCAAGGAATATGAAAGGTCAGAAATTAATGTGTTATTTTGCTGCCACATGATTATTTGTCTGGTTATAGCTGTTATGGCGATACAAAACGTATTGGAAAAGACTGCGTTTATCCAATACGAACCGATTCGTGTGTAAAGTGAAAAGAGTGTTTGTTTATCATCGGAATATACGTAATTGCGTAATTAAATCAAGATTTATGGTGGAACTGTGTGCAAATAAAACAAAATTAATATCAAAGTGAAGACGATTTTGTGATTAACATTTTTTTTATTACATATTAATTAGTGACGGTGTAAGTGTTATAATGTATTAGCTGATATCGTTAGTAGATATTAGTAATAGTAATAATCATAAGTAGTAGAGTAGTAATCTAATACCCTCATTGTTTGATTTTAAATAATTATTATCTTTTCTTTATCGTGCTATATTATATTTTCTTTGAATCACTCAAAACCGGTGTGTATCGACAATGGGCAATTCGAAACGGAGGCGACGTGATACTAGTGAAGACAGTACGTCTGTAAACACAACCTCTAGCGACAGTGGCGACCATCATCGTAGATCGCGACATAAAAAAAGACGTCATATTCGTAAACATAGCCATAGTTATAAAAGACATAGTAAGAGACAAGCGCGTTCTAAACGTCAAGAACAAGGGTCTTCTCTGAGAAGCGTCAACCGTGAATTAACTAAAACTCCTCCATTGCCAATTCCGAATCATTTAATCGTATCGGACATTTCTAGTGCGTTAAATAAACAATCCGAACCTGTTCCAGCTAATAGTAGTAGTTCTATAGTGCACATCCCCACGGTCAATGAACCTATTAGTCATTTTACGACCCCCCCTGTTCCTAATTTCTGGGGTCAAAACAATTTTCCTGTTTCTTTTAGTGTTGTACCCGAATTCGACCCAAGTGATAATAGTCAGACAATAGAAAACTGGATAAACAAGGTTAGTGAATGTGCGCAGATTTATTCCTGGAATGATCGTCAGATATGTCATTATGCACTTCCTAAATTGACTGGTTTAGCGAAAAAGTGGTACCAGGGTCTACCCTCAGTTTTATATAGTTGGAATGAGTGGACCCAAAAATTAAAATTAGCTTTTCCTTCCAACGAAAATTACGGAGATTTGTTAACTACAATGTTAAAACTTCGATGTAGATTTGGCCAGTCGTTAGAACATTATTATTATGATAAAATGGCATTAATTAATAAATGTGAGATAACGGGAACTAAAGCAGTCGGTTGTCTTATACACGGCATTGATGATAAATTTGTACGAATGGGGGCAGGTACGTGCATGTTCAAGGAACCGGAACAAATCCTAAACTATTTGCGTACTGTGTCTCAACATGAAAATAATGCACCAAATTCTAACTTCCGAAACCGGAACACAGCGTCGCTTAAACAGCCTAATAAGATGACAACCGAACAAACAAAAAATAATATTTCAGATACAGTCCGGTGCTTTAACTGTAATGAAATAGGTCACATAAGTTTAAAATGTAATAAACCTATCAAAAAGTGTAACTTTTGCTTTAAATTAGGACATGAAACAAAGGACTGTCGTAAAAAGAACGCCATTAATAGTGATGAAACTAGTAAAAGCAATAATGTTACAGAACAAAGTAAGACTGTCATGTGTATTAATAATAGTGAGTCCAATAATGAAAAATATTATAAAACTGTTAAAGTAAATGACATTAGTTTGCAGGCATACATTGACCTAGGCAGTAAATGTACTCTTATACGAGAATCGAAGGCAAAGCTCATATTAGCTAATTGGGATACCAGTGATTTACCAATGTTACAGGGGTTTGGTAATTCTTTAGTCAGGCCAATGGGAAAATCTATGGTTATGTTAGAGATTGGTTCCGTAAAAGCTGAAACTGAAATTCTAATCGTAGAAGATCATTACTTAAAGACACCAATTTTAGTAGGGCAGTCTTTTACGGAAAAACCAAATGTTATACTATTGAAAACAGCCGATGAGCTGGTTTTTATGCAAATACCAGATTTTTGTAATGAAAATAATTTAAAGGTTAAAGTCTTCGCTAACAAAGATGAAATCATAAAACCTAAGACCACGATGCCAATCGATGTTATTGCTGATGGTAATTACACAGGTGGCTTGTTTGTGCAGTGTGATCTTCGAATTTTACATAATAATGAATATGTTGTTTGTTCTGGTCTTTTTGAATTTCAAGTGGGTAGGGGATATTTACTATTAACAAACTTATCACACAATGATCTAAAGATTCCTAAAGGTATGTTATTAGTACGGGGCCAAATATATCAGGAAGTGAGTAGTGAATATATAGGCATAATGACGGAAACTACAACCTATGAACCATTACCATTATCACACGTAAAAATTAGCACAGATATGACAGAGAAACAAAAACAAAAATTGTTTGAACTATTACAGAAGTATAGGGACTGTTTTGCAATTAATTTGGCAGAATTGGGTAAAACTAACTTAACAAAAATGGACATTACATTAACGGATAACAGACCGGTGGTGTATAATCCATATAGAATATCACAAAGTGAACGTGAGCATTTAAATAAAATTATAGAAGAGTTGTTAACTAATGGTATCATTCGTGAGAGTACTTCGGATTATTCAAGTCCCGTGATACTAGTAAATAAGAAGAATGGTGATAAACGGCTATGTATTGATTATAGATCTCTTAATCGAAAGACACTAAAAGATAAATATCCGTTACCTCGTATTGAGGATCAATTAGATAGATTAGGAGGTAGTAGGTACTTCATAAGTCTAGACCTATTTTCAGGGTACTATCAGGTACCAATGGATGAAAATAGTAAGCGATTTACAGCATTTGTGACACCTGATGGATTGTATGAGTTTGAGAGAATGCCATTTGGGCTTTCAAATGCACCTAGTGTTTTTCAACGTACGATTAATTCTATGCTTAGGGGTAAACAAAATTTAGCACTGGCGTACATGGATGACTTATTAGTGACATCACAGTCAATTGAAGAGGGTTTAGATAAGCTGGAGAGGGTTTTTCAATTGTTAAGATCTTCTCATCTAACACTTAATTTGGAAAAATGTGATTTCTTTCAAACTCGTATAAATTATCTGGGCTACGAGATTAGTTCTGATGGAATCCGTCCTGGTGTCGCAAAAATTAAAGCTGTAATGGATTTCGCCATCCCCAAAAATGTTCATGAGGTTAGACAGTTTGTTGGGCTTACAAGCTACTTTAGAAGATTTATACAAAATTATTCAATAATAGCAAAACCTTTGACAATTCTTACAAAGAAAAGTACTCCTTGGACTTTTGATGAACCTCAATTAACGGCATTCAATGAATTAAAATCAAAATTAACTACAAGACCTGTTTTAGCATTATACGATCCCCAGGCTGAGCTAGAAATTCATGCTGACGCTAGTAAAGTTGGCATTGGAGCAATTTTAATGCAACGTGTTAATCATGATATGTTACATCCTATAGTGTATTACAGTCGTCAAACGACTCCCGACGAAAGCAAACTTCACTCATACGAATTGGAGACTTTAGCAGTGGTTTGTGCCTTAAACAGATTTAGAGTTTATGTCTTAGGCAAAACATTTAAAGTTGTTACTGACTGTGCCGCTATAAGGAGTACAATGATAAAAAAAGATCTCATACCTAGAGTAGCGCGTTGGTACATATTGATGCAGGAATATGATTTTATTGTGGAGCATCGTGATGGTGTTAAAATGAGTCACGTTGATGCACTGTCTCGCAATCCTGGTATTTCTGAATGCCAGGATGAGATTAGAGTTGTTGAAATTATGGCAATAGATGATGATGCCTGGTTGCGTACAGTGCAGGAACAGGATTCAGAAATACAACGAATAATGAATATTCTAAGTGACACAAATACTAAAGACGTTGTAGAGATTCATAAGAATTATACAATAAAAAATGGTCGTTTGTACAGAATAACAAGTGACAAAAATAATGATGTTAATTTGAAGTGGGTAGTTCCAAAATCTGTTAGGTGGCAAATAGTTCGTATGAATCACGACGATGTCGGTCACTTCAGTTTTGATAAAACTTATAGTAGAGTTAATCAAGTTTATTGGTTTAAAAAGATGCGAAGATTTATTAAAAAATATTGCAGTTCCTGCCTCAGCTGTGCTCACAATAAAATACCCGCTGGTGCCAAAGAAGGGGAGTTACATCCTATACCAAAAATTAATAAACCATTTGATACCCTGCATACTGATCACTGTGGGCCATTTCCAGTCAGTAAAAAGAAAAATTGTCACATCTTAGTAATCATCGACGCTTTCACAAAATTCATATTTATAAAACCAGTCAAGAATGTTAAAAGTAGTACTAGTATTCAGGTATTTACAGAATATTTCTCTCTTTTTGGAGTACCCCGTAGGTTGATATCTGACAGAGGTACTAGTTTTACCAGCAAGGAATTCTCCGATTTTGTAAATGAAAGGGGAATCAAACATATTTTAAATGCGGTAGCCTCTCCTAGGTCTAATGGTCAAGTAGAGAGGTACAACCGGACTATAGTTGATGCTATAACGACCGCAAACCATAATAGACCAGAAAACGAGTGGGATTTGCGGTTACCGCAAATACAGTGGTCCTTAAATAACACGATAAATAAGTCAACCGGTCGTACCCCCTCAGAAATTCTGTTTGGCATTCAGACTACAGGTGTTTCGGACGGTTTCATGAATACGCTTGTCTCAGAATCCCATACGCCGGTGGATCGTGACGAAATTAGATCGGATGCAGAATCGCGAATTCAAATTAATCAACTGGAACAAAAAGAGCGTTTTGACAAATCACATAAAAAACCTACTCAGTATAAAATAGGCGATTTAGTTCGTGTCGAAAAAGATATCCGCACTGAACCTGGACAGAGTCGTAAATTATTACCTAAATGTGTAGGGCCGTTTAGGATTTCTAAAGTTATTGGTAACGATCGTTACGAAATAGAGGACACTCCTATTACTAGGAAAAAAGGTTGCAAACCCTATAGATCGGTTTTCGCTGTCGACAAATTACACCCTTGGCTTGTTTTTAACCACGATGCGATATCGAGTGATTCAGAGTAGATATAAAATTATGTATTTAATGGTATTATTTATGATTGTCTCTTCTAATATTAGTGAATGCAAGAATTGTATGATGATGATGATGATGATGAAATCATGGTTGTAAAATATGTAATGATTTATGGTAATTCTAAACGCTTTAAAATAATATTATGATATTTGTTTAATAGAGAAAATTAATAGTAGAGAAATATTGAGTTTTATGTAAAATTAACTGGAGAGAGCATAATAGTGATTCTGATTGTATGAGAGAATGAAGTAAAGTCAATTGATTTTGTTATTTACTATTTATTTATTATGGGTATAGGGTTCATGTGTAAAATTAAATTGACAAATATTATGTTTCTATTATAAAAAGATTTATGAGTGAGTAAAAGTGAATGAAATGAATAATTATGAGAATGTATTAATGAGATATTATTTTCTATAAGTGAGTCGCTATTGGCGAGAGTACCTAGCGGTGTTAACTATAAGAGTGAGTCGCTACTGGTGAGTGCCTATATGAGATGTTAGTTATAAGAGTGAGTCGCTATTGGTGAGAGTGCCTATGCGATGTTAGTTATAAGAGTGAGTCGCTATTGGTGAGAGTGCCTATATGCGATGTTAGTTATAAGAGTGAGTCGCTATTGGTGAGAGTGCCTATATGCGATGTTAGTTATAAGAGTGAGTCGCTATAGGTGAGAGTGCCTGTATGCGATGTTAGTTATAAGAGTGAGTCGCTATTGGTGAGAGTGCCAATATGCGATGTTAGATATAAGAGTGAGTCGCTGTTGGTGAGAGTGCCTAGCGATGTTAGTTATAAGAGTGAGTCGCTGTTGGTGAGAGTGCCTAGCGATGTTAGTTATAAGAGTGAGTCGCTGTTGGTGAGAGTGCCTAGCGATGTTAGTTATAAGAGTGAGTCATACATCAGTTATGGATATTAACTATCGCAATGTTTGTTATAAAAGTAATTATGTATTTTTTTCCTCTGATTTTAAAAATTGTAAAACGCGAGGCCGCGTTTGACGTCAGGATTAGCCGAATGTTAGCATAACTAATTATCGATTCATTAATACCATAACATCATAGACAATAATCGAATACTTAATTATTTAATAGATCATTCGTTCATTTTAAGGTGGCAACACCGTTATGTCAGTTGGTAAAAAATATTCGTTGCAACGGTCATTACTTTTGCGGATACAGACGTCGAAGGTTGTCTCGAGTTACTATCTAGTAGTTGTGAACCAGAAAATAAATTATATACAGTGATTGAGAACAGTCTATTTCTTTCAGATATGTGCTTGAAAACTTTGTTAAGTGAATGTTTATTACCTTATTATTGTCTAATGCTACTTTGTAGCAAGATATTTAGGTAGAACAATGTACCAAAATTATTTTTATGATTTTTTATGAATTATTATTTATGATTTCTTTTGTCAACATGGTGTGAACAATTGAAAATGTGAATTTGACTGTTCTACAGTGAAATATGGTTTTGGAAACAGTACTAACAAGGTAAGAATTAGTGATAATTCATTATTTTCATTTATTCGAGGCACAAATATTCATATTGTACGTACCGGATACTTTCGCAACAAGACGTGTTACTATTCGCTCCGCTTAAATATTTGTTTATCTCTAGTCGAAAGTGTAATTTACTACTTTATTTTGAGTGTTAAAAGTAAATATCCACCAAAGACGTGCAGTGACTAAGTTTTATAGTGAAAAACCCAGTTTATTAACATTATAAAACTGTTAAAACTCAACTTAAAACTAGCCGTTACAAAACTTTTCGTGCTGTTTCGATTTCAAAATCAGTGTTGGCAGAAACGCGTACGTTAGGTCTATTGCATGGCGCTTACGACTTTTGGGTCGCGAAGTTTCAAGCGAGCCACATCACACCGCTTCTTAGTGCTTTAAGAATTCCATCGCTTTATTCTACTTCGCGCCGCTAGACGCCGCGAGTTTGGTGCTCCGCTGAAAGCGCTTTATTACCAAAAATGTCAACAAAAAGTTGTGCGGGTTGTTTGAATGATTTTAATGCTAAAGAAAGCTTGCAATTAGGGCTTGCAATCCGGATATCCGGATATCCGTATTATCCGCATATCCGCCGATTTTCAAATCCGGATTTTGCTTGCATCATTATCCGGATTTTTCGGATAATACGGATAGTTGTATTTCTATTTTAAATATTAATAAAAAGCTGTCATCTGCAAAGTACGTAACTGTTATTACGTTATTTATTATTTTAATATAGAGCTAATCACTCTTGCAATTGTTTATTCTCTTCACAAATCACAACACAATAAGTCAATTTAGTAACAGAGATCATAACAACAGATCAACAGTCTTGCAGTAGCTGCGTTTCAATGCAGACGGGTTGCTGACGCGTATTAATTTTCGTTTTTGCCCGTGCCTGAAAAGGTACCGATTCCGGCTGATGATGGTTTTGTGACGGTGGTGAGGAGGAAGCGCCGCCAACGTACGAACAAGAACTGCTGTGGCACGGCTCCATCGGAGCCCAACGTGCCTATTCGTACCGCGAAGCCGAACACACCGGTGTATATCTCTCACCTACACTACACCACTACAGCGGAGAACATCGCGGAGTACGTGCGTCAGAAGACCAAGTACGTGGCGAGAGTGCAGCTGTTGGAGTCACGCCGCAACGTGAACTTTAAGGCGTTCGTGGTGCGAATGCCAACGTGTTATCTGCACCTCGTCTTGGAGGAGGACTTTTAGCCGCAGGGAGTGGTGTTCCGTCGCTTCCACAGGCAAGTGCCACATGAACGCACGGTGACATAGTGCTAAAGTGAAGTGTTACTAACGTAGTTCTAAGGTCCTTTATATTAACACACTTTGTATTTTATCATATGTATGTTAGTCTGTATTTATCTATGGGCCAAAGTTGCCTGAAATTAAGGTTTTATTATTATTTGTATGTATTTTCTAGCAAATAAAAATTTTGATTTGATTTGATTTGATTATTCTAACAACATTGACCACTTGTTAAAGTTAAACTCACATCCATACTGCACGTATTTTCAAGATTGTATTGTATTGTACCGCACGCACGGTCCCTTCTCACTCAAAACCAGTTCTTGTTCTAAAGTGATATTTTTATTTAATTATTTTGTTTTAAATAGGTTGATTTGATTAGGGTTTTGTGATAAATGTGAGATCTCATTTTTAATTGGAATTGTTATAAGTATGAGAAGAATAGATACAAATTATTTGTGCGGTATCGGGTTTTTATTGTATAATTTTAGAGAGTGAACTAGTTTTCTTATGTGATTGTTACTTGAAATATTGGTATAGTTTATTATTTCTTTGTCATTCTGCTTGAGAGACTGATTAAACGTGTTAGAATTGTTTATTAGTTTTATTTAGAATAAAAACTAAAAAATATCCGTATTATCCGCATTATCCGGATAATCCGGATAGTAAAATATTGATATCCGTATTATCCGGATAGTAAAAATGAACGGATATTGCAAGCCCTACTTGCAATGCTTTATCTGCCACAAATGGTATGAATTGTTATGTGCTAATGTTCGAGAAACGGTGTTTAAGAGTATGAGTATCAAGCAAAAATCAATCTGGAAGTGTCCTGGCTGTCTCAGTAAACAACCAAAGACTGATAATAAGAATACGCCTGTCAGACCGACCAAGCTTATGAGCCCCACTACGGAACGGTCGCCTTGTTTGTTATCACCGACAAAGGATACCAACATTACTCGCTCCAACTCCAAACAGTCACAAAGCCACGCCATGCTGATTGGGGACTCTGATTCTGTACTGCTTGAGGAATTGAGAGAATTTAGATCAGACATGACAGCTCGCATGGACAGCCAGGCGAACACGATAACACTCTTATTAAATCAATTTTCCCCAACGAAAACCGAGTTGGACAACGTAGTTGGGATAATGAGGGTGCTTGAAGAAAAAACTGATGCCAAGATAACTCAGGATAGGCAAACTGGAGACATAATAACTGAGATACGTGACAATCCTCCTTCTACATCTACTTTTGCAGATATTATGAGTCAACAGAGCAAAGAACTTCTTAAAGCATCTCATACCGACATCAAATCGGAAAAAAAGGTAAACAGAGGTGGGGCCACGAAGTCGGCTTTTGTGCCGGTACAGACTAAGTATATCACTAGCTCACTAGAGGCCGAGGAATCAGCAAATCATGAATTAGAAAATGATAAGGAATCAGGCTGGACTACAGTTCGAAACGAAAAACAAAACCGTCAACAAAAAGAGGTGAGAGTAGGCACAAATACGGAGTTGAGGGCAATTTAAGCGACTGAACGAAAAAAACACTTGCATGTTTGGCGATTACATTCAGAAAAAACTGTGGAAGCCATAACCGACCACGTGAAAAACATTTGTGGCTCAGAGGTACAAATTAAAATAAATAAAATTAAACATAAAACGGAGAGAGATTACGCATCGTTTATTGTTGGAGTGCCTGAAAACTGTTTCGAGAAATTAAACCAAGCAGAATGCTGGCCTATGAACGCTGAATTTAATGAGTGGATTTGGTTTCGGAACTCAACCAAAAATGCATCAAGTAAATAATATAGACATATTCTATCAAACCGTAAGGGGTCTTCGAACACAGAGGGGCCCTCGCAGGGGGCTAGGGAGGAAGCGGTAATGGAGTGCAAATAACGGCCCCATTACGCTTCCTCCAAGCGAACATCAACCACTGCGCCTGCGCTCAGGATCTGTTGCTCCAGAGCATGGCGCAGTGGTTGATTAACATCGCTGTGGTCGCTGAGCCGTATTTTGTCCTCCCCAGGGAAGACTGGGTGGCGGACCTTAGCGGCTCAGTGACCATAGTGTCGTCGGCCGCCGCCGGTACCCCGACCCTTGAAGGTGTCAGGAGGGGTCGGGGGTGCGTAGCAGCCCGGTTCGGGGAGATCGTAGTGGTGGGAGTCTACTTCTCCCCGAGCCGAACTCTCGCCGAGTTCCACAACTCTCTCGCAGAGTTGAGTGTTGTCGTCGGAAACCATTCCCTCCCCGTGCTTGTCCTCGGGGACTTCAATGCTAAGAATTTGGCTTGGGGTTCTCGTTGCACAGACGTGCGGGGAAGGATGGTGGAAGACTGGGCCCTGGGAAAGGGCCTGGTCGTCATAAATCGGGGTTCTGTCCCCACGTGTGTGCGGATGCGGGGCGAGTCGGTAGTGGACATTTCGTTCGCTAGCCCCGCTCTGTCGCCGCGTGTCATTGACTGGCGTGTTATGGAGGGGGTGGAGACCTATTCCGACCACCGGTTCATCCGGTTCGACGTCTCCACCCAGACCTCAAGCGCGCCGATCCAACAGGCCCCGAGTGGTCCGCGTTGGGCGCTTAAGCAGCTGGACCGGGAGCTCCTCCTGGAAGCCTCGATCGTGCAGGCCTGGGTGACATCACCGGACAGGCCTGCCGACATAAACAATGAGGCAGGGTGGTTCCAGGAGGCCATGTCCAACATCTGCGACGTGGCAATGCCCCGCGTTCGGCCAAGAAGCGCCCGGCGTCAGGTGTACTGGTGGTCGCGAGAGCTAACGTCTCTGCGCGAGGCGTGCATCGCTGCACGGCACCAGTACGCCAGGCATCGCAGGCTCCGCATCCGCCCACCGGATGCGGCAGCCATTGAGGCGGAGCTATATGAGGGGTACAGAGCGGCGAAGACCGCTCTCCACGAGGCTGTCCTGCGGGCCAGGGATCTGGCCCGCGAGGAGATGCTGGGGACTCTCGACAGAGATCCGTGGGGGCGCCCTTACAAGATGGTGCTGGACAAACTCCGCCCCTGGGCGCCCCCCACTGGTGGGGTTGTCTTGGCGGTGTCTCTCGACATCGCCAACGCTTTCAACTCCATGCCCTGGAGCTGCATTAGGGAGGCACTCCGGTATCACCGGGTGCCGACCAACCTCCGTCGAGTGGTCGGGGACTACCTGACGGATAGAGCCGTTATCTACCCCGGTCGCAGCGGAGAATGGAACCGGCGAGAGATGTCGTGCGGTGTCCCACAGGGATCGGTTCTGGGGCCATCCTTGTGGAACATCGGTTACGACTGGGTGCTGCGCACCGACCTCCCTAGCGGTGTCAGCGTGGTTTGCTATGCAGACGACACGCTGGTGCTGGCACAGGGGGGTCGCACGAGGCGGCGGCTGAAGCGATGACACGTGGGGTTGCGATAGTCGTTGAGAGGATCCGGCAACTGGGTCTCGAGGTGGCATTGCACAAGTCCGAGGCCATGTGCTTTCATGGGCCTCGGAATGCGCCACCTCCGGGATCCTTGCTCACGGTAGGAGGGGTATCCATCGGCGTCGAGTCGACTTTGAAGTACCTAGGACTCGTCCTCGACAGCCGGTGGAACTTCGTGGAACATTTCCGACGTTTGGCCCCCAAACTGGAGCGGACTGGGGCTGCCTTCAGGCGGCTCCTGCCCAATCTGGGGGGGCCAAACGCCTCCTGCCGGAGGCTCTACGCGGGAGTCGTGAGGTCAATGGCCCTTTACGGGGCCCCGGTGTGGGCGCGTTCATTGAGGCGGCGAGCCGCCCACTACCTGAACGCGCCCCAAAAGGTGGTAGCCGTAAGGCTGGCCCGGGGCTACCGCACGATCTCCCGCGAGGCGGCGAGCCTCCTTGCCGGATTGCCGCCATGGGATCTGGAGGCAATAGTCCTCGCGCGCCTACGTGAATGGCGCGCGGAGGCGCTACGCCGGGGGGAAACTCCGCTGCAGCGACAAATTGTCGCTCAGCGGACAGACTTCCGGCGAGATCTCATGGCGACATGGAGAGAGCGACTGTCGCAACCCCGCGCAGGGCACGCCACGATAGTGGCGATAAATCCCCTCTTTGAGGAGTGGCTTGAGAGATGCCACGGCGTTCTCACCTTCCGCCTGACGCAGGTCCTCACCGGACACGGAGTGTTCGGGAGGTTCCTGCACCGAATCGGGCGGGAGGAAACGCCCGGGTGCTTCCATTGTGAGGATCGACCGGAGGACACGGTGGAACACACGGTGGAGGTGTGCCCCGCGTGGGCGGAGCACCGCCGTGTCCTCGAAGCGGCGATCGGCGGCGGCGACCTCTCGCGTCCGGCCCTGGTGCAAGCCATGGTCCGCAGCGAGACGGAATGGGACGCCGTCACCTCCTTCTGCGAAGCAGTAATGCTAGAGAAGGAGGTGGCGGAACGTGAGAGGGAGAGAACCTCTCAACGTCCCGGCCGCCGCGGGAGACGCCCCGGGCGTCGGGGGCCACCACCACGTGGCCCCCGGCCACCGTAGGCGCGGGCCTGTGGACGGTGGGCTATGGGCTAGCTCGCCGTCCGTCCGTCTCATGACGACAGGCCGTGTCGACGGCGCGTTCGTGTTCCACGCGCGCCTCAAAGAGAGTCAGCAAAAAGGAAGGGGTCCGTAAGGACCGATGCCTGCCGGGGTTTCGGGACAGTTCGAAAGAGATACCGCGGCCCCGGAACACAAAGGGCGATGAAGGAACATGGATGGGTTTTAGTCAGTAAAAGTCTGACACTCCCTCCTGCTCCGCCCAGAGCTGATTACCCATCCGAAAAAAAAAAAAAAAAAAAAAAGGGGTCTTCGAACAGGTCACGCCACGATAGTGGCGATAAGTCCCCTCTTTGAGGAGTGGCTTGAGAGACGCCACGGCGTCCTCACCTTCCGCCTGACGCAGGTCCTCACCGGACACGGAGTGTTCGGCAGGTTCCTGCACCGAATCGGGCGGGAGGAAACGCCCGGGTGCTTCCATTGTGAGGATCGACCGGAGGACACGGTGGAACACACGGTGGAGGTGTGCCCCGCGTGGGCGGAGCATCACCGTGTCCTCGAAGCGGCGATCGGCGGCGGCGACCTCGCGAATGTTTTGTGTCTTATTGCGAGTTCACTCAAAGTAACACCGTCTCCAATTGTTTAGGTCGTCAGCTGGATTTGGTTCTGAGTGCGGGTTTTAGCGAAGAGTTGTCAGTAGTAGCGGCTGACGAGCCACTCGTGCCCGTCGACGCGCAACACCCGCCGCTAGCGGTGAGCGTGCGCCTCACCCCCGCGCCACCCGCGCTCGCCCCTGGCCCTCCCGTAGACGACGACCGTAGCAGCGCACACAGTATTAGACCGCGGTGGAATTTTTATAAGGCCGATTATCAGCTGTTGTATTCAATGCTTACTTCCACGGATTGGGATACAATGTATGACAAGCATGATTTGGAGGTGTTGAATGACTTTTATGATAAGATTAATAATATTTTGGACAGATGTGTACCCCAGAAAAAGTTTAACCACAGGAATTCGCGATACGTTTATCCCGAATGGTACACTAGGGATATTATCAAAGATATACAGATGAAATCCAGACTACATAAAAAAATCAAAGAAACGAAACTCGATAGCGATTATGACACATTTGCAAAGTACAGAGCTCGCATAAAAAATCAATAGAAATTGCACTCAAAGAACACAAAAGTAAAATTCAGAGTCAGTTCGCAACAGATCCAAAATCCTTCTGGCAGTACATTGGATCTAAGCGAAGTTGACTAAGTAAGCAAAGTATCGTAAAGAATGGACAATACCTCACGGATCATGAATGTGCTAGGGAATTCGCGGGTTTCTTTCAATCTGTCTACAGTAAGGATCCACCGCGACTGGACGCACGTGCGGCGGCGGCGGCGGCTAAGCCCACCAGTGCGCGTGTGCATAACGAGACTCTTAGTCTCCAGGATGTTAAGGACGCGCTCGCTAATCTCAAGGGCAAACGTTCATCTGGCCCTGACGGTATACCGGCTTTTCTGTTTAGAGACTGTGGCAGGGTGCTAGCAGAACCACTGCAGTATATTTTTAACACCTGTTTAAAGCAAGCGACGTTCCCGCCTAGATGAAAAATTACACGAGTTATTCCGGTTCCGAGGGTAAGTCTGGCCCAGATGTCTCTGACTCCAGCAAAAGTGTTTGAATCTGCTATCCAGCGCTGCGTGCAGGGACAGGTGCGCGCGCAGCTTTCGGCCGGAGCGCAGCACTGCCACCAATCTACTCAACTTCATGGCGCTGGTGGTGCCGGCAATCGACTCTGGTGTGCAGGTGGACGCGGTGTACTTTGATTTTAGAAAGGCATTTGACACCGTCGACAATGACGTGTTATTACGAAAGTTAGCAGACATTGGCTTTTCACCACACTTGTTACAGTTCTTCGTCAGCTATATGGGAAACAGACAGCAGTATGTTGACTACAGAGGGTGCGAGTCCGAGCTGTACTACACCGGGTCCAGCGTAAGTCAGGGCAGCAATTTGGGGCCACTTGAGTTCATAATAATGATAAATGACTTACCGGAGGTCGTCAAACATGGTCTGTGTTTATTATTTGCTGATAACTTTAAATTGCTGCTTGAGGTGAGGGATAAGTCTGATTGTGAACGTTTGCAGGAGGACATAAACAGAGTGGTAGAGTGGAGCCAGAGGAATAAACTCTACTTCAATGTGGACAAATGCTCGGTAATAACGTTCACTCGGGCGCGGACCCCACTATGCTACGAGTACAAAGTGGAAGAGGCACCGATGGAGCGGGTTTCACAGGTACGGGATCTAGGAGTTATTGTCACACCAGACCTCACTTTTCGGGAACATATAATAAAGATATGCAAGAAGGTGTACAGAAACCTTGGTTTTGTACTGAGCAATCGCAGGGGTTCACGAATATTACCACACTCAGGGTGTTATATGACGCTCTAGTCAGGAGTCATCTTGAACACAGTGCAGTCATTTGGGCTCCCCATGAAACAAAATATAGTGTTATGTTGGAGAGAGTCCAAAATAAATACACAAGATATTTGTATTTTAAACTATATAGGGGGTATATCCATTCTACCCATTAATGTACCCTACACTATTTGTACTGGGTATGGTGGGGTATAATGAGCTCAGGGTACGCCGGGAATTTAATCTCGCTGCGTATGTAGTTAAACTGTTACGTGGTGCAGCTCATAACCCGGGAGTGCTGCGGCACCTGAAACTGTGCGTGCCGGATCAATACGTGTGGAGGCGGCGGCGCCCACTACTAGCCGTGCCGGTAGCCGGAACCAATCTCCTGGCTAAGACCCCTCTCACCCGAACGATCCGCGTAGTAAACGAGCTTCACGAGCGAATCGATATTTTTTCGTGCACTTTGAGTGAATTCGCAAAAGTTTTGTTAAACTTAGTTTCTTATATATATGTATGACTTTAAATTTCATTTTTCTAGTTGTTAAATTATTCTTATTTTGTAAAGATATAGCCACACTATCGAATTAGGTTTAAGATTACCTGTAATGATAGTTGTAAGTTGAATAAAATAAATAAATATTTTTATTGATTTCAAGTATTTTCAAGTCAAGGTCAACAACAATGAAATGACAGTTCGCCGTATACGAAATTCTTGCTAGAATCTATTGGAATCTGATATGAATGTATCAGTATGACTCTTATATGAATTATGTATTAGGTTACTTGTGTGTTTGTTTCATTATTTCTAAAGTTTCGTGTAAATTGAATCAGTAGTTTTACCAAAAAACATAAGATACGGCCACAGGTCATAGCGCGGCAAATTCTCTAATGTCATCTACTTCATATCTTATGTTTATAATCTCAAGTCTCAGTCAGCTCGGTCTTACCTAGAGGACGGACGTGCCTCTCGCGATCGCGTGTTCTAGATAGCAAAGTGCATACGCATCACAACAGTGTGGCCTAGGGTTTTCGGACCCGGGTACCCGGGTCGGGTATACCCGGGTACACAAGAGTTTTCAGACCCGAGTAATATTTGATGAAAAACTCGGGTACCCGGGTACATAGAGCACCTTAAGAAAGCACCTTAAAATGATAGAAAAAATGCATGAATATGTACACAACCGCCCTGACGCCTTCACATCGAGGGACGCGTTGAATCTCGTGTGCTGAAAGTCTACGTGCACGTTTGTTTTCAAACTCTTTTACTCAAGATCAAGATAATTCAAGTGATGATGATAGTGACAACAGAACTCTGCATGAAATGTCCTCTGTTTCGTTCGAAACGCTGAAAGTTGAAAGAAGCTATTAATAACGCGAGCAAACATGTCAACATCTCTTAACGCATTGGTATTTTTAAATCTTTTTTCAATAATAAAGCAACATGAATGTTAATAAAAATTTGGTAATATAATACTGATAGATCTCGTTAATTGTTCCTATTTTACTATAATTATTTAAGTGTAATATAAATAAGATTTCAAGTGCCATTTTAATAAAATAACCTTTATATTTCTTCGTTATTATTACATGGAAGTTTCATTTATGTTTTTTTATAAGATTTGGTAAAAGCACGATTTTTCTAAAGTAAGAATTGTTAAGTAGGTAAGTAAAAACATTGATTGTTTTTTTTGTTAGAAGATTATTAGTAGAAGTTATTTAAAAGGAGATCTTTATGATCCTTAAAAGGTTTTTTTTTATTACTGAATAAATATTTGAATGAACCAAAGAACCAAACACAATGATTAATGTGGAGTTTTACTTACATTAGAAGATACCCGGGTACCCGGGCCTACCCGGGTAATTAAAAAAATAAAACCCGATACCCGGGTATAAAAAAAGTCCGGGTACGCAAAAACCTTAGTGTGGCCGATCCGTGCGTCATCAGTTCGCTCGGAGTGGTCGCGATGACCCAGATACTGTTTGTGCGAAACATGCTTGATCATCATATTATTTGTTAAGGCGAAAACATCTATCACCGACAAGGTTTCGCAAACAATAAATTTAACTACCAATTTGGAACATAAGCTGTTTAAGTACTACAGCGAAGAAAAGGCTAAGCGACAAGAATTACAATGTCAAGTAATGGAGCTTAAAATCGAAATGGAAAAGCTACGGGAAAATTTGAAATACCAAAGTGATCAAGAGAAAAATAAGGCGACTGAAAAGGCTATCAAAGAAAGTTCACCCATACCTATCGAATATGAGACGGATGAGCAGGAACTAGCCAGAGAAACGGAGTGGATTAGGATAGAACATCATCATCATTCTCTTGCCCTTATCCCAATTCATTTGGGGTCGGCGCAGCATGTCTTCTTCTTCCATACTTCTCTATTTTTCGTCGTCTCATCAGACACTTCTTTTCTTGCCATATCATTCTTTACACAGTCCATCCATCGTTTCTTTGGTCTTCCTCTACTCATATACCCATCCACATTCATACTCAAAACTTTCCTCACGACATTTTCCTCATCCCTCCGCATCACATGCCCATACCACGACAACCGATTATCACACAACTTTTCAGTCACCGGCGCCACTTTCAGACTTCCTCTTATATACTCATTTCTTACTTTATCCATTAGCGTAACACCACACATCCCCCTTAGCATCCTCATCTCCGCGACATGCAAATGCCTTTCATTCATCCCTTTTGTGGCCCAACATTCTGATCCATACAAGACAGCAGGTCTAACCATTGTTTTATAAATCTTCCCCTTGAGCTTAAGGGGAATGCGGGAGTCGCAGATTGTTCCCGTGACCTGCCGCCATTTCATCCATCCCGTGTTAATTCTGTGCTTTACACTACGATCTATTTCGCCATCGCTTTGCACGAGTGAACCGAGATACCGAAAGTCGGAGCAGACAGGAAGAGGCGCGCCATCTAACGCTATGGCTCCAGAACTGGAGAGACCGCCGAAATCGCAGAACATGTATTCAGTTTTACTTCTGCTGATTTTCAAGCCAACATTCTCCAGTTTCTGTTGCCATTTCTCCAATCTGCTCTGGATCTCAGGTCCATCTTCACCGACAAGAACAATGTCGTCGGCAAACAGCATGCACCAGGGTGCCTCTTCCTGGATGTCCGACGTTAAAGCGTCCATGATCAACAAGAAGAGGTAAGGACTTAAAGCCGACCCTTGATGCAAGCCTACAGCCACACTGAACTCATCGGTGTTGCCAGCAGCTGACCGGACGTAGGTACAAGATTGACTGTACATAGCACGAATTAACTCTACATACTTCCCAGGTATACCTTTCTCTTTCAAGGCCCACCACAACACATCACGAGGTACCCTATCATACGCTTTCTCCAGATCAATGAACACCATGTGCAAGTTTTTGTGTGCACGTCTGTACTTCTCGCACAATTGGCGGAGTGCAAAAGTGGCGTCCATTGTTCCTCGACCTGGCATAAACCCAAACTGATTTTGGGTGATCTTACTCTCTTCTCTTATTCTTTTCTCTATCACTTTCTCCCATACTTTCATACTATGTGACATGAGCTTTATCCCCCGATAGTTGTTGCAGTCCTGCACATCACCTTTATTTTTGAAGATGGGCACTAGCGAACTATTGCACCATTCTTGTGGGATCGCTCCTTCATACAACAACTTATTGAAGAATAAAGTCAGCCACATACATCCGTCTTCTTTTAAACACTTCCATACTTCTACTGGTATTTCATCAGGGCCCATGGCCTTTCCATTTTTCATACTTTGAACTGCTTTCCTCACTTCATCCATACTAATTTCCCTCACCAAACCTATATTTACTTGTACCTCTTTAAGCACACCGCTCCATGCATTCTCTTCATTCATTAACTTTTCAAAATAACCCTTCCATCTCCTTTTTATTTCATCATCTTTAGACAAAACCTTACCAGCGCCGTCTTTCATACACTTTATATGTTTTATATCTCTCGTTCGTGGATTAGGATAGAACATAAAATAAAAAAACGGAAGCTAAACCGTACGCTGACTCCCCCCTCCCAGAACAATGCTATTAAAGAACAAGGGAACATAAATCCGAAAAAAAACGCCAAAGCCACCCCCAATAAATGTGCAGGATGTTAAAGATTACCAGGCATTCTATGACTCAATAGCTAGCACTCAGGGCGACATGTTCACCATAAAAATGATGAACGGGGATAGCATCAAAATAAATGCAACCAATGAAGATGCTTACAGAGAGATTACGAAGCTACTAACTTCAAATAATTTACTCTGACACACATATGAGAGCAAACAAACCAGACCGATACGCGTGATGGCCAAAAAGCTGCATCATACATGCCAGCCAGAAAGAATTGTAGAGTACCTGAAAAACAAGGGCTACAAAATTGAAAATGCTGTAAGCAGATTGAGTTGGAAGAAAAAAGAACCACTCAACATGTTTATGTTGACTTTTGAAAAAGATGAAGATATAAACAAAGATTATGGAATCACCAATATTCTAGGGTGCAAAGTTGAAATCCACCAACTTAAAGCATCTAAGCTAGTTCCTCAGTGCAAAAGATGTTAAGCCTATGGACACACCCAAAAGTACTGTTCGAAAGAACCAAGGTGTGTCAAGTGCACGGGCAAACACCTCACAAGAGACTGCGTGAAACCGGCACAAGATAAACCAAAATGTGTCCACTGTGGTGAGCCACATCCAGCTAATAATAGAGGGTGTATAGTAAGCAAAGGAGATGCAAGTATTAAAAAGTAAATACAGTAAAAAGCAAACTGCATCCCAACCAAAGAAGCATACCGAACCATCAGCTACCAAAGAAGCTCATGAAAGAAAGAAATGGCCCACCAACCACCCAAGCCGTACTCGTACTCTCAAGTAGTCAAAAACAATATGGAGACAAGTTCTGAATCAAAACTCGACCAAATTTTAAGTCTAATGTCAACATTTGATGAACGACTTAAAAAACTAGAAATGAGTGCCAAAAAAGCTCCTATTCATCTGCGAAAATGATTAATAACCTCAAGATCATGGCTTGGAATGCTAATGGACTGCTGCAACACCAACATGAGTTACAAGTAGTCTTACAACAAATAGACCAAGAGATAAAACTTGTAACACCAAAAGAAGTATCTAAAGAAATTATAGATCACATCAGCCCAAAAAAATTCCCTGGTTATGACCTTATCACAGGGGAAATCCTAAAGAATCTACCAAGAAAAGCCTTGGTAAAACTTACTAAGATACTGAATGCTTCTTTTAGACTAAAACATGTTCCAGACCTATGGAAGGTTGCAGAAGTCATCATGATCCCCAAATCAGGGAAACCACCTCAAGATGCATCATCATACAGGCCTATCTCCTTGCTGCCAGTGATGTCTCAAAGCTTTTCGTGAAACTACTTCCAAAACGACTGAAACCTATTATAGAAAATAGTAACATTATACCAGACTATCAATTTGGATTCAGAGAAAAACATTAAACGATAGATCAGGTGCATAGAATTACAACAGTAATTGAAGAAGCTCTTGAAGACAGGAAAGTATGTACCACTGTATTTTTAGATGTAGCCCAGGCTTTTGACAAAGTTTGGCACAAGGGATTGATTTATAAACTAAGAACTATGTTGCCAAAACAGTTCGCAGATTTATTAGAATCGTATATAACTGGTAGAGTCTTTAGAGTAAGGCAAGAAAATGCCTATCCTGAGCTAAAAGAAATAAAAGCTGGTGCACCACAAGGAAGTTTTCTAGGACCGGTCCTGTTGTACACATGTGATATACCAGAACTAGAAAATGCAACTATTGCTACTTTAGCTGATGATACCGCAATAATGTCCACAGGATATAGTCACAAGGAAGCTGTGGTAAAAGTACAAACAGCGATAAATCAATTCTATGATTGTACCAAAAAGTGGAAGATCAAGTTGAATGAAACAAAATCCATTCACATTGACTTCACTAACAAGAAACCAGAACACAACCCAGTGTACATAAACAACAAAATTGTACCGTACGAAAACACTGCCAAATATCTTGGTATGACCTTAGACGCAAAGCTTCGCTGGAAAGCCCATGTCAAAAAGAAACGAGAAGAATTAGAAATTCGTTACAGAAGCATGGTTACTAGGAAGGCATTCCGCGTTGTCAGTTCCTAACAAAATCCTGATCTACAAATCAGTCCTTATGCCAGTATGGACCTATGGTATACAACTATGGGGTTGCGCCAAAGAAAGTAATGTAGAAATTATCCAAAAAATCCAGAACAAAGTACTCAAGAACATCTTGAACGCGCCTTGGTATATTAGAATTGATTTGGCATGACTTGGTATATTAGAATGATTTATTTGGATTTACTTTTTAATAACTTTTTGTTTTTATTTTGCTGATGTATCGAATTTTTATTATTTTATTATTGAATTGTAAACATTAAAATCCGTGTTGTTAGTTTTTAATGAATTTTCGACACAATGACATTTTTTATGAAATAAATGAATGAATGAATGAATTGACGACATCCATCGGGACCTGAATATAGAGTTCGTAAACAGTATAATCCAAAAATATGCAGAAGCTCATGAAGATCGGCTTCATCATCATGTTAATGTCGAGGCCATCCAGCTCCTCGATAACACGAAAATAGTGAGAAGGCTCAAAAGGACTAAACCTTTTGAGTTAGTGTGTGTGTGTGTGAATTGTGACTTTACCGCGAGTGTAATATAGTACCTAGCTATTTATATGGACACAAGAACTAAGTGACTTCACTTTAATAGACGCTAAGTAAACGCAATGGCTCTTAGATATAATTTTTAGCAAATTAAGTTAGATTAAAATTGCTTATTAGCCTTATTAGGCTAGATTGTAATATAAAAAACAATAAAAAAAATAATAATAATCTCAAGTGATTTTACAAGTGTTGTTTATTTAATAATACAAGGCGTCGTCCTCTATGGTCAGCCGTGTGGTATCCGGCAGAGTAGAATAGAACCAACCCCTTACATTCACAGGTGACGTATAAGGCGACTAATGTCTGAGGCAAAACACCTTGCGCCTCCGTAGACCAGAAAATGGGCAGCAGCGTTTTCTGTTAGTCTTTCATCACTGCGATCTCCAATTCGCCTGCCAAGCGTGGAGATTACGGCAAATTCCTCCCATCATGGGAGAGGCCTATGTCCAGCAGTGGACGTTATGGGACGTTGTTGTTGATGTTGTTGTTGTTGTTGTCCTCTATGGAATACGAAACTTTTTACCGTTCGAGATAAGCGTTAATAGAACTAGAGCGATAAGGATTTTTGTGAGCGAGGTCAGATGGCGCATGCGATGACGTAACTAGATGGCGCGACAGGGGTTTTACCGTTATTTCGCGCGGCACCCTAAAGGTTAATAACGAAAATGTGGTCAAAATGAAAATCCAAGATGACGCCGACGAACATTTTCAGGTTTTTCTTCATGGGTGTCGTCTTCGAGGTTTTTGGGGTAGTTAATAATGAAAATGAGGTCAAAATGAAAATCCAAGATGGCCCCGACGAAAATTTTAAGTTTTTTCTTCATGGGTGTCGTTTTAGAGGTTTTTGGGGTAGTTAATAATGAAAATGAGGTCAAAATGAAAATCCAAGCTGGCACCGACGAAAACTTTCAGTTTTTTTTTCATGGGTGTCATTTTCGAGGTTTTAGGGGTAGTTAATAATGAAAATGAGGTCAAAATAAAAATCCAAAATGGCACCGACGAAATTTGTTTTTTGTTATTATTATTTCGTGGCCTACCCACCGTGGACGACCACTGCACGCCACTGATTCCCAGCAATAATTTTTGCGTAAAGTCACATAGTTTGATATACAGAATGCTTGGTTGACGGCTTCGTGATGAGGTTGTTTACACCCTGTTCATCAAAGTTTTTCACCAGTGTGTGTACGAATATGTTTTGTTAAATAATACTTCTGACTGAAACTATGCTGACATATATCACACTTGTAAGGTTTTACACCAGTGTGTGTACGAATATGACTTGTTAAAGTACCCTTTCTTCTGAAACTATTCTGACATATATCACACCTGTAAGGTTTTTCACCAGTGTGTGTACGAATATGGATTGTTAAAGATATCTTGTGACTGAAACTACGCTGACATAAATCACAATTGTAAGGTTTTACACCAGTGTGTATACGAATATGGTTTGTTAAAGTCATCTTGTGCCTGAAACTACTCTGACATACATCACAATTGTAAGGTTTTTCACCAGTGTGTGTACGAATATGGCTTGTTAAATTATTTTTACTTCTGAAACTACTTTGACATATATCACAATTGTAAGGTTTTTCACCAGTGTGTGTACGAATATGGCTTGTTAAAATATTTTTACTTCTGAAACTACTTTGACATATATCACAATTGTAAGGTTTTTCACCAGTGTGTGTACGAATATGATTTGTTAATGTAGCCTTTTGAATGAAACTACGCTGACATGTATCACACTTGTAAGGTTTTACACCAATATGTGTACCAATATGGTTTATGAAAGGTTTCTTGTAACTGAAACTACGCTGACATATATCACACTTGTAAGGTTTTACACCAGTGTGTGTAATAATATGTCTTGCTAAATTATACTTCTGACTGAAAAAACGCTGACATAAATCACACTTGTAAGGTTTTTCTCCAGTGTGTGTACGAATATGATTTGTTAAATTATCCTTTAGACTAAAGCTATGCTGACATATATCACATTGGTAAAGTTTTTCACCAGTGTGTGTAAGAATATGATTCTTTAAATGAAAATTGCGACTGAAACTACTTTGACAAATCTCACACTTGTAAGGTTTTACACCAGTGTGTGTACGAATATGACTTGTTAAAGTACCCTTTCTTCCGAAACTATTCTGACATATATCACACCTGTAAGGTTTTTCACCAGTGTGTGTACGAATATGTCTTGCTAAATTATACTTCTGACTGAAAAAACGCTGACATATATCACACTTGTAAGGTTTTTCACCAGTGTGTGTACGAATATGCTCTGTTAAATTTCTCTTGTTACTTAACTTTAAGTGGCATATTTCACATTCGTGAGGCTTTTTGAATTTAGTTATATATTTGGACGTACGATTTTGAGTGGGTCGTATAATTTTCGAGTCCGATTTTTGGTTTGTCTTTTGGTCGGCTGGTACCGAGTCTTCTAATTTTGTTCTTCGTAAGTGTAGGATTGGTTCCTCCACAACAGTCGGCCCTGGAAAAAAAAACCGGTAAGTACAATTTTCGCGTGAAATTTCCTGGCCGCCGCGCCACTTAAGTAATTTGGATCGAAATAAATACAAAAAAAAAATGTTTGTAAAATGTTCAAGATTAAAAAAAAAGTACTATAATGGTTTTGAAGAAATTTAAATAAATTGGTGGTGCGTCCAGGAAGTATGCTTCCTAGCCGCGCCACCCCGGACACAGCAAATAATAGTCCCATAATGTACAAAATCATTGGTAAATAAATGTTTGTCTATTATTATTTTTCACGAGATCTTTAATTAAAATATTCCTTCCAAAGTAAAAAAGCATTTCAGTTCCATTTTAGGTATAAAGTTTGAAAAGTAAGGAGAGAAGTCAACAGGAATCTCATCACATATGGCTTGCTAGATTAGTAGATCAACAATTTCATTGCCTCTTATTCCAATATGTGATGGAAACCATTGAAGGACGACGTGCTTTCCGTCAGATTGTAACTTCAAAATAGTTTTCAGCATAGTGTATTATTATTCGTGGCCTACGACTAACTAGTGCCGAGTTCAACTTGCCCTCACATCTGGAATATTACCAATGGTGTTCAAAAAGGCTGTTGTACACCCTATTCACAAGAGTGGAGACAGGGACAGTGTTAATAACTACATACCCATATCTGTATTATCAATTCTGTCTATGCTCCTCGAAAAAGTAATTAACAAACGTCTGCTGGATTACCTTAGCTCACAAAATATACTCGCAAATAACCAATATGGATTCAGGTCAGGCCAAAACACAGAGGATGCCATATTAGAATTAATGGGTTCAGTACAATGATATTATATTAAACAGATATGTTATGAGCGCGCAATCGTGAAGACTCGAAAACAGGCCAATTGGCCCATTTTGCTTATAGTCTGCAACACGCATGGCGACGAGCAATACGATGCTACGAATATAGATAAAAATTGTAAAAATGCCAACATGCGTGTTCAGAAAGTGAATGAATAAAAGTATAATAATAATAATCTGTGGCCCGAGTGTCAAACTGACAACACATAAATTTTTCCTGTTCCGAATTTTAATTTATTATAATAACAATTTAAACCAGTAAAAGCAACAGTAAACAATGATAAAGGAGAAAAAAAAAAACATCAATTATACTGGACAACGTGATTTTCATAAAAATGGACCTGGAACTCGTTAAAACCATATCAAAATCATAGTCGAAATGTCACCTATGTTGACAAGGCACCGGGCTAGATTACAAAAAGAGCACACCCACCATCTCCGGGCTCGTCGCCCAGCTCTGCCTCGCAGCCGCTGGGACGCGCCACACCCGAGAGCACCGTGTCACCGGTCGCTGCAGTTGCGTCGAGCTCGAGCGACGAGTTTTTCTCCCCGCCGTCGACACCACCACCACCACCACCAAGAGGACGACGACGAGGAAGAGGACGGCCACCAGCGGGCTTGGGACCTCGAGGTCACCAGGCCCCGAGCAGGGTCCCCACTGCCGGTGGAAATGTGTCGCGCATTCGATGGACTCAGTCCATTAATGAAAACGTCATGCGCGCATATTATGGGGCTACTGAGGGGGGAAGGCTTTTTTTTTTCTTCTTTATCATTGTTTACTGTTACTTTAACTGGTTTAAATTGTTAATATAATAAATTAAAATTCGGAACGGGAAAAATTTATGTGTTGTCAGTTTGACACTCGGGCCACAGATTATTATTATTATACTTTTATTCATTCACTTTCTGAACACGCATGTTGGCATTTTTACAATTTTTATCTATATTCGTAGCATCGTATTGCTCGTCGCCATGCGTGTTGCAGACTATAAGCAAAACGGGCCAATTGGCCTGTTTTCGAGTCTTCACGATTGCGCGCTCATAACATATCTGTTTAATATAATATCATTGTACTGAACCCATTAATTCTAATATGGCATCCTCTGTGTTTTGACCTGACCTGAATCCATATTGGTTATTTGCGAGTATATTTTGTGAGCTAAGGTAATCCAGCAGACGTTTGTTAATTACTTTTTCGAGGAGCATAGACAGAATTGATAATACAGATATGGGTATGTAGTTATTGACACTGTCCCTGTCTCCACTCTTGTGAATAGGTTGTACAACAGCCTTTTTGAACACCATTGGTAATATTCCAGATGTGAGTATCATATCCCCAATTACTCAGCAAGTACAAGCTCCTTCCCTTAGTTCTCGAAGGAATTACCTCGAAGCCACAGTACTATACAAAATTGTCAGAAACAAGTTTAACTTTACTAATATGAACAGTATGATTTGCTATGCTGTACCTAGAACCGTTCACAGGCGGCAGGTACGCGCAGGTACTCATTTCGCTTTGAACACTTGCCGAACTAATTCAGGCCTGCGCTCACCTGTCCGCCGTATGGTTGACATTGACACATATAACAGTACCTTTGTAAACATTGACATCTTCAATTGCACAATAAGTAAATTTAAAAGCCTTATTCGCCGTTCCCTATTAAATATAACAAGTGCACCTAACTAAAGTAATACTATATAATCATGTTATCTATCTTTATACTTTCATCTTAAACAAATTTTCTAAAAGTTGTCAATTTGTCATTATACCATTTAATTTTAATTAAGAGCCCGCAGTATAAATTCCACTCGCTAGAATTTAGGCAAATTCGTTGTGATCCTATGTTTGTGTGCATTGTTCATGCAGATACACGCACACACGGGTTAAGATCGAATGTAGTGATCGCTTAAACCGTTTTGATTCTTTGAGTTATTTTTATGTAACATATTAAGTAGTAAGTACGGTTTAGAAATAAAAGTCATGAATTTGTGTGCTTATCACAATCAATATGTCGTCTTATTGGATTTTCCATCAGGAATTTCTCAATAGCAGCCATGGAGTCAGGATTTGTGCCCGGTTGATGGCAATAGGCTCGGCCCCTGTTACATGGGATTTCCACAGAACTGGCGAAATGTGGGTGTACTGTACTGTTAGGTGCATTGCTGCCTATACCTTCGGGGATTAAAGGCGTGATGTTATGATGGTTAAGTCATAATAAATTAGATTCACGCAGATTAATATCTAAGATGATTTTGAAGAAAGAACCGTACACATTTGAGGGGACCTGGGGGTCCAAACTGGCCGCTTTAGCAGAATCGTAATATGAATCACGTTAACATTTAAAATTCTTAAAATAGACTTTATGACCATAACCATAAAGTCCATTTTAATTTTTTAACGTGATTCATGCTAAGATGCTGCGTGGATTCTGCTAAAGCGGCCATTTTAGACCCGCTGTCTATCAATTGCAAACATTTGACAGTTATGGTGTACGTCGACTCATCAACAATACAATAGGGTAGATGACAAACAAAAAATTAACGTCAGAAAGATTTGCAATAAATATTGTACACAGTTTTTTTTTATTTTTTCACGTAATCTAAAAATGAAGACGATACAGTGCGTCGAAAACTCATGTGACGTCACATTTGAGTACAGTTTTTACCGGAAAGTGACGTCACAAGCCTCTCTTTATCTTTGACGCGTTTTATCTGGTACTCCCTTATATCTCCTAAAAATTGTTGTCCGAAAATCATTATCCATAAAACGTTTGCTATAAACTTCAGTTACCATAATGTTCAAAATCCCGAAATTTTGTTTTACATAATTATCTTTATTTCTAAAACTGCTCTGTCATAATATCGAATACTATAATAATTGAATCTTCTAATTGTATATGCCATAAAGTCAATTATCCTAAGTATTATATTATATAATGTGTATTATTCCTAAAGTCCATATAAGTGTAATACAATTTTTGGTCCTAAAACATTTGCTAAAAATTAGGTTTTAGTGACAGAAACGAATCGCTGTAAATCCGACCCCACGCAGTCTTGTCTGCCCTACCCCTAGAGTGTAATTTAAAATCGCGTAGGCGCGGAGGGGCGAGGCGGCCCGCGAGTTGAGGAGCAGGTGGTTGTAACACTAGCCGCCGCTGCTGAGGCTGGCCGGCGAAGCCGGCCAGCAAGCCGAAGCTGCGGTGGTGAGCGTTAAACACATCTGCGACGATAAGCTCGCGTGGGACCGCCGGAGCTCCGCAGCCCCGGAGCCGTGACAGAAACCATGCCTGCTGCATGTTGCTTGCTCGCTTGCATGCTGCATGCTTGCTTGCATACTGTATGCGTGCTTGCATGGTTGCTGCAAGCTTGTTGCTTGCATGGTTGCTTGCATACTGTATGCGTGCTTGCATGGTTGCTGCAAGCTTGTTGCATGCTTGCTGCATGCTTGCTGCATGATTGCTGCATGCTTGCTGCTTGCTTGCTGCATGCTTGCTGCATGCTTGCTGCATGATTGCATACTTATTACAGGGAAAAATAAAATCCACATAATTATGTTCACACTCAACTGTTTTATAATGATTGACGGTTTGATTGATTGATTTTCTGCCTCTTAGTGACTACTTATATGAAATGTATGCCAAAACAAAAGAAGATTCTAACTATGAACTTTCTGCGATATGATGGTTCTACTTTTTAATTCTTACAAATTTCATAAGAGCAATATTGTATAAAAATGTGTTGTGTTGAGAGAAGTTCATAGCATAGCAAAAGTTAAGTAATACTTACTTTACTATAGGTACCCGTAATTACAGACACAATTAAAATAACAATGTTCTGTTCCCTTTTGGGAACGTCTGGGAACATACCGGTTTGTTTTAAAAATATTATTAAGATCAAAACATTTTTTTTTTTTAATTTAGGATTCATAACTATTATTGAAAACGATTTTAAGTGTTTTGTATATTATTGATTGTAATATTTATGACAAACGGGTTTAGAGCATATTGTATTTAAGAATTTAAATTTTATGGCATGTGATATTAAGTTCGGGTAAGTTATCATTCGGACAAATGACGATTAGGACAAAAAAAGTTATGGCACTTTAAATTATGAATAAAAAAGTTAGGTAATACAATAGAGAACCGTTTTATCTTCGTCAATTTTATTAATTAAAATAAAACAAAAAACATGTATCCAATATTTTTCGATAATCTAATGGACGGACTAAACAGAATCATATTTTATTAGTCAGGATCATCCCTAAAAAAAACATTGTAGTGTTCAACTTGTAACCCGCATAAAGTACCGAAACTGTCAGACATTAGTTAAAAACTAAGTGAAAAGAAAGAAAGAAAATGGTCATATAAATGTCGTAGGCAATTCGTATGTATGACGCGCCATTATTATGTATGGCGCGCCGTTATTATGTATGGTTGAAAAACGCCGCCGTTATGTAATACGGCGTCCTCACGTTCAGCTGGATTACAATTCGGCTGAAATAAAGTACGCCGCATTGAATGAGCTCTTTGCGTTCGTCAAAGCGGCGTAATAACGTGCCGCCGTTATACTAACGGACGCATCGTCGATACCGCTTTGAAAGTTTTAGTTCCATTTATCACCGCAAGTGGCGCTGCATGATCATAACAAGAAACATGGCGACACAATCGACAACCATGTCACAATGAAATGGCCGCTTTTCCTGCTTTTCAATTTTTTTTTTTTTTCATTTTTTTTTTCGTTTTTTTTTTACATTTTTTTTTTTACCTACATGTTGAGAATTACGTGGCAGGGGTTTCTAATTGGGGGGTGAATTTTTCATTATTTTTGCGATAGGACGCACCGTTTTCGAGATATAAGCAAATTTAGAACCTGCTACGACTCCATGACGCGCGCTCGCTACGACTCGCATTTCACATTACACATCCACTTTTTGTCACAAATGTCGTCGTCGCTCCACCGGCCTTCGCCCTACACTCCTCATGCCAGCTAGCAAGACTTTTAGGACAATTTTAGTAGGTTATTTGAGGTATCGGAATTGCTGACAATACGGCTAGACGTTGGACGCCGCTTATCGAACGTATCGCCCCACCACAATCCGGCTGAACGTGAGGGCGCCGTATTACATAACGACGGCGTTTTTCAATCCGGCGCGCCATTATGTGAAACGGCGTGTTATACGAATTGGCTGCGACATTTATACAAGCAAATTTTGTTGGGTACATAATCTTCTAAAGCGTCACGTTTCAGAAATATGAGCTATCAAAGCTAAAGTCCATTCATGGTGGTCCATTTACACATTCATTATGTCTGAGACAGCAACGTTAGCTACGTTTTCGAATATATATAGCGTTGTGATCGCTACCAGTACAACTTTGATAGCTTAAATCTCGGAAACGTGACGCTTTAAAAGATTTTGTGTCAGAAAAAACTTGTTTGTATTGATGCGTTTAGAAAGCACCGGCTTTTTTAACTCACTTTTTCCTGAGACTTCGCTCGCATTATGGTCTAAAACTATCCCACAGGAACGTCCTGCAAATAGCCTTTGACACTCGGCGATAACATAATTTTAAAAAAAATAAAGAATTTTCGTAATCGGATCAATAGTTCCGAAGATTACCCTGTACACCTAAACTTGCAAACACGCAAACACAGAATACAAACTTTACGCCGTCATCATAACATTAGTATTGAAGCTGAACAAAATTTTAACAATCTCAGTAAATAAGCAAAGTTCTTTGTTTATTAAATGAAAATATAAAAAAAAAACTTTTACTTACAATCTCCGGAATATAATTTACGTAGAACACGTGACCGCGCGCAGCAAAGTCATACGTCCTCACTCTGGGATGGCCCGTTCGTTACTGAAGGGAACGGTTGAAAAGGATAGCGCTATTACTACCGCGTGCAAAACATGGGATAGAAAGAGTGCGTGCTCGCTTAGAATAAAATAACGTAAGCGCCAAATCACGTATGGCTAATTACGAGAAAACCAAGTAGAAAAATAAATAATTAAGTCAACACGAATTAAGATTATATTGTTACCTATTAGGCTAAAAATCATCATTAAATTCCTTAGGGTTTCAGAGATCCAACTCAAAATAAGTGCAAAACGAGTTTTTTTTGTATTTTTTTTCTATCGGGATTATTTTATCCAATCGTGTTTTCGCTTCAACAGATTTAATGATTATAAGTCCAAGTTTAATGGTGTCCAAATAGCGAACTCTTAGGTCTTATGGATACCGAGATCTAGATCGCCCAATATCACCAAAACAGCAAATACAGGCTCTTAAGTAATTGCTACATGTACTGCTATTAATGTTCCTAGCGATTAGCTCTCTTTTTTTAAACTTTGTGTCTACTTGTGGACAGCGTTGTGGGTTACGTTATAACCAAATTTGCATTTTGTTAAACTAGTTGTAAGTCCTTATAATTTTACTGTTTGCTGTTCCTTTCAATAAAAAGTAAAAATTCAATTAAAACATTTTCTTTTCCCACACATAACATTTTTAATTTATAATTAAGTATATCAATAATTTCAAAAAACAAAATGATTTAATAATTCAAGGTTAGAAAAACCGAAAGCGCTCTGGGGTAACGATGACTTTACTGCCTAATATTCGCATCTGTACTTTTATTCTATGTCTGGAATGCACGCGTCCTTGTCTTACTCACGACAAAAATGTATTTCCCATCTCTTTTTTTTCCAACCTCCAAATATCAGAATAATAATTATGAAAATAAATGAAAATTATTAATAAATCGAAGTATATTGCGTGGTTACGTGTGGTGTGGTATGTGGTGTGTGTGTTTTTAGTCTGGTAAATGAGTGCTCAAAAGGGGGGTCTGGTTGGAAAAGTCGAAAGCAGAAAATGTGACTTATGAACTTCGTTTGGACTAGTTAGAAGATAAACATATTAAAAGTCCTGACCCCTCCGAGGTGAGCCCGAGGGGGGGGGGGGGGGGAAAGAAGTTCCCGTTTTTTGGTTTTTTGCTTATATCTCGAAAACGATGCGTCGTATAAAATTTTGTCGTACTACATAATAAAACCTCATAAAATTCTCTACAACTTTGTTTGTCACACTTTTTATCTATCTCCAATATTTAAAAAAAAAAAAAAAAAAAAAAGTAAAAAAAAAAAATTGCCAAGTTGTAGAAAATTTTATCAGATTTCATTGTGTAGTACAACAAATATTCGTGCGACACACTGTTTTCGAGATATAAACCAAAAACAACGAACGGGACAGATTGTAGGACAAATTTTAAAAAATTGATCGTTTTTCGGAGCTCATACCAATTCAACGATAAGAGATAGATAAAAAATTTGAAAAGCAAAGTTAAAGAAAATTTTATAAGGTTTTATTATGTAGTACAACAAAATTTTATACGACGCATCGTTTTCGAGATATAAGCAAAAAACGGGACCTTCTTTGCCCCCCCCCCCCCCCCCTCGGGCTCACCTCGGAGGGGTCAGGACTTTTAGTATGTTTATCTTCTAACTAGTCTAAACAAAGTTCATAAGTCACATTTTCTGCTTTCAACTTTTCCAACCACAATCATTCATTTACCAGACTATTTAGATTAAGAGAAGGACATTCTGACACATGTCCTTGGTGGGCGGTATGTTCAAGAAGACGACGAAAGCATGGCGCGATCTAATCTATACTATAATATTATAAAGAGGAAAACTTTGTTTGTTTGTTTGTTTGTAATGAATAGGCTCAAAAACTACTGGACCGATTTCAAAATTTCTTTCACCATTCGAAAGCTACATTCACCCTGAGTAACATAGGCTATATTTTATCCCTGTACTCCCACGGGAACGGGAACGGGAACTACGCGGGTGAAACCGCGGGACGTCCGCTAGTATAAAATATACGCCTTATTGAAAACAAAGTGAGTTTCAATAGGTGTTCTCGCCTTCGGACCTTGAAATCCTGTTCATGGTCCTTCGGAGTCGGATTGGCGTGAAGGTGTTTTTCGGGTAGTCATCGGTGGTGGTGGTGATTATCGCCCCACAACGTCAGTACTGGGCAGTGGATTGCTGATCAGAGCAACCCTACAGCGAGGCGTCAGCGGTGACGTCATCGAAGCAGCGGATCCGGCTGGGTGCCGGAGGAGTGACGTTGTGTGGAGGAGCCAGGCAGAGGAGTTCGCGAAGTGGCCACCAGAGGTCGCCACAAGTGCGGCGTGTGACGTCGAGTATCAGTGACAGTGAGTGCATAGTGGAGAAATCGTGAGTACATTTTCGACCTTATTACTAAGAAGAAACTAACTTCAACAATTCAAGAAAGTGCATTGAAATTTGAACCTTAAAATCACTAGCTAATTTACTTAGCCGTTGTTAATAGTAGTTTGGACTTGTACTAATTTTTAGCAAAAGTTGTTGAGACGGGGAACCTATGCCCGATTTTACTCAAAAATACAAGTCCAAAACACTTGTAAAATTTTAAACATTATCTGGGATTTACTAAGAAACTTTTATGGTGTTATTGAACGTGTTTATTGGACAATAAGATAGCGTTAGTTTTATAGTGTTATAGGTATTTAGTAGTTGCTAGAAAATTGTGTATTTTATATTTGTGACCTATAATCTATAAAAAACACAAATATGTTAATATTTGTGTTTTTAATTAAAAATGGAGTCGCTTAACGATATTCAAGAAGATATTAAAGCTAAAATGCTTAAGAGGCCGGGGAGTGTGAATTTGTCCATACAAACGTAATACCAAAATCATTTTCAGTCTGAGCATATTTCCACCTTAATATGCTGTTATTCGGAACAAGATGGTAATTACCTAGGTTTCCATTGTTTTTTTTTTGCAAAATACTTATCAAGAGCGAAATGCAAACAAATTGAATATCTCACATTTTTACAGTATAAATACGATGTTTTCATCTCATCTGTTCTATATTAAAAACGGTAGTATTTGTAACATTGTTCAAATGGAAACATGTCTTATATTGTTAAGTTAAATAATATAAAAAAAAATGGAAAAGCATTGAGTTTTCATTCATCATTTTTGGTATTACGGCACACATTCAAATTAATCACAAATGTTCATCGGAAGTCGTGCCATCGCATCAAGCATTGAGCTGGGGCGGGGCGCGGTCGCGCGGGGCGAGGGACAGTACATTTGGATGTGTTGAGTATAGTGACAAAATATGTAAATGTGTGCCTGCGCACCTCGCCACCCGACCGGGCCGGGCAATTCGTTCGTCAATGTTAGACGATTACTTGATTGCATTGTGCGTGCGTATTTTTTTGCCAATTGTGTCGTAATATTTCTGACACTTCTTTACCTATGCTACGGATTTGGATTTAGATTTGCCTTGTGATTTGGAATCGAGTAACCTACCTACCTACTTTAGTACGACTTTTGTTTTGTTTACGGACTTCGATATTTGCTTACGATTTGGTTAAATTTAGGTTACAAAACAGGTACCTACATAAACATAATTATATATAAAGGTTAGCAACATGGACTCCAAACGTTGGGATGGGATGTAGGAATCTCACAGTAAGTATCTACCTACCTTTTTGTTTTCATAATTTTTTTAAACTCAGACCAAAAAAATGCCTGCCACATATTTTTTCTCGTTCATAATCGAAATTACATTACACTGGGTTAGTACATACTGAATTAGATGTGTTTAGGATTCAAATGTCCGACTAATAGGTTTCATTCATAATCATAACATAAGGGTACCTAGGTACCTACCGACTAAATAAATATTATGTTTTATTTTACAAGCTTTGATATAGTTTCACGTGTCCCGATGTTTGTCTGTAATCTGTAAGTAATCAAATCTTGCAAGTAAAATTTGATCCACTTCCCGATTACCGATTGAGCTGAAATTTTGCACGCATATGTAGGTATATCGCGTGACAATGCTATAGGTGGCCATAGGAATTCTATAATGTAACGACGTAACCCCATCGAGTTTGAACTTGTTTGATTCGTCGTGACGAGTACTTTGTCTTTAGGGTCCAGGGTCTGATGATGGAGCTAGAAGGTGTCCATGGGAACTCCGTTACAAAACGACATAACCCCATCGAGTTTGGGCTCGTATGATTTGTCTTGACGAGTACTTTGGTGCTAAGTGGTAATCAGGGTTTGATGATGAAGCTGAAAGGGGGGCCAAAGGATCTCCGTAATAAAACAACGCAACCGCTTCGAGTTTGGGCTCGTTTGATTCGTCTTGATGAGTACGTACTACCTACCTACTGCCTACCTACTGCCTACCTACTGACTACCTACTGCCTACCTACTACCTACCTACTTTTAGGTTCTAGGATACTTATGCCGGTTTCCTTTCCTCACGATGTTTTCCTTCACCGTTTTGAGAGCAGAGTTGATGAATTACACAAAGTAATGCGCCTGCCTGGGTTCGAACCTACGACTTAGGCGCGGGCAGTATTATAAGTACTAAGTCTATGGGCGCGGGACAAATACAACACACGGTAGGTATATCGTTTATCGTCACATCCTCGTCAGCGCAATGATATACCGTGTAGCCTAAATTGCACGTTATTTCCATGCATTTTGTATGATATTTGAATGGAATAGGAAGCCGCCCGCGCCATGTCCGCGCCCGACGCCTCTTGTATTTGTCCCGCGCCTTACTGTTCGTAAGTCGGGGCCGCCACCACTGAGCCACCAGGGGGTCTAAAATGGCCGCTTAATCAGAATCGTAATATGAATCACGATAAAAATTTAAAATTCTTAAAATGGACTTTAACCTCATAAACATAAAGTCCATTTTAAGAATTTTAAATTTTTGACGTGATTCATACTAAGATTCTGCGTGGATTCTGCTAGAGCGGCCATTTTAGACCCGCAGTACGTACCTACTTTTATTTCAGATTTTCAGTTATCTACATTAGTGGTATAGAAAGAGTAGTAAGTAACCCAGATTTTTTAGGGTTCCGTACCCAAAGGGTAAAAACGGAACCCTATTACTAAGACTTCGCTGTCTGTCCGTCTGTCTGTCCGTCTGTCTGTCACCAGGCTGTATCTCATGAACCGTGACAGCTAGACAGTTGAAATTTTCACAGATGATGTATCACTGTTGCCGCTATAACAACAAATACTAAATATAGTCAATGGTACGGAACCCTTCGTGTGCGAGTCCGACTCGCACTTGGCCGGTTTTTTTCAACAAAGCCTAGATTTTGAGTTAATCTAACATTTGAGATAAAAACATTGTAGACAGATTTCCTAAAAACGCATTACTATTCTGCACATATACTAACGATTGCACAAAGTAACTAACAAAAATAAAGCAAACAATGAACATGATAACTAATAAAAAGGTAAACACCAAACACTATTAACACACGCATAGGTACACTCTATTCACACTGGCTCACGCGCGGCTACGCAACGGGCCGGGGAGTGTGAAACAGAGACAACAATATTTCAACGTGTTTTTGCCTTCGCTTCGAATTGCAGTTGCGAGCGGATGGCGCCGCACTCTTAAGTCAAAATCTAACTTTAAAAAATCTCCAAAAGAGCGTCTAACTGGTTGTTATATAGAAACTAGAATTGAAAACTTAGAACAGCAATGGCAACTATTCCACACAACACATGTAAAAATAATTAGTGAAGTTAAAAGGTCTGATTTAATTAGTTCAAATTATTTTAAGAATGGCTTGTATGATGAGGTCGAAGAGTTTTATATACAGTTTAAAAGCGAGCTGAAAGAACAATTAAATGATATGGAAATGCCTAGTGAAACGTATAATGTCAGTCCAGGAGCTAGTTGTAGTGTAGGATTTAGAAACTTTAAGTTACTTGAGGTTAAGATACCTGTGTTCTCTGGAAATTATAGTGAGTGGCAGACATTCAGAGATTTATTTGTGGGGTTAAAACACAATAATAATACTCTAGACGATGCTCAGAAATTATATTACCTTAAAGGGTACTTAACCGGAGATGCAGAGCTACTATTAAGAAATATTAATGTAACATCGGATAATTATACGGCTAGTTGGACAAAATTAGAGGCAATGTACAACAATAAACGATTTTTAGCAAGTGGAATTTTAAAACGTTTGTTTAATCAAAAGAGTTTAACAGTAGAATCAGCCGCTGAAATAAAAAGATTACTTAGCACCACATCTGATTGCTTGGCTTCAATAAAAAATCTAGGAGTAGATGTTTCTTCTTGGGACATCCTTATAATACACATTGTTAGTGCCAAATTGGATAAGGACACCAGGAAAGCCTGGGAATTAAAGACAGCTTCAGATTCAACAGATGATTTGGCTACCTTTACTCAACTTTCTGAGTTTTTAACTGGCCGATTTCGAGGTTTAGAAAACTTAGAAAATAAAGCTCAGGTTCAAAAGAGTTCGCAATCGTTCCATGTGGTAGGCAAAGAAAAAGCTGAGTTATCTTGCCCTTTTTGTTCTGCTGCTCATAAGGTAACTGCTTGTAAAGGTTTTTCTAAAGAAAGTAACGATACTCGACGTGATTTCGTACAAAAAAGGGGTTATGTTTCATTTGTTTGGGTAGTAACCACTCTGCCAGATTTTGTAGAAACACCGTCAAATGCCATATATGTAAAAGACGCCACCATACTTTAGTCCACCCTAGCGGTGGTTCTGGGTCTGTTGGTGAGGTCACGGGCGTTGATCAGAAGGAAGCAGCGTCAGTTGCTGCTAGGAATAGTACATCAATGGAGGAATCTCAAAAGGCCGCTGTACAAGCGGAGGGATCTACTAAACCAATAGTTTCATGCTTTTCGACAGGAAATTATATAAATAAATAATAAATAAATATTGCTGGACATTACACACAGCGCTATCTAGTGCCACACTAAGCAACGAGGCTTGTGGTCGTGGACACCAGATAGTTGATATAGTACATATATACTTTTTGTTTGTAAATACATACTTATTATACATATAAACATCCATGACTCGGAAACAAATGTCCATGCTCATCACACAAACAAAGCTCCGACCGGGATTCGAACCCGGGACCCTAAGAACGTAAGGCAGCCTCATTACCGCTGCGCCAATCGGGACGTCAAGGTCGACAATTGTAAGGATACGATTTTAATACCTACAGCTTTATAAAGGCCATGTCGAAAGATGGAAATTATCGTGTGGTTCGGGCATTAATAAATCAAGGATCCCAGGGATCTTTTATCACTGAGTCAATGGCTCAATATTTAGGGTTAAAGAAAACTTTAACAAAACACCGTGTAACAGGTGTAGGCGGTAATAAAACAGTGATGTCTAATTCTTCCGTAGTTGTTAATCTACGTTCTCGAGTGAATCCAGATTACAACGTAAAAGTAAATGCATACGTTTTGAAGTCCATCACGTCCCTTCTCCCAGTTGTAACAGCAACCAGGGTAGAATGGGTAAAGTTGAGTGAAACCGATTTGGCAGATCCCGAGTATCACAGGCCTAGTAAAATTGACATTTTGTTGGGTGCTGAGATATTCAGCCAAATTATTCAAGATGGAATCAAAAAGAGTACTAGTGGATCACCTGTAGCACAACAAACAGAATTCGGCTGGATTCTTTCGGGTGTTGTCGGTACCGAAAATTTGGTGGATATCAATGCATATCCTTGTATAACTGTCATGCATTCCAATGTTCAGACTGATGACTTCTTACGTAAGTTCTGGGAGCTAGAAGCGGAGCCATCAGGAACTGAAAAAATACTGAGTAAAGAAGGCTCTACACTCGCTATTATTACATTTACCATTTACATTTATTTATCTTTCATTGACTTGAATATGCCTTGGTAGCTGAGAGAATGTCATGCTCACTTAGATGTCTCGCTGATGGTGGCGGGTGTGTCGGGTCATTTAGTTCCCTTCATTATGGTTGAGTTGAATGGCGCCGGTACATGCGTCATGTCTGTGAACGGGCGCTGTCAGTTGGGACTTGTCATCTCTTAGCTGCCAATGTTCATTTTAATTACTTTATTCATAAATTTTTGATCTAATCTTTTACTCTGGATGCTCTTAGTGTGCACGTCTTTCTACATCGTTCTCACATACATGTATAATCTCAAAACTAATGATGTAACCAAGATTTTGTAACAATATTTTGATTTTAAAAGAGTGTCCATGGAGTTTCTTGCCCGTTCTTCTCCATAGAGATCTACGCTAGGGAATAGCTAGGGAAAGTTAAATAATCAAAAAATAAATAAATACAAAGGTAAATAAACAAAAAATTATAATTAACATTAGTATATTGGTAAATATTCATGACATACAAAACAAATATAATAAATTCAGTCAGTATATCAGAGCGATTTGTCATTTAAAAATTCATTGACATTATAGTAGGCTTTTTCTGTCAGTATTTTTTTTAATGTTTTCTTAAACTGGTCTGCATTTAGTTTTTTTACACAGATAGGGATATTATTATAAATTATCGGTGCTCTGCATACAACGCTTTTATATAGTAGTGCTGTTTTAGCTGGCTGAACACGAAGTTTACTATTATCGCGGCGATTTCGTATTACAAGGTCCGATATTCGAGGAAACAAATGGGGGTTATTTCTTACAAATAAGACGATTTCTAAAATATAAAGTGAGGGCAGTGTGAGGATTTTATGCTTTGTAAAAAGTGGCTTACAGCTATCAGTACTTTGGATACCGAACATTGCACGTATGCATCGCTTTTGCATTTTAAATGCCATATCTTTATTTGATGAGTTGCCCCAGAAGATTATGCCATATCTTAGGACAGATTCTACAAGTCCATAATAAGCCGATAGTAACACATTAGTGTTGATAGATGGTGCAAGTTGGTACAAAGCATAAGCTTGACTACTGATTTTTTTACATACTGCGTCAATGTGTTCTTTCCAGTTTAGTTTGCTGTCTATAATTAAGCCGAGAAAACGGACATTATGTATGTCGCCGCAAGAGGCTCTATCTGCTAAGATTTAATCTAATTATTAACACTCATAATTCTATTCCATGAACCTGCCATCTCTGCTTCGTGGTACAGTTATTACATCACTTGACAAATGAGTTAAGCGCCATCTATTGGCGTAACTAGCACTTAGATAGTTCGTGGTTTCAAATAGTAATTTATTAAACAAAAGTCTAGCTAAAGACTCAGTAAGTCTTTAGCTAAATCTATAGTTAAAATTATGATAAGCAAGTATTTTATGACATTGGATTTAAATTATTATTGTTCATTTTGACACAAGATTTTTATGAGGCAACACTACAGGCCGAATACGATTTGATCAATAAATCAATTAATAATTTGAAACTACAATTAAATCAGATTATCTAACTAAATTACAAACTAAAAAGTAACAAGATTATTTTACAGAACAATTTATTAGTGAAAGACTTCGTAGGTGTTCTTTGTACTAAATACTTTGATTTGCCGGAAATGGTTTTAAAAGATTGAATATTGTTGTAAAAAGTATTGAAGCGACTAATTAGCTTTAACTTGATAAAACCTTTGCATTTGTGAATATTGGTATTGTTTAATTATTAAAATGATTAATTATGAATTACTCTAGTATTGTTTGTAAGTTTTAATGAACTTATTATGTAATGAGTTACCTGTACTGTGTGGAGGACTTCCGCTCACGCAGGCAGAATTGAGAATAGAGATAGAGAATAATCGCGTGAGCGACAAGCTGTCACGTTATCCTAAGATTAGCAAAACAATTGAAATGCTAAGTAATTATAAGTGTTTACTGTTTAGTGAAGTGAATGATTATTGTGAAAATGAGAGTGTACCTAAATGGTTTAATAGAAATAAACGTTTGGAGTTCGAGTCAAGTGCTGTGTGTGATTTCAACTACCCAGTACCCACCTACCTATCTACCAACAATGAAGAATCGTATCGCAAGTCGATGTGATAGATGACTGAAAGACAATATGGTGGCGGATGGCGCCAATATTGGGACAGTGTTCCTCTAGGCTTTCCCTGCCGTGATATCAGAAGAGGTGATAGCTCTTGCGCGCTGCTCACAGTGCCGGACATCCAGAACAATTACAAGTAACTACCGAACTAGAACTCTTGCTTTCGTGACCATGGCCGAAGGCGTGGCAAAGAATTTTTCACCGAAGTGGTCACCACGAAGCTTTTCAAGAGAGAGCGACTTATTATGCTGCCACAGCCAATATACAGTGTTAAGTGGCAATGAACTGATAGACAAGAAGATACTTAGGAAGACTAAGATAGCCAAAGAGTTGGCTGCATTTTCATCCAAGTGGCTGACAGATACCAACATGATAATTTATTGCAACACTTGACCCAAAACAAATCATAAGAACACATTCTGAAAATGAAATTTATATTGGTAAACAAAGAATGAAGTTGTGATGGAAAACTTCGTTTATTGCACTCAAAATTGCCAACATGTACAGCACAGAATGACCGAAGCAGAATAAACAAAGATTGGACTCCGGGAAAGCATAATTATCAATAAATAAACCTGCTAATGGATCATCAATCCCGGGAAGTATTTTGTTTCATTTATTTTGGTTTTTTTTTTACTGTAGAGAATTTTTACAGATAACATTATTACTTAACACATCCCATGCTGGTTATGGTAACTTGACACCTGTGGAAGTGAAATAAAAACACTCCATTTAATTCACTCAATAAGCAATCAATGGTTTTTGAAATATAACCAGTAATGATGTGTCAGAAACTAAAATCATGAATTAACTTTTTTAATTACTACTAAGTAATTAGATAAATGAGTAGTAACAAATTTAAGACGTTGTTATTGACTTTTCATTCACACTTATAAGTTTATACCTCACAATCAGATATTGTTTGCGTTAAGTGCAACGTTGAGGGCTTTTCAAATAATTATGCAAATTTGAAAACATTTGTATTGGACAACATGTTGCAAGATTCATACAAAAACACTTTGTTAAGAAACTGATTTATAAAACAAGACAACTTATGAAATGTCAAACAAATATCAGTTCAACAAGTTATGACAATGAAATCTTAGCGTGTTGTATCAACGAAGCAAAGCTTTTGATGTGTTAATAAAATGTGAATGTTTTGTCAGTTCAACTACACAATGAATAGTGTTCTTAAAATAGTTCTGATCAGTTTAACTTTCCCATCTTAGTTTAATTAACTTTTCAAAACAACTTATTACCGACTCTATAACTTATCACTCCAACTAATTTTAACAATAGTAGGACTGCTTTGTTGGTCCAGTGGTCATGAGCCCTGTTATTAAAGCATGAGGACCTGGATTCGGTTCCCAGGCCTGTCGGAGTGTTATTGGGTTTTTCCATCAGGAATTTCTCAGTAGCTGGCCAATCATATGAATGGCAAATAGCCATATTGCTAAACGAGAGGCTTAGCAAAGTGTGGATTTATTATTTTCACCTCTGTCTAACCCCTCGGGGATTGCATGTGTGATGTTATGTACCTACACACTAAACTATTAGTGTAGACATTACACTATTATTAATATTTACCTGCACTGACTACCTTGTTGGTCTAGTGGCTGCAAGCGTGACTGTTGAGCATAAGGCCCTGGGTTCGATTCCCAGGTCAGGCAAAGTGTTGTTGGGTTTTTCCATTAGGAATTTCTCTGTAGCAGGCACAGAGTCCAGATTTGTGCCTGGTTGATGGCAATAAGGCTTGCCCCCTATTACATGGGACTTCAAAATAAATGTTGGCATACTATTAGGTATACCTCTGCCTAACCTTTCAGGAACAATAGGCGTGATGTTATGTTATTTACCTGCATGACTTCTCACATTTCAGGTTCCAGGCAATTATCTTATCATAGAAGAAATGATACCTTCTGTCAAAGAAATTGAGAGCAACTCTGCACCCAGTCACTCCAAGATAGTGATGACATCAATTAACCGCTACCCCAGCAAATGATAATGGAGCAAGGTCACTTAAAAATGTGACTCAATGAACAATTTCAAAAACTAACAACTTCAAGGACTACAGCCTGGTGAACAGATGACCGTGTCGCCAGCTATGGAGCTATAAAATGGGGAACAGCATGAGAACAGCCAACCAGGGATGACTGTTACAGTGTCCTCACATCATAAACTAACATAAAAGGTGAGGAGTTTTCAAACTACTTCTTACACTTCCCCACTGATACCTACAGTGTTACAACAAAAGACTTAATACAATAGCCCAATCAACTTACCTACATGACGCTCATGTGTATTGAGTAACATGTTTCCACATTGATTATTTTAGTTTTTATAATCCTGCCAGTTGTAAGCAACTATTTACAAAAATAATAACAAAATATTAGTACTCCTAACAGTAACTAATAAAATAAAAATAAAAAACTCACAAGCTATTGGTATCCGTGGAGGAAACAACAAGCTCAATGAGTAATACAAACACTCACAACAAATCAAACAAATACTGTCAGTGCCGTGGAGGTACTTGATAATGAACACAACAAATTACAAACAATCCTATCAGCAGCCGTGGAGGCCACTGATAATGAACACTACAAATGATCCTATCAGCAACCGTGGAGGCAACTGATAAACAATACTCTCATGTTATCCTGCTGGGTCCACGGCATAATAACGCCCAGAGCCTGGTTCCTTATATCCTGTCAAATCAAAGACTTCGTGCCTGTCACGGAGCAATGGTCCTAAACTCCTTACCCTTTAATCCTGTCAAATCAAAGACTTTGTGTCTATCACAGAGCGGTGTTCCTGATCCTATCCTTTTATCCTGTCAAATCCAAGACTTTGTGTCTATCACAGAGCATTACCTTCCCGTGAGAATGAACAAATAAAAACATGCTACTTACACGACACTTAACAAATACAAATTACAGACTATCTAAAGCAATCAATAATTTTATTTAAGACAAATCTAGTAGACAGTAGATCTATTACAAGGTTCTGAAGATAACTAAAAACCCAAACTCATACCAAGCTGTTATTTTTAACAAATAGCTTTTAGCATCAACAAACTCAAATACAAGTTGCAAAACTGCTTGCAAACTAACTGATACTAAACAACAATTTAACGAATATTGTTGGACAATTGAAGCAACAATATTTTATTCAGCTGTTAGCTGATTAAACAAAATCAATAACCTCAATTCAATTAATGTTATTTGATAATTCAGGCTACAACATTTTATTCAGTTAGCAGCTCATACCAGCTTCAATCTAAACACTACTAAAAGATTAAATAAAAATTTCAATCAGATAACTCTGTGACTGTGTGTATGTCTAGGTGATACATAAACGCATTTAATTTTGAATACAAGAAAAACTGAATAGATGCCTGATCTATAACTAGCTTTCTATGTTGACTGACACTTTCTATTACCAAATCCTACAATTCAATGAACATTGTAGGATAATAATAAAAGCAACAATAATCTGCCGACAAAATTTATCTCCACTATTTCAGATAACAACCACGAAACTCCACATACTGACGGCGACGGCAGGTGCAGAGCGCGCACCGCCGATCAGAATGGCCGTGTCGCCGCAAGAGGCTCTATCTGCTAAGATTTAATCTAATTATTAACACTCATAATTCTATTCCATGAACCTGCCATCTCTGCTTCGTGGTACAGTTATTACATCACTTGACAAATGAGTTAAGCGCCATCTATTGGCGTAACTAGCACTTAGATAGTTCGTGGTTTCAAATAGTAATTTATTAAACAAAAGTCTAGCTAAAGACTCAGTAAGTCTTTAGCTAAATCTATAGTTAAAATTATGATAAGCAAGTATTTTATGACATTGGATTTAAATTATTATTGTTCATTTTGACACAAGATTTTTATGAGGCAACACTACAGGCCGAATACGATTTGATCAATAAATCAATTAATAATTTGAAACTACAATTAAATCAGATTATCTAACTAAATTACAAACTAAAAAGTAACAAGATTATTTTACAGAACAATTTATTAGTGAAAGACTTCGTAGGTGTTCTTTGTACTAAATACTTTGATTTGCCGGAAATGGTTTTAAAAGATTGAATATTGTTGTAAAAAGTATTGAAGCGACTAATTAGCTTTAACTTGATAAAACCTTTGCATTTGTGAATATTGGTATTGTTTAATTATTAAAATGATTAATTATGAATTACTCTAGTATTGTTTGTAAGTTTTAATGAACTTATTATGTAATGAGTTACCTGTACTGTGTGGAGGACTTCCGCTCACGCAGGCAGAATTGAGAATAGAGATAGAGAATAATCGCGTGAGCGACAAGCTGTCACGTTATCCTAAGATTAGCAAAACAATTGAAATGCTAAGTAATTATAAGTGTTTACTGTTTAGTGAAGTGAATGATTATTGTGAAAATGAGAGTGTACCTAAATGGTTTAATAGAAATAAACGTTTGGAGTTCGAGTCAAGTGCTGTGTGTGATTTCAACTACCCAGTACCCACCTACCTATCTACCAACAATGAAGAATCGTATCGCAAGTCGATGTGATAGATGACTGAAAGACAATATGGTGGCGGATGGCGCCAATATTGGGACAGTGTTCCTCTAGGCTTTCCCTGCCGTGATATGTACTTCATTTATAATGTAATTATCATGAATCAAATTTACATTTAATGGATTATGCAATCTTTGTCCAAAGTGCATTATATTTGTTTTAGATAAATTTATTTTTAAATTATTATTATCAAGCCAAGAAATTATAGATGTCAAAGAATTATTAATGTCAGAATTATAATTATTTATGTCCTTACATGCAATTGAAACTGTACTGTCATCAGCAAATAATGTCATAGGTTGAGTCGTTGCTTTTGGCAAGTCGTTAATATAGATAATAAACAACGGCGGCCCTAGGACACTGCCTTGAGGAACACCGTATGTGACATTTCTCCTCACGGAGCTGTATGATTCCTCTTTTTTTGTTTTAGGATTCACTTTAGTTATTACTGTTATCTGTTGTCGGTTCGTTAAGTAGGATCTAATTAAATCTAAAATATTGCCTCTTATGCCGTATGCTTCAAGTTTACTGATTAGTATATTATGATCTACATAATCAAAAGCCTGTGACATATCGCAATAAATTGCACAAGCTGGAACTGTTTTGTCTACGTGGCCTATAACATTTTTGATGAATTCATAAATAGCCATATTCGTCTGTTTTATTTTATCGAAAGCCCTTTTGTTCGTTGCACAAAATTTTATTTTTTTCTAGATATGAATTGAGTTCGCCGTAAATATACTTTTCGAAAATTTTTGAAAATATTGGTAATAGTGCAATAGGCCTATAATTCACCATTAACTGTTTGCATTCTTTTTTGAATAAAGGTTTTATAACGGATAGTTTAAGATCTTGTGGAAATATTCCAGTTGATATCGACAAGTTCAGAATATGACTCAAGTGATGGCATATATCCTCATTTACTGCTTTAATTATTTTAGTAGATATACCATCATATCCTACACTGTTGGTATTTTTAAGGTTTTTTATAATTTTATTAATCTGGTAGGGTGAACTTGGTGCAAGAAACATTGAATTTAATCGGTGATTAATTAAAGACGTTACTTTTTTTCCAGCACCCGGAACGGGTTTAACTTTTTCAATAAAATAATTATTAAATGCGTTCGCTATTTCTGTTGGATTATGAAGGACGTTGTTTTCATCAATTTTTATTTTATCTATGGATTCTTTTGGGGTGTTAAGTCTCGTTTTGTTTATAATCCGCCACGCTGTTCTAGTTTTATTTTGAGAAGTTAATATGTTATAATTATTTTGCGCCCGTTTTGTTAGTTTTATAATTTTTTTAAATAACTGACTATAATTTAAGTACTTTAATTGGTTGTATTTTGTTGAGTTTAATCTGAATTTCCATAGCAAATCCTTTTTCTTTCAACTACAAATTTTTACACCACGTGATACCCACTTTGGTTTGTGATTTACTTTTATTAGAAATTGGATTTGTGGAAAACAAAGTTCGTAAAAAAGTTTAAAATCAGTTATAAAGTGTTGATAAGCTGTGTTTGGGTCATCAGTGAGGTAAACATCCGAGAAAGATAAGTTCTTAATACACATTTTAAATTTATCAATATTTTCCTTGCTATAGTCGCGTTTCATTGTACGCCAATAATGCAATGTCAGACTTTTTTTTAACAGGAACTTTTATTAATTGGGCTGTATGGTCCGACAGGCCTAATTCCAAAATTTCAGATTTACATCCCTTTTTAAAGTTATGTGCAAAATTGTCAATGCAAGTTCCACTGGCGAATCTAGTTGGTTCATGTAGAGCCAGTTTTAAATTATAGTTTAACAGTAAACATTCAAAATCTAATGTTACATTATTGCGTTTTAAAACATCTATATTAAAATCACCAGTAATTATAATATTTTTAAAATTCAATTTGGCTATATAAGTCAGAAGTTTTTCCAGTTTATTAAAGAACGTATACAAGTTATTTTGTTTAGGTACCCTATATATACAAACAATGATAATTTTATAGTCGAGTAGTTCAACTGCACAACCTTCTAATATACAGTCAAGACAAAATTTGCGGATTTCTGGAATATCCCTGAATTTATGTTCTTTTTTAACTAAGATACATGATCCTCCTCTTTTAGTATTCGTTCTACTGTAATATGTAGCCAAATTGTAATTTGGTAGGTATAAGTTTGACTCAAATCCTGCCATCATAAAGTGCTCAGTAATACATATGACGTCCACAATTTTGTTACTGTCAACGAGTTCCTCTAAGTTTACACATAATGCATCAGATTTGTTAACTAAACCTGCAATATTCTGATGTAGGATATACATATATTTCTCAGAGAAAAAACTGGTTATCGGTTTCTTTTTCATTGAGTTGAGGTGAATCTAGAACAATATAAGGTTCAGTTTGTATGCTACTATTGTTCGGTATTATGTCAAACTGACCAAATGTGCACAAATCAATTACAATATTTTTCATAATGCCGTCGTATATACGTTTAATTCCATTTTTTTTTATTTTTCCTGTTGTGTTGGAGAACATGTCTAGTGATAGCTCACTGTTGCTGTCATATAGGTAGGCGTAATCATTATTTTGTAGGTCAAGATTAAGCAGATTATTGAACATCTCCACTCTAAAATTGTAAATCGGAGCTCCTGTTATATACGTCGGTAAGCAGATAATATTATTTGTGTGAGCCACCTTCTGTAGCGATTTTCTTATCATATTTATCATGTTTATATAATTACTTTCAGATTTTATGTCATTTTCTCCCATAAAAATGATACAGTAGTCGTTATCAGTAAAGTCTTTCAATTTATTTTCTATGTGGTATAAGAGTTCCTTTATAGTACCATTTGGTATAAAATAATGGCAGAAATCGAAGTAGTCGGAGAAGACGTCTTCAATCAAGGATAAGTGCCCTGCAGGTTTGGAGCCACTGCTTAGAATGCATAATTTGTTCTTTTGATTAGTTCTTGCAATGATGTCTGCCAGCTCTTTTTTACTAAGTTTAGGTTTATTACTATTGGCGGACATAGATGAATGTACCTCTTTTAAATTGTTTGCTGGCTGCGTATGGACGTGGCTAGAAGTTTGAGTCTCTTTGTCAATCATGATCGTAGAGACTTGATGATTGTAATCACCAGAAGGTGGTTTAGCGAGATCATCATTTGGAGAACTCGTCTCAGTGTTGTGATGAACCGATATTTGAGTTTTTCGAACTGATTTCGGTGTCCTGATTTTTTTCTCAGGTGATAAGCACAATTGTTTATATGTATTTATAGACTTTACCGATTTTTGAAGATCTGATTTGAGACGAAAGTTTTCGCTATTTAAGTTCTCTATTTCTAGGTGAGCGCTCTGCAGTTGTGTCGTAAGTACTTTAACTTGTTCACTCAAATCATTTATTATCCCACTATTATCATGCAGGCTATCTGGTATACTCATCATTGTCGTGTCGAATATGTTTTTGTTACTGCTACTTGTGTTGATAAGATCATTTAACGAGCTTGTTCGACAGATTTTACGAAAGGTAATGTTGTTGCTTTCTTGATCCATTTTAAGTAAATGAAGCGCCCTCTGTTGAATTCTGCTAGTAACTCTGCACGGATATTTGTTCCTGCGAGTGTGTTGATCTCGTAAATATTTGAATGTCTTTGGTCTTTGTCAAAGAGAGTCTTTGTTAAGATTTTTATGATTAAGAAATCTTACAAAAAGACAATCATTAGCTGGGGTTCGAACCTGCGACAGCTTGTTCCTAAACGTTGATGTCGACTCGATGCACACTCGGCAACGGCGCCCAGTTACTCATATAACGAAATTGTGGTATCGTTTCTCGTAGGTTTTGGTTTCAAATATAGTAGATCCGTTACTGTGACTCATGACTTAGGAATTTTTTTCCAAGTTCGGTACACTGTTTGACGAAAAATAATCACTTTTATGTAAATTTTCACTTTTGCCGATACGGAACGTGCACTTTGAACCATTTTTAGACAGCACAAATTACATTGTTTTGATGATTAGATCACTTAATTAGGGTTTATAGTTTTGTACTGTTATTTTATTTCGCGATGGGTTTTTACACACTATACTGACTATTTATGTTTGATAACACTGTCACACATGTACTGATACTTTAGTCACAGAATAACATAAGATTTAGAATATATAATTGCGTTTTACTATTTTAAAAATACAAAAATACGGAGCTGCTCGAATATTAATGCTAGCCAGGCAGTGCCCTCTAGCGGACAATTAAATGTTTTTTTTATAGTGTTTTGTATAAAAATATTTAAAAATGTAAAGAACATTTTGGAAACGACTTCTTCATCATAAAACTATGAAACGCTATCTTTGTCAAGGAGCCGTACACGTTTTGAAGTAAATATCTACTTTCTAGCTCACTCTCGGCCACGTTTGTTGAAATTTCTAAAGTTCAAGTGATTTATTATTTCAAAAACAAAAGGTATTTGGATTTTATCTTACTAAAATATATTTCTGAAGTATATTTCAAAATTCTAAAATAATAGCCGGGTTACATTGTTTAGTAACACACTTAAACTTTAAAAACATCATTTAATCTTTATTGCAACGAAAGTACAATGGGCGGACTTTTATGGCTGCGCATTTAATTATCTACTCTTAGAATTTACAAAAAAAAACTCGTCGTGGTCGCATAATAAAATACAGTCTAAGGAAGTCTCCGATTCTTTTCTCTGTTCTTCTTCGAAGTTTAGGCTAATAAGCACTACCTATTCCTATCACTGCTTATAGGCTAAGTATTAAAAGCATCATTTATTTGAAAAGAACACAGTCCAAAAACTTTTACAACTGAAATGAAATGAAATGAAATTGTTTATTCAGTAAATAGGATGTAGGTATCACTTTTACACGTCATCACATTTTAAACTTAAGCTAGATGGTGTCAACTTTAACAACAAGTCTGATAAACAGTTCAAAAATTTAACTTTTTGCTTTTTGAGAGAATCAAAGTGAAAATCAACTATATCACTACAACTATTTAAAACCCTACAGAACCTAGCACATGGAGAGTTAGATCCTAACACCGTTCTTCTCATTGGAGAACAAAATGGAGTAATCGGTTTGCGTGGAATCCTCGCCGGAGCACGAAAGTTAATGAGTGCGAGCAGTGGCGGAGAGTCGATATTTCCCTTCAAGATTTTGCTAGCAAACATTGCGTCAGTCAGACATCTTCGTTCTTCCAAAGTGTGCATGTTGAAGTACTTCAATCTATTTTTGTAAGAACCCACTTTTTTGGTTATTCCCACAGAAAAGGCCAGATGCCAAACGAAACGTTTTTGGACGCGTTCTAGACGCAAACTATTTGTAGCGTAGTGTGGCCGCCACACCACACTGCAATACTCTAATATGCTACGAACTAAGCTCTGATAAAGTAAGATTTTAGTTTTAATTTGACGAAAACCCTTACATTGTCTAATGACAAAACCCATCATCCTGGATGCTCTTTTAGAAATGGAATCTAAGTGTGGTGCAAAGGTCAGTTTTTGATCAAACAGAACTCCAAGGTCACGAATAGTGTCTGACTCATTAACTTTGTCCTCATTTATGTAATACACTGATGCGAATATTAGGTAGTAAAGTCATCGTTACCCTTACCCCAGAGCGCTTTCGTTTTTTCTAACCTTGTATTATTTAATCTTTTTTTTTTTTGATATACTTAATTATAAATTAACAGTTACATTATAAGGACTTACAACTAGTTTAACTAAATGGCAATTTGGTTATAACGTAACCCACAACGCTGTCCACAAGTAGACACAAAGTTTAAAAAAAGAGAGCTAATCGCTAGGAACATTAATAGCAGTACATGTAGCAATTACTTAATTAAAATTAAATGGTATAATGACATAATGACAACTTTTAGAAAATTTGTTTAAGATGAAAGTATAAAGATAGATAACATGATTATATAGTATTATTTTATTTAGGTGCACTTGTTATATTTAATAGGGAACGGCGAATAAGGCTTTTAAATTTACTTATTGTGCAATTGAAGATGTCAATGTTTACAAAGGTACTGTTATATGTGTCAATGTCAACCATACGGCGGACAGGTAAGCGCAGGCCTGAATTAGTTCGGCAAGTGTTCAAAGCGAAATGAGTACCTGCGCGTACCTGCCGCCTGTGAACGGTTCTAGGTACAGCATAGCAAATCATACTGTTCATATTAGTAAAGTTAAACTTGTTTCTGACAAGTTTGTATAGTACTGTGGCTTCGAGGTAATTCCTTCGAGAACTAAGGGGAAGGAGCTTGTACTTGCTGAGTAATTGGGGATATGATAAGTAGGATTTATGACACCTATAGTCTCGTGTGCGTCTCGCGCGCGACTCCTATGCGAGTGGTCTCGGGTGTGTGATTGCCCGATAATGTCCGTCGATACGATTAAGTGTGCGAACTGTAATGTGATGTGGTGATTTCGGAAGTCCTTGCGTTTAATCGTAATAAACATGATGTTATGGCCAACGAAAGTCTCATAAGAATATGTGTGTCGGCGTTTTCTGAGGAGGAAATCCACGAGGCAAAGAAATTGTTATGCAACACGACAAATATTAGTAAACGACTGAAGTCGAGGCGAAAAGACAAAAACAAAAGTATTTAGAAGACATGATAGCGGTTTTCAAAACAATAGACCCCGATCAATTTCCGGTTATTGTCGCCTACGAGCTACATAAACTGCCCCCTGTGTGTTTCGACCACGTAGACGTCACGAAAATACTAAAGAACCTGTTAACCACTTGTATGCCGTAATTATAGAAACAATTAAAAAGTCATTGTGTCTCGTGTAGATCTACGTTCTGGCTCACAAAGTGTTAATTTTGCGTGTGGAATTAAATGATATTAAAAACAATTCTGTCACCAAGAACGACCTAGAAGTGGCCCTGAAAGATAATAATATCTTATAATCATCTGCTAATCAAGCAGAGGGTATAACGTGAACAGTGGACCGTTTGGATTGTCGCCGCACCTACCTTCACAACATTCACAGCTGATCGATTCTGACTCACATTCGTTATCGCAGCTAACAAGTGACGATGACGGGCCGAAGTATCGCTCTCTCGTTCACTCTCATGCACAGGTGCTACCAGCTGTCGATGAGTCTGCTACCACGCCGATTAACTCGACATTCTTAGAAAACACGGATGATAAGAATACAAACCTACTACAATCAATGCAGAGTAATAAAACTATGGTCGAAGTATTAATGCAAGGTGAATGGCCTAAAAATAGTTCTAAAGATGGACGCTGGTTCAAAAGAATCGGTTCGAGGGAAAAACGGGAACCGCAAGTCCTAATGTGAACTTTAAATTTAGGGCTGCTGATTCCAAAATTCCGCTTTTTATTACTTATCTTGACAAAGAGACTACTGAAAAAGATATTTGTGATTACATACAAAATAAGACGCAAGAAATAGTGCAGCTTTAGAAAATCAATATGAAATCTGATAGACCATACAATGCCTTTAATGCCAGTCTGCGCATGACCGCGGTCGCGAGCTTATGTCACCGTGCGTACGTTACGAAAATGGCTTCGAAAAGATTAAAGTGTGCGAACTGCAATATAGTTATTTGCGAAGTGTTATCGTTTATTAGTAATAAACTTGATGTTATGGACGAGGAAAGTCTTGTCCGTATTTGTGAAAGTGCGTTTAGTGTGGAGGAGATCGAAGAAGCAAAGTCGTTACTTTTTGAATCTCTGCAAAAAACGGCCAAAGTCAGAAAGCGTCAAGGAAAAACGCAACGCAACCTCGACGATATTATCGTGTTACTTAAAGGGACTGATCCAGAAAAGATACCAATATTTGTGGCCAGAGATCTGGAAAAATTACCGCCTGTGACCTTTGATCACATTGACGTTACTCCGTTGCTCAAGAAAATCCTTATAATGCAGGAATCTATTGAGAATATTCGACAAAATTGTCACAAAAGTGGAATTACAGGCAAAATATAATGTTTTGCAGAATTGCCAAGGGTCTTCAACGTCTGATGAAAAGAGGAGTGTAAATACTCTTCCAAGCCCAAGATGTACCTCACAATTTTTAAACATAATAGATAGCGGTCCAATGGCGTTATTTCCGAACATAGACAGTAATGTACCTATTATAACTCAAAGCCCCCTCGTTAACAGTCCATCTTTATGTTTAAAAACAAACCACAGATCACGTGTACTAAACAGTTGAATATGAACAGTGATAATGTAGTTAAAACTACGAAAGGATCGCAAAGCGAGCAGCCAGGCTGCGAGAGTACGAGTGCGAGCGAGACGGCAAATACTTGTACATTACGCAGTAGCGAAGTAAGCGGAGACTTACATCAAAACAATACAGAGACTGAGTTATTACGATCAGCAACTACACGAAATCTGTCTTTCGCGGAAATAGCCAGTTCTGGTAACGATTGGAAGGAAACTGTACAAAGTGACAAATGGGTTACTGTACAAAGACGCAGATTGAAGTTCTACACTAAGAGAGGCAATGCAGTTGCAGAACCAGAAAAACCCGAAAATTTTAAAGCAGCAGATACTAAGATTGCTTTGTTCATATCAAATGTGCACAAAGAAGTCTCGGAAAAAGACATTACCGACTATATTTACAAAAAGACAGGCAAGACAGTTTTTTTGGTAAAAATAAAAATGAGAAAGGAAAAGGACTACAATGCATATAAAGTCTTTGTTGTCAAATATAAAATAGACTTATTCTTAGACGATAAATTGTGGCCGTCTGGGATCTCGTTTAGACGGTTCATTAACTTTCGAGAAAGGCGAGAAAATCAAGTGAATGAGGAGTGTGTGGGTATGACTGATAACAAGCTTAATGGATAACAGTGATGGTAAACTAATTAGCTACAACTGCAAGTCTATCAAGAGATCTATGGAAGGTGTTAGGGCACTGTGTCAACAAGCTGATATAGTAGCCTTGCAGGAGACGTGGTTGCTGTCGCACGAGCTGCCGCTGCTGAGCACAATCGACGACGGCTTCAGTGCTACGGGTACGTCCGCCGTTGACACGTCGGCCGGCCTACTGACGGGCAGGCCGTACGGCGGTGTCGCGTTGTTGTGGAGAAAAAGTGCGTTTCAATCAGTGTCTGTGATAACCTGAGATAACGTTAGGACTGCTGCAATAAAGCTAACTGTAAGTAGTAGATCTGTACCAGCTACGCTGTACATTCCACTAACTTGTCCTACTTTTAGTGATACGTTGCAGTTTGTTTAATCCAACATTAATTGTACATTATTACTTTATAACATGTTATTTTTAGTAGCAATTAAACCTTTATACCAATCGGTTGTCTACTCAATCAACATAACATTCCTATACAACATAACATAACATTTTCACTGTTGGGAGTTACGCCCCAACAGCCCCACAAGAGAATACCGTACGACATCACGCTATGGAAATAACTAAAGTAAACTAAACGGGCTGTCTCTCTAAATCACGAATACTTCTAAAGACGTATGCTGCAGAGCTAAGTTTTTTCGACAATTAGTCTCTAAGCGGGCCCCACTGAAGCTTGGCATCCAAAGTTATGCCTAAAAACACTGTGCTGTCTTCCGGTTTTAACTCTTCATCTTTAATTAGTACAGTAGTTTTCACTTGTCTTACATGGGGAATCGTAAACTTAATACATTTAGTTTTTTTCTCATTTAGGAGTAGATTATTAACATTAAGGTTGCACAAGTCAGTCATTCTTCCATACAAACGTAGTCTGGTGATTACTCGTTTGTTTGCCGGTGTAGGTTCAACATTAAAAATTGTATCAACTGGTCTTTTCATTATCTAGCCCTGTATGGAAGCAGAATTGGAAAAAAAATATTGGTTTGGAAGTTATGAGCGTCGAAACTTTCATATTTCAACACTAATTTTAACTCATCTTTGGGCGTCAATAAATGACCTAAGTAGTATGAAAATGGAAAAACTAAAACCATACAAGAATAGATAATTTAATTTTATTCAAAAGTTGAAATAATTTTATTTTGAACAGATACATCCAATAGATTTTTCATGATATCCATACTCCCAAAGGTCTACATAAAAAATTTCGCGCGCCCGTTTTCGTTGTAAATCATATTGCATTTCGCTACAAGTTGCCACCCCGGTCAGTGGGGAACGGGGAAAGGCGCAGCGCGTGTGTGTGCGCAGTGTGTGTGTGTTTAGTTCTAGTTTTAGTTACAGTAATTGGTTTAAATAGAACCGTTGTAAGTAGATAAATAAATGTTAAGTTTCATTATTCCTATGGATCAACTGTACTAAACGTGCAGCCAATGCATTGCGTGTTCAATACAACAACGCTTTCAGGGCGCTGTTGCGACTGCCACGATATTGCAGTGCATCTGCTATGTTTGCACAAGCCAGAGTAGACAGCTTCTCAGCTGTAGTGCGCAAAAAGAATGCGTCTCTTCTCGCCAGATTGCGTGGTAGTGGCAAAAGCCTCTTGAGAATTATTGCTGATAGATATGATGAAAGCCCCATAGTGAGGCATCTTATAAAACCACCGTCTGTAGTAGAATATAAGTACTAACATAGGTTATAAATAAGTTAAATTGTTTACTAACATTATAGAATTGTAAGTATATTGTGTTAAGGGCCCGTGCACAAAATTAAGACATTTTGAACATTTTTGATCACTACTTGTGGGAAAGGCAAGAAGAATTTGAACCTTATTTATTTTTATTATAAGAGACAGGTTCTTCATCTTGTCGACAGCTCGAACAATTTTTTAAAATAATGTATATATGGTTCTCTATTGTATTACCTAACTTTTTTATTCATAATTTAAAGTGCCATAACTTTTTTTGTCCTAATCATCATTTGCCCGAATGATAACTTACCCGAACTTAATATCACATAATATCACATGCCATAAAATTGAAATCCCTAAATACAAAATGCTCTAAACCCGTTTGACATAAATATTATAATCAATAATATACAAAACACTTAAAATCGTTTTCAATAATAGTTATAAATCCTAAATTAAAAAAAAAACAAGTTTAGATCTTAATAATATTTTTAAAACAAACCGGTATGTTCCCAGACGTTCCCAAAAGGGAACAGAACATTGTTATTTTAATTGTGTCTGTAATTACGGGTACCTACAGTAAAGTCAGTAGGTATAACTTAGCTTTTGCTATGCTATGAACTTCTCTCAACACAACACATTTTTATACAATATTGCTCTTATGAAATTTGTAAGAATTAAAAAGTAGAACCATCATATCGCAGTAAGTTCACAGTTAGAATCTTCTTTTGTTTTGGCATACATTTCATATAGGTAGTCATTAAAAGGCAGAAAATCAATCAATCAAACCTGTTAATCATTATAAAACAGTTGAGTGTGAACATAATTATGTGAATTTTATTTTTCCCTGTAATAAGTATGCAAACAAACATGCAGCAAGCATGCAAGCACGCATACAGTATGCAAGCAAGCATGCAGCATGCAAGCGAGCAAGCAACATGCAGCAGGCATGGTTTCTGTCACGGCTCCGGCGCTGCGGGTCTCCGGCGGTCCCTCGCGAGCTTATCGTCGCAGATGTGTTTAACGCTCACCACCGCAGCTTCGGCTTGCTGGCCGGCTACGCCGGCCAGCCTCAGCAGCGGCGGCGAGTGTTACAACCACCTGCTCCTCAACTCGCGGGCCGCCTCGCCCCTCCGCGCCTACGCGATTTTAAATTACACTCTAGGGGTAGGGCAGACAAGACTGCGTGGGGTCGGATTTACAGCGATTCGTTTCTGTCACTAAAACCTAATTTTTAGCAAATGTTTTAGGACCAAAAATTGTATTATACTAATATGAACATTAGGAATAATACACATTATATAATAAAACACTTAGGATAATTGACTTTATGGCATATAAAATTAGAAGATTCAATTATTATAGTATTCGATATTATGAAAGAACAGTTTTAGAAATAAAGATAATTATGTAAAACAAAATTTCGGGATTTTGAACATTATGGTAACTAAAGTTTATAGCAAACGTTTTATGGATAATGATTTTCGGACAAAAAATTTTAGGAGATATAAGGGAGTACCTGTATATATTACTGGCAATCACCCATATTCAAAACCCCTTTTCCGCAAAAGTAACGAGCGAGTGATGTTTGTGGTTCGCTGAACAAAGAACTACAAAATATTCTGAACATTAAAAAATATGAATAACATCATTATATGGTCTACTCGTAACATAGCAAGAAACATTATTGATTTCAATACGAAATATAGCAGAAAAAAAATGTTGAAAAAACGTAATTTGTGGAAAACGTCGGGACAAATAAGTATTTTTTTCTATACCTTAGAAACACTTTAAAGAAAATTAAAAAAATAATTCTTAATCTCAAGGTAGCTTTTTAATTGAATCTGAATTTTAATTTATAAATAAACAATAACTTCATTTCGTAAATTAATGGCAAAGAGAGCTATATTATCGATCGCGCAAACCCGCTCCCGTCAGTAACGAAAGGGCTCTCCCAGCGTGAGCACGTATCACTTTGCTTCGCAAGCGCTCCCGAGTTATTACGTGAATATATTTCCGAGATATACGCAGACTACCACATTTCGATCCAGTATTTATGTTAAAATTATTAAACTTTTTGATTGTATTAAGATAAGAGTTTTTTTTGACGTTGGTTGTTTATTAAGATTTATTTCGTCTTCATATTATTTAAAGTTAAGTTTCTTTGTTTGTACTTAATATGTTGTATGTAAGGGTAATAATAATAATCTGCGGAACCACTGATCCGATTCCGAATTCTTTCATTTAGGGGATTTCACTACTTCATATTATTATTGGTTTTCATGGTAACCTATGGTATAGTTGGTGCCAGTTAACATCAGAATAGAGGTCATTAACACCTACCTACCAAGTTTTTGATCACAAAGCGATAACGACACTTACTAGTTACCTAAACCGACCAATAAGCGATACTTTGCTATATCGCTAGAGTATCATAATACCAGTCGGCTAGACATACAGGGGTTGAGAATCTTGTGTTGTTCCAATTCGAATTTATTATTATTTTTTGCTAGAAAACTACTTTTATGCTTATAAATTTACGTGTGACGTAAACGCCCCCGCACCGTGACCATAATGTGCTGCACACCTGACGCGATGACCTCGTAAAACGAAAACGGCATAAAATCAGAATTATAATTTTTTGTGATGAGATAGTTTTTGTGATGTCATAATTATATTTAGATACTTATGGTTTTCCGTCATGGGTGTCGTTTTCATGGTTTTCGGGGTCGTTGATTACGAAAATGAGCTCAAAATGAAAATCCAAGATGGCGTCCAATTTTTTTTTGGTTTTTCCGTCATGGATGTCGTTTTTATGGTTTTCGGGGTCGTTGATTACGAAAATGAGCTCAAAATGAAAATCCAAGATGGCGTCCAAGATTTTTTTGGTTTTTCCGTCATGGATGTCGTTTTCATGGTTTTTGGGGTTGCTGGTTACGAAAATGGGGTCAAAATGAAAATCCAAGATGGCGCTAAGGATTTTTTATTAATTTTCCGTCATGGGTGTACTTTTCATGGTTTTAGGGGTTGCTGATTACGAAAATAAGGTCAAAATGAAAATCCAAGATTGCGCCAAGGGTAATTTTTGATTTTTCGTCATGGGTATCGTTTTCATGGTTTTTGGGGTTGCTGGTTACGAAAATAAGGTCAAAATGAAAATCAAAGATGGTGCCGAGGAAAATTTTTGATTTGCCGTCATGGGTGTCGTTTTCATGGTTTTTGGAGTTGCTGGTTACGAAAATGGGGTCAAAATGAAAATCCAAGATGGCGCTGAGGAATTTTTTTTAATTTTCCGTCATGGGTGTACTTTTCATGGTTTTTGGGGTTGCTGATTACGAAAATGAGGTGAAACTAAAAATCAATGAAGGCGCCCAAAAAAAATTTTGGTCTGTCATGGGTGTCGTTTTCATGGTTTTTTGGGGGTTGCTGGTTACGAAAATGAGGTCGAATGCAAATCCAACATGGCGTCGAGAAAAATTATTGTTTTTCCGTCATGGGTGTCGTTTTCATGGTTTTTGGGGTTGCTGATTACGAAAATGGAGTCAAAATGAAAATCCAAGATGTCGCCGAGAAAAATTATTGTTTTTCCGTCATGGGTGTCGTTTTCATGGTTTTTAGGGTTGCTGATTACGAAAATGGGGTCAAAAGGAAAATCCAAGATGGTGCCGAGATTTTTTTTTTTATTTTCCGTCATGGGTTTTCATGGTTTTTGGGGTTGCTGGTTACGAAACTGAGGTCAAAATGAAAATCCAAGATGGCGCCGAGGAAAATTGTTTTTCCGTCATGGGTGTCGTTTTCATGGTTTTTGGGGTTGTTGATTACGAAAATGGGGTCAAAATGAAAATCCAAGAAGGCGCTAGAAAAAAAAAACGGTTTTTCCGTCATGGGTGTCGTTTTCATGGTTTTGGGGGTTGCTGGTTACGAAAATGAGGTCGAATGCAAATCCAATATGGCGCCGAGAAAAAATTTCGGTTTTTCCAACGTAGGTGTCATTTTCATGGTTTTTGAAGTCGCGCATTATTTTAATTTTTATGCTTCCTGGGTGCCATCTTGGATTTTCATTTTGACCTCATTTTCGTAATTAGCGATCTCGAAAACCATGAAAACGACACCCATGACGGAAAAATTAAAATTTTTCCTCTGCGACATCTTGGATTTGCATTTCGACTTCAGTTTCGTAACCAGCAACCCCAAAAACCATGAAAACGACACCCATGACGGAAAATCAAGATTTTCCTCGGAACCATCTTGGATTTACATTTAGACTTCATTTTCGTAACCAGCAACCCCAAAAACCACGAAAACGACACCCATGAGGGAAAATCAAAAATTTTCCTCGGCGCCATCTTGGATTTGCATTTCGACTTTAGTTTCGTAACCAGCATCCCCAAAAACCATGAAAACGACACCGATGACGGAAAATCAAAAATTTTCCTTGGCGCCATCTTAGATTTTCATTTCGACTTCATTTTCGTAACCAGCAACCCCAAAAACCACGAAAACGACACCCATGACGGAAAATCTAAAATTTTCCTCGGCGCCATCTTGGATTTGCATTTCGACTTCAGTTTCGTAACCAGCAACCACAAAAACCATAAAAATGACACCCATGACGGAAAATCAAAAATTTTCCTTCGCGCCTCTTGGATTTTTATTTTGACCTGATTGTTGTAATCAGCAACCCCAAAAACCATGAAAACGACACCCATGACTTAATAACCAAAATTTTCCCTGGCGCCATCTTGGATTTTCATTTTGACCTCATTTTCGTAATCAGCGACCCCGAAAACCATAAAAATTACACCCATGATGAAAAAAACAGAAGTTTTCCTCGGCGCCATCTTGGATTTTCATTTTGATCTCATTTCGTTGTCAGCGACTCCTTAACCATGAAAATGACATCCATGACAGAAAAACCAAAAGAAAAAACCACCATCAAGTATAAACAACAGGGGTATGTTATGTTTACTCTACAGAGTGAACCTCAGTGGCCATTAAGTCGCGCTAAAGTCCAGTCGCGCAAGTGTCCTTTCGCGCAAGAGTCCATTCGCGCAAGTGCCTTCGCGCAAGTGCCTTGGCGCGCAAATGTCCGTTCGCGCATAAGTCTAATCGAGCAAAAGTCCATTCGCGCAAGTGTCCAGGCGCGCAAAAGTCCGTTCGCGCATAAGTCCAATCGCGCAAAAGTCCATGCGCGCATTTGTCTTTTCGCGCAAGTGTCTTTCGCGCAAAAGTCCCAGATCCAGAAAAATTAAGTTTGTCCTTTAAAAAGTTTGTACGGAACCCTCAGTGCGCGAGTCCAACTCGCACTTTTATTTATCATTTTGTAAAATGTTTATATGTATCTAAATTCTTCTAATACAAAATTAAACCATTTTTATTTTGATTATGATAAATATACAGTAGACACACATTCCAGACTTTTATTTCTAAACCGTACTGACTTTATAATAAAATTATGTATCATAAAATAATATCGTCTACAGGATCAAAATGGTTTAAGCGATCACTACGCTCGATCTTCACCCGTGTGTGCGTGTATCTGCATGAACAATGCACACTAACATAGGATCGCAACGAATTTGCCTAAACTCTAGCGACTGAACTTTGTGCACGGACTCTTAATTATCAGTGGATCATATTGTCTGTTAAATAAATAAATTATTATTATTATTTATAGTGGATAAGCCTATTACCATGACATGTATTGTTAATAATCTAGGTATAATAAATATTTATGGCGACTTGTTTGGGAACGACTGCCACCATCAGCCTTTTCCCAACTATTTTGGGGTCGGCCTTTTTTTTTCTTTTTTTTTTTTCGGATGGGAAATCATCAAATAACTCCTCCCGCTCTGGGCGGAGCAGGAGGGAGTGTCAGGCTTTTACTGACTAAAACCCATCCATGTTCCTTCATCGCCCTTTTTGTTCCGGGGCCACGGTATCTCTTTCGAACAGTCCCGCAGCCCCGGCAGGCATCGGTCCTTAGGGACCTCTTCCTTTTTGCTGACTCTCTTTGAGGCGCGCGTGGAACACGAACGCTCCGTCGACACGGCCTGTCGTCAAGAGACGGACGGACGGCGAGCTAGCCCATAGCCCACCGTCCACAGGCCCGCGCCTACGGTGGCCGGGGGCCACGTGGTGGTGTCCCCCGACGCCCGGGGCGTCTCCCGCGGCGACCGGGACGTTGAGAGGTTCTCTCCCTCTCACATTCCGCTACCTCCTTCTCTAGCATTACTGCTTCGCAGAAGGAGGTGACGGCGTCCCATTCCGTCTCGCTCCGGACCATGGCTTGCACCAAGGCCGGACGCGAGAGGTCGCCGCCGCTGATCGCCGCTTCGAGGACACGGCGGTGCTCCGCCCACGCGGGGCACACCTCCACCGGGTGCTGCACCGTGTCCTCCGGTCGATCCCTACAGTGGAAGCACCCGGACGTTTCCAGTTGTACCGGATGCAGTTGAATACCAATATACATGGAGCGACTGCCTATCTGACCACCACAACCCAGTTAGTACCGTGTAATACGATACCCCTTGGTAAGACTGGCTGTCAGACTTTTGGGGCCTCTGACTACCTAACGACTGTCAAAGATCTACAAATGACAGCCGGGACCAACGGCTTAACGTGCTTTCCGAGGCACGGAGGAAACTTGGTACCTATGTAATGGGTGGTCACCCATCCACAGACTAACACTAGACAAGCACGGCTTAACCTAACGATCGACCCGAGCGGCTTTTATTATTTAGCCACGAGCTCCGCTTGTTTGGGAACGACTATAAATGGAAAAATAAATAAAAATATTTTTTGCAAAAAATAAAACAGAACCAAACATAAAAAAACACTGATTGATTTGGTGTTTTTGTCACCGGCTTCTGAAGCTAAAGTTATTTTTCACGGCTCACAGTCACATCAAAGTCACGCTATCGAAAAAGCAATTATCCTGATTCTGGCTGTACTAATGAGGTGGGTTAATTATAGGTAACTAGCTAGGGTAAGTAAATACCTATTTAACATAAGTAGTAACATAGTTGCACAACCTACAAAACCAAAGATAGGTAAGTATAGAAAAAAAAGTCAAATCAATGAAATTATTTTTTAAGCTAAATGACAATATCTACCTACCTACATTGTTCCACTTATATTCACATTTTCGCAAGCGAACTCATTGCCACGTCTCGCAAAGTCGCGGGTAAGTAGGTACCTATTAGGAATATTATAGGATGTAGGAGCTTGTCCTTTCATAATAACAACTAAATTGGCTGCATACCTAATAATTACGTTTCACTAAGTGATTGTCCTATGTTGTAAATTCCAACACCTATTCGTTTGAGTTTATGTTGTCCTTCAAACAAGAATCGCATACGCGCCAGCACGTTCCAACGATGATACACACAATTACACAGCCGCGCCGCCGCCGCGCGCCGCCCGCCGCTACAATGTCGTCCCGTCTTCAACGAGATCGGCGTTAGGAGTGTGTATGTGTACGCGCAGTAGCTTCCCTCTGCTCTTTACAGCGTCTATCCCTTTCGCTCGTGATGTCGGATGAAATAGCATGCATTTTAACCCCGCCCACCAACTAGTTCGTCCCGCTAAGTTGTGCGCTCTTAAGGGCCCGTGCACAAAATTAAGACATTTTGAACATTTTTGATCACTACTTGTGGGAAAGGCAAGAAGAATTTGAACCTTATTTATTTTTATTATAAGAGACAGGTTCTTCATCTTGTCGACTGCTTGAACTATTTTTTTAAATAATGTATATGTCGCCGCAAGAGGCTCTATCTGCTAAGATTTAATCTAATTAATAGCACTCATAATTCTATTCCATGATAAAACTGGTGAACCTGCCATCTCTGCTTGGCAGTACAATTATTACATAGAACTTAATTAATTGACAGATGAATTAAGCGCCATCTATTGGCTTACCTAGTACTTAGATAGTTCGTGGTTTCAAATAGTAATTTATTAAACAAAAGTCTAGGGACTCTCAGTAAGTCTTTAGCTAAATCTATAGTTAAAATTATGATAAGCAAGTATTTTATGACATTGAATTTGTAATTATTATTGTTCATTTTGACACAAGATTTTTATGAGGCAACACTACAGGCCGAATACGATTTGATCAATAAATCAATTAATAATTTGAAACTACAATTAAATCAGATTATCTAACTAAATTACAAACTAAAAAGTAACAAGATTATTTTACAGAACAATTTATTAGTGAAAGACTTCGTAGGTGTTCTTTGTACTAAATACTTTGAATTGCCGGAAATGGTTTTAATATAAGATTGAATATTGTTGTAAAAAGTATTGAAGCGACTAATTAGCTTTAACTTGATAAAACCTTTGCATTTGTGAATATTGGTATTGTTTAATTATTAAAATGATTAATTATGGATTACTCTAGTATTGTTTGTAAGTTTTAATGAACTTATTATGTAATGAGTTACCTGTACTGTGTGGAGGACTTCCGCCCACTCAGAAGAATGGACGCGTGAGCGACGAGCAGTCATGTTATCGTAAGATTAGCAAAACAATTGAAATACTAAGTAATTATAAGTGTTTAGTGAAGTGAACGATTAGTTGTGAAAATGAGAGTAAATAAACGTTTGGAGTTTGAGTCAAGTGCTGTGTGTGATTTCAACTACCCAGTACCCACCTACCTATCTACCAACAATGAAGAATCGTATCGCAAGGCGATGTGATAGATGACTGAAAGACAATATGGTTACTCTAGGCTTTCCCTGCCGTGATATATATATTCAAAACCCCTTTTCCGCAAAAGTAACGAGCGAGTGATGTTTGTGGTTCGCTGAACAAAGAACTACAAAATATTCTGAACATTAAAAAATATGAATAACATCATTATATGGTCTACTCGTAACATAGCAAGAAACATTATTGATTTCAATACGAAATATAGCAGAAAAAAAATGTTGAAAAAACGTAATTTGTGGAAAACTTCGGGACAAATAAGAATTTTTTTCTATACCTTAGAAACACTTTAACCCCTTGTCTGTGGGACGGCCAAATTGGCCGAGCGAAAAAGTAAGCCAGGTCTGTGGCTCGGCCAAAGTGGCCGAGTAGTCTCTGCGTTCGTATTTGACATAATTTTAATGATGAACTTGTTTCTATCTCGCTCAAATTTGCACAGAGTCTAGGAGAAAGAACAAGAAAGACATTTTGCCACAGTTCAACAACGAAAGAAACTTCTAACTGACCAATATACCGCTCCTCAGTTGCGAAAGGCGCCGCGCGCCAACTGGTCGTCACAGATTAGAACAAAAAATGTTCTGTGTGCTATAGTGTGTGATATAATGCGTTGTGTGGTATTGTGTTGTGTTTTCGTCATGCCTGGGTAAGTAATAAACATGTTTGAATGTAGAAACAGTCTAATTGTTAGAGATTTCGGCCAGAAATAGTAATTTCAACAAACATGAAAAACCGTTGAAGAGACGCTGATACATTTCGCGGTATTTTGGCACTAATTATTGATAGAAATGCAAACTATGGCTATTGCGTGTGTTCTTTATGTATCGTATTATATATTTTAGGCGTTTAATTTTAATATTATCTTATTTTGGTTGTGTTCAATTCAAAATTCTAATTACGTAAAACTTTCGTGAGCCCCGACCAATGAGAATTGCCGCGGCTTGCCGCTGGCCCAATCATAGAGCCGGATTTCAATGCCGTCGACGCGCTTGACCAATCAGCGCCGTTGTTTACTAGATTTTTTAGTGAAATTGTTCGTTTTGATTATTGATTTTAATTCATGTTTTTGTTAGACAGTATGCATTTTTTATATGCCTAATGTTTTGTAAATATCTTCAACATGTAGAATGTTAAAAAAGATTTCAAATTGAGGCAACAAAATATAAACTGTGATGCAATGTTTGAGTGGCTGTTTTTACGCCTGTTTTTAAGTGTCTGCTTTGTTTATTTTATACTAATTAACTGATGACTTGTAACAGCTGAAACTGTGTCGGTGTCAAGTATGTAAACCAAACATTATTATTAAAATATAGCTCAAAGTACAAGGCGTTGTGACTTCTGACGATGGAAGTGTAAACAAACCCGTTCTTTTGTTTGGAATGCGGCACTCATAAATTACGTCATGTTTTGTTAGGCTTGTGAGTTGAAAAAAATGTATTGCGACGTCTGTTTTTTTGTTTGATTTATATGAAATAATGTGTCTTTGTGTAAGTTAAACAATAACTTGTTGAAAAAACGGTTTATTTTTTTTAATTATAATTACCTTTACACAAGAAACTGGTATTTTTCCCTCACACTGAACACACGTTGCCATTACTAATACATTTCATGGCAAAACTATACTAAACCATACATAACCTGTTAGTTAATTTAATAACGATTCCAATGATACAACTGGTAGCGAGCTAACTAACGTAATTTCGGAGATATAGTCGTTTTAATCACGTCCGCCGAATCGGTCGAGCCCCACAGACAGGGCTCCACAGTCGCGCGTGTTAGCATTTTGAAAATATAACTATGTAGATATGTAACTGGATGTATTTAAACATTTAATGTTCGTTACTTATTAGGTATAAAATATAAAAAATGAGATTCACTTCATAATAACATTATATTTACCTTGTAGTATATAACAATTAACCCTAGTGGTGTATTTTACACAACGTTATGTAGCAATATATCAACCATAACTAATAAACACTAATGAACAACACACATAATAATAACATAATAATCACATCATAATAACCACAATCATCTTCATTATCTTGTAATAATGAAGATGATTGTGATTCACCTTTATTATCACAATCATCATTTTATTACAATCGTAGTTTTATCACAATCGTCGTTTTATCACAATCATCATTTTATCATATCATCATCATTTTATCACAATCGTAGTTTTATCACAATCGTCGTTTTATCACAATCATCATTTTATCATATCATCATCATTTTATCACATCATCATCATTTTATCACAATCGTCGTTTTATCACAATCGTCGTTTTATCACAATCATCATTTTATCACATCATCATCATTTTATTACAATCGTCGTTTTATCACAATCATCATTTTATCACATCATCATCATTTTATCACAATCGTCGTTTTATCACAATCGTCGTTTTATCACATCATCATCATTTTATCTCATCATCATCATTTTATCACAATCGTCGTTTTATCACAATCGTCGTTTTATCACATCATCATCATTTTATCTCATCATCATCATTTTATCACAATCGTCGTTTTATCACATCATCATCATTTTATCACATCATCATCATTTTATTACATCATCATCATTTTATCACATCATCATCATTTTATCACATCATCATCATTTTATCACAATCATTATCATTTGATCACAGTCATTATCATTTGATCACAGTCATTATCATTTGATCACACACATTATCATTTTATCACACACATTATCATTTTATCACAATCATTATCATTTTATCACAATCATTATCATTTTATCACAATCATTATCATTTTATCACAATCATTATCATTTTATCACAATCATTATCATTTTATCACAATCATTATCATTTTATCACAATCATTATCATTTTATCACAATCATTATCATTTTATCACAATCATTATCATTTTATCACAATCATCATCATTTTATCACAATATTAATCTAACCTAACCTAAACCTAACCTAACACAATCACCATCGTCGTTATTCACAATCACTAACACAATCACCATCGTCACTAACACATCGCCATCGTCGCTATCACAATCACCATCGTCGCTATCACAATCACCATCGTCGCACTATCACAATCACCATCGTCGCTATCACAATCACCATCATCGTTATCACAACAAATCAACAATATAATCAGAATAGTATTATCAACCATAATCAAAATAATGTCATACCTTAGATGTTAACGCCTTAAAATTCGTAGAGCAACTGAGCCCCGCTCCAATGAGGCTCCGCTCTTTTATACCCGTTAACAAATAAGTATGATTCACAAGTGACCGTTGAGTCAAATCAGTGTTTGATTTGTACACAAATAAGTTTGTTATTTAATTAATTCATTTTATCAATTGATTATTGTACGATATTCGAGACGGGGCTTGTAGTGAAACGGCCGCTGGTTGGTTACACACTGATTTATTGTACTAGATGATGAAGAGCGAGGGCGCAGCCACGCACACATACGTACTTACAACTACATATGTAACATTCCTCCCCCTAGTACAATAACACTTACGAACTAAAAGAATTTCTTAAAAGAGATTGGGGGACGGTTGCGTAACATTCTTTTTGGTGGGGTCTCCATTCTTTCTGGTTCTCCCGGGTTATCGTCAGGGGCCTCATCTGCCTCGTAGAATTCTTCCTCTGCTTCTGGTCGCTGGCTTGTCTCACTCGGCGTTGCTGATGACTCATCATTATCAGCATCAACTGTAGCTTGGTCATTTGGGGATGAAGTACTTGCTTCATATAATTCCTCTCTCCTCCCTCTGGTCTGACTAGCTTGTCTCTGCGTGGCCGGGGATGTTTGACTCGGTGACATTTGAGTGAGCCTTGGTGGCGGTGACGTCAGTGATGGCGATAATGGCAGTGTGGGCGTTAATGCTGGTGTCGGCAATGAAGGCGGAGTCGGCGACGGCGACGGCGCTGGTGACAAATCCAACATTGATGATGTCCGCGGGAGAGGTGACCGATACCCGGGTCTTTTTACTTTCATAGTATTTTTATCTTCAATGTTACTAGTCCCTTTGTATATCATTAACTGATTAAAATGTCTTTTGAAACTTTCTGAGCTTTGTAAATCTTTAACTATATACACAACCTTTCCTATTTTTTTTATGATAGTGCCCTTGCACCATGTAAATTTTGTTTTGTTCACAAATTTTTTAAACAATACTACTTCATTTATCTTTAATTTAGTTGTTTTATTTTTTACGTGTTGATTAGTTTGCAAACACTGTTGATCCCGCACACGGTTAAGTAATACAGATGACAAGGATGACGATGGTGGCGATGATTTCGGATTAATAATGTCTAAACGTGACCTCAACTTGTGTCCGTATACCAATTCCGCAGGGGACAACCCTGTGGTAGTGTGAACAGAATTCCTGTAATCCATCAGATATTTTAATAGTTTTAAATTAGCTGCATTTTTTGTAAGTTGAGAGGAAAGACAGGATTTGATTCCCCTTTTCACTATTTTAACAAAACTTTCCGCTTGGCCATTGCTAGGCGGGTGGTAGACCGGTGAAGTGACGTGATTAATTCCATTTGTTAAGCAAAACTGTTCAAACTCTCGCGAACAAAAAGATGTGCCATTATCACTTACAATCGCTTTTGGTATTCCGAATCTTGAAAAATAATCACACAGTTTAGCAATAACCGCAGTAGATGTCGTAGCAGAATTCATAGTATATACTTCTACCCACTTTGAGTAGGCATCCACTGCTACTAAGTACATGCAACCGTTAATTGGACCTAAAAAATCGATATGTATCCTATAAAACGGAGCAGCTGGAAGCTCCCATTGCGCGGGCGGCGCGCGCGCAGGGGAGGGGCGCAACTGAATACAGACATCGCATGAATTTATCATAGTTTCTATCGCACGGTCTATACCGGGAAACCAGAATCTTGAGCGCGCCTCAGCCTTAGTCTTAACTATTCCTAAGTGTGATTGATGAAGCTCAGATAGCACCGTTTCATACATAGAGGTAGGTATGACTACCTTATGACCTCTCATAATGCATCCATTTTCAACTGATAATTGCGTTCTACATAAATAGTAAGCTTTTATTCTAGCATCAGTTAGTTTTGGTGGCCATCCCTTTAAAATGTATTTTTTTACTATTTTTAATATGTTATCAGCATCAGTTTCTAAGCGTAACTTGTTTACTGTTAACGGCATAGTACCGTCCATAACAAAACATACATACGTAGCACGGTCGTACGACACCTCACAATCACAACACTGACACTGTTCGGTGCACGCGCACTCGTGCGTCGCGCGCTGCAAGCTTGAACGGGATAGATAATCCGCACTATTATCTGCGCTACGTACATACTCAATTGTATAGTTGTAGCTACTTAAGAATAACGCGTAGCGCTGTAGCCTATTTGCCGATATTTCCGGTACCCCTTTGTTGGGTCCAAATATTGATAATAACGGCTTGTGATCCGTTCGCAATATAAACGGCATCGATTTTCCGTACAAATATTGATGAAAACGACGTACCCCGTATATTATAGCTGTTGCTTCTTTTTGAATTTGCGAGTAACGCGTTTCTGCTGAGTTTAGTGTTCGCGAAACGAAGGAAACGGGCCTTTCGATACCGTCCTCCCCGACCTGAGATAGAACAGCGCCGAGACCACTAGGACTTGCGTCCACCGTCAATATTATTTTAGCGTTTGGGTCGAAGTGGGCTAGTACTTGCTCTGACGTCATCATATTTTTTATCGTTGTGAATGCTTGTTGATGTTCTTCAGTCCAGTTCCATTTGCAACCTTTTTTTAGTAACTCATACAACGGACTTAGGACTGTAGACGCGTTCGGTACAAAATTCCTATAGTAATTTATTAGTCCTAGAAATGATTGTAGCTGGGTTACATTTGTTGGTACTGGTGCTTCTACCATAGCCTTAACCTTTTCCTTAGATTTCTTTAGACCGTCTTTAGTGATGATATGACCTAAATAGCTAACCTCACTTTGAAAAAAACTACATTTGTCTTTTCGTAAAGTCAATCCGGCATTCTGTAAGCGTTGCAGCACAATATTCAGTCTTTCGGTATGTTCTTTTTTATCTTTCCCTGTTATCAATATATCATCTAGTAAACACAAGACCCCATCTATGCCGGATAGTACCCCTTCGATCGCTCGCTGGAAAATAGACGGTCCGCTAGCTAGACCAAAAACTAGACGAGTGAACCTTAGTAATCCGCGGCTAGTATTTATACAAGTGAGGTTCTTTGACTCATCATCTAACTGAAACTGGTTATACGCCATAGACTGGTCGAGCTTAGTAAAATGCTGACCACCATAGATTTTTGAAAATAACTCGTTTGTGGTGGGAAGTGGGTACTGTTCTACTAGCAGTTGTTTATTTATGCTGACAGAGTAGTCAGCACACAGTCTGACTGAACCATCCCGTTTTAGGACCGGAACTATAGGGGAAGCGTAAGGTGAGTACTCAACGGCCTCAAGAATACCCAACCCAATTAACCTATCAATTTCTTTATTTACTTTATCGCGTAAAGCAAACGCTATTGGGCGCGCTTTACAGAAAATCGGTTTTGCGTTTTCTTTCAACCTTAGTTTCACTTTGTATTTATTAAATGTGCCCAATTTATCAGAAAATAATTCCCCGAAGCGCTCTTGCAAGTCCCTGGGAGTTGATTCTGAATCTATACTGTTTATTGGTATGAGTTGTAGATTAAAACGTGAAATAAAATCTCTGCCTAACAGCGGAGGCCCTCCGTCACGAACCACATATATATTTATATAGTGCGTCTGACCTGCGTAACACACCGGCAATCGAACTGTACCTAGGCAAATAATCTTTTTTCCATTGTACGTCATCAGCTGTTTGTGAGTACTTGATAAAGGCACATCTTTGAATGTTCTTAAGTAAAATTCCTCGGAAATTACGGTAACTGCAGAGCCGCTATCAATCTCAAAATTGAAAGGCAATTGATTAACCGAAACTTGTTCCACCATAGGTTCCCCCCTGACCGATCGGATATAATACAACTTACCATCATCGCCGGCCTCATCCTCACCGTTGTCACTGCATTCCAACTCAACGTAATTCACTTTTTTTGTACACATTCTACGCAAGTGGCCTTTTTCGTGACACTTTTTGCAAGTATACTTTGCGAACCGACACTCTGATGATTTGTGGTTTGTATAACCACACACATTGCACTTAACTTTGCCTACGTTTACACTTTCAACGTCCTTGGATATCTTGTAAAGCTGGTTATCTGAAATTGTCCCGGCCGCGGCGCTGGACGCGCTAGCACTGGCCGCGGCAGCGCGTGCGCAGCTCAAGTTCTCCGCCATTTTGACAACCTCTGCCATGTTTAAAGAAATCAGATCTTTTGTATACAGCTTCTCTTTTTCTGGTCCAGGTAGCATTCCCATAAGAAATCTGTCACGAAGTGCCTCTTCAATATTCAAGAAGGCACATTTTTCTGTGAGTCCTCGTAGACGCGCCGCCCATTGTGAATGCGTTTCGCCGGTCTGTTGAACTGCTGCGTAAAAGTTATGACGCTCAGCAAATCCAATGCGTTTCGGGTTGAAGTGTGCATCTAGGACTTCCAGGAGGTCAGGGTAGGGCACGTCTTCTAAATTCTTTGGGAGCACCAAGTCCGTCGCTAACTTGTAGGTACCCTCGGCGAGTGCGCTCAGCAGGATCGCTTTCCGTTTGCAGCCCGTTGCATCCGTTGTCGTGGTGATATCATTCGCCAGAAAATATTGCGAGATTCGGCCTCTATACGTTTTCCACGTTTGTATATTGTGGTCGAAAGTATTTAATATACCGAATTGCGTAGAAAAAGACATTTTAGATGCAATTTTTTTTTTTACTCGCGGGTAGATCGTCGCCACTGTACGATATTCGAGACGGGGCTTGTAGTGAAACGGCCGCTGGTTGGTTACACACTGATTTATTGTACTAGATGATGAAGAGCGAGGGCGCAGCCACGCACACATACGTACTTACAACTACATATGTAACAATTATACAATATAAAACAGATAATATTTGCATTTATAGGTATTTCAAGTATTTATGTATTTAATACTAGACACATAATAATTTAATTTATCTAACACGGCCATACTGATAAGTACTTCGCTCTCGAAGTACATTAGATACCCTTTTATTAACAATGGTGATTTATTTTTGTTTTGCCAATTACTGTCTAGACGTGTTTAGGTAAAATAATTACTATAATATATCTCTACAGACAGCAATAGAATTAGTATAAATGTAATTATGTAAAGTATTTATTATAATATTCATTCACCTGGAAAGAATCTTATTATTATTACTTTTTTTTAATATTTATTTATTAGAAAGGATAGAAGATATGTCATAAGACCTCTTTAAATTTAGGTTACTCTTACGTTAAATTTTCATTGTTACGACAAGTGGCATAATTTTTTTTTTTTTTTTTTTTTTTTTTTCACTGTTCTGCTATTTTTAATAGGCGTAGTCTAGCTATTTCTCGATCGGCCTCAGAGTTATTTGGATTTGGTCTATAATTTTCGTCAATCGACTTTGTGTCTACGCCGATAAGTTATCGCAAAGGGGTAGAGCCTGTGGATTTTGTACAGTTGTGTTATATGATTGTTGTACCTTTCACAGACCGTTCGGCCAATCTGACAGTTCATTGCACAAAGTGTTAAGCATATCAGTTACAGTGGACAGGTAACGTTTTACTTGACCATTACTTTTGAGTACCCGTGTACCCGTGGAAATAAAGTGATGTTCTATATTTTAGTTCAAAGGAATCATCTAATCGGACCACTGCTAAAATTGGTTCTTCTATCGGAAATATCGGAAATTAGTGACATCTCATTAAAACTGGTACCAATTCTTGGGCATTAAAGGTTTTGAAAAAAACCTAACATAATAAAAACGACTTTTCATATTTATCGAGATATAAATCTTTGCTTTTAGATTTCCTACTTTGTCAATTTGATGCTAAATAAGAGTGAGAGGATATGTGAATCTATCAATAATTTATCAAAGGATCTATAATCGGCGTAAAGTCTCAGACTGTTATCTCTTACTAAAACCACGTGACAACTATTAACCTCTTTCACACCATGGTGCCAAGCGACAGGGATTTTTTTTTTAACTGACCAAGCTTTATTATGCGAAAGTGAATTAATTTTGATTTTAACTTGGCCGTTTGGATATTACAATTATCTAGCATGGAGCAAGCTGTTTACGTGTAAGTCTACATAGTCTTTCTTCACAATCTGTAAGCATTATAATTAATTATAAACAACGAATACATCAAGTTCTATAAATAAACATCTTAATAAGGGTGAAGTCAATCCCACTTCTGATGTTAGCATTTTGAAAATATAACTATGTAGATATGTAACTGGATGTATTTAAACATTTAATGTTCGTTACTTGTTAGGTATAAAATATAAAAAATGAGATTCACTTCATAATAACATTATATTTACCTTGTAGTATATAACAATTAACCCTAGTGGTGTATTTTACACAACGTTATGTAGCAATATATCAACCATAACTAATAAACACTAATGAACAACACACATAATAATAACATAATAATCACATCATAATAACCACAATCATCTTCATTATCTTGTAATAATGAAGATGATTGTGATTCACCTTTATTATCACAATCATCATTTTATTACAATCGTAGTTTTATCACAATCGTCGTTTTATCACAATCATCATTTTATCATATCATCATCATTTTATCACAATCGTCGTTTTATCACAATCGTCGTTTTATCACAATCATCATTTTATCACATCATCATCATTTTATCACAATCGTCGTTTTATCACAATCGTCGTTTTATCACAATCATCATTTTATCACATCATCATCATTTTATTACAATCGTCGTTTTATCACAATCATCATTTTATCACATCATCATCATTTTATCACAATCGTCGTTTTATCACAATCGTCGTTTTATCACATCATCATCATTTTATCTCATCATCATCATTTTATCACAATCGTCGTTTTATCACAATCGTCGTTTTATCACATCATCATCATTTTATCTCATCATCATCATTTTATCACAATCATCGTTTTATCACATCATCATCATTTTATCACATCATCATCATTTTATTACATCATCATCATTTTATCACATCATCATCATTTTATCACATCATCATCATTTTATCACAATCATTATCATTTGATCACAGTCATTATCATTTGATCACAGTCATTATCATTTGATCACACACATTATCATTTTATCACACACATTATCATTTTATCACAATCATTATCATTTTATCACAATCATTATCATTTTATCACAATCATTATCATTTTATCACAATCATTATCATTTTATCACAATCATTATCATTTTATCACAATCATTATCATTTTATCACAATCATTATCATTTTATCACAATCATTATCATTTTATCACAATCATTATCATTTTATCACAATCATTATCATTTTATCACAATCATCATCATTTTATCACAATCATCATCATTTTATCACAATATTAATCTAACCTAACCTAAACCTAACCTAACACAATCACCATCGTCGTTATTCACAATCACTAACACAATCACCATCGTCACTAACACATCGCCATCGTCGCTATCACAATCACCATCGTCGCTATCACAATCACCATCGTCGCACTATCACAATCACCATCGTCGCTATCACAATCACCATCATCGTTATCACAACAAATCAACAATATAATCAGAATAGTATTATCAACCATAATCAAAATAATGTCATACCTTAGATGTTAACGCCTTAAAATTCGTAGAGCAACTGAGCCCCGCTCCAATGAGGCTCCGCTCTTTTATACCCGTTAACAAATAAGTATGATTCACAAGTGACCGTTGAGTCAAATCAGTGTTTGATTTGTACACAAATAAGTTTGTTATTTAATTAATTCATTTTATCAATTGATTATACAATATAAAACAGATAATATTTGCATTTATAGGTATTTCAAGTATTTATGTATTTAATACTAGACACATAATAATTTAATTTATCTAACACGCGCAATTTTTAGGTTTGACAGCGCCACAGTTGAGGGGTTAAAGAAAATTAAAAAAATAATTCTTAATCTCAAGGTAGCTTTTTAATTGAATCTGAATTTTAATTTATAAATAAACAATAACTTCATTTCGTAAATTAAATGCAAAGTGAACTATATAATCGACCGCGCAAACCCAATCCCGTCAGTAACGAAAGGGCTCTCCCAGCGTGAGCACGTATCACTTTGCTTCGCAAGCGCTCCCGAGTTATTACGTAAATATATTTCCGAGATATACGCAGACTACCACATTTTAATCCAGTAATTAATTAGATGAGAGTATTTTTTGACGTTGGTTGTTTATCAAGATTTATTTCGTCTTCATATTATTTAAAGTTTCTTTGTTTGTACTTAATATGTTGTATGTAAGGGTAATAATCTGGTTGCGGGACTGTTCGAAAGAGATACCGTGGCCCCGGAACACAAAGGGCGATGAAGGAACATGGATGGGTTTTAGTCAGTAAAAGTCTGGCACTCCCTCCTGCTCCGCCCAGAGCGGGAGGGGTTATTTGATGATTTCCCATCCGAAAAAAAAAAAAAAAAAAAAGGGTAATAATCTGCGGAATACCACTAATCCGATTCCGAAAATTCTTTCATAGGGATTTCACTACTTCATATTATTATTAGTTTTCATGGTAACCTATGTACCTACAATTTGATTTTGAAATAAAGATAATTTTCTATTCTGGAAGTGCGATTTGGTAGAAATCGTCACGTAAGAAAATGCCGTATGTTGTTGTGTGTGTGTGTGTGTGTTGTGTGTGTGTGTGTGGGTATACAAGAAGGGTATGGCGAAGTCTACAGAGTGAACCTCAGTGGCCATTAAGTCGCGCTAAAGTCCAGTTGCGCAAGTGTCCTTTCGCGCAAGAGTCCATTCGCGCAAATGTCCGTTCGCGCATTTGTCTTTTCGCGCAAGTGTCTTTCGCGCAAAAGTCCCAGATCCAGAAAAATTAAGTTTGTCCTTTAAAAAGTTTGTACGGAACCCTCAGTGCGCGAGTCCAACTCGCACTTTTATTTATCATTTTGCAAAATGTTTATGTATCTAAATTCTTCTAATACAAAATTAAACCATTTTTATTTTGATTGTGATAAATATACAGAAGACACACATTCCAGACTTTTATTCCTAAACCGTACTGACTTTATAATTATGTATCATAAAATAATATCGTCTACAGGATCAAAATGGTTTAAGCGATCACTACGCTCGATCTTCACCCGTGTGTGCGTGTATCTGCATGAACAATGCACACTAACATAGGATCGCAACGAATTTGCCTAAACTCTAGCGACTGAACTTTGTGCACGGACTCTTAAACCAATTAACGACTTGGCCAGGGCGCTATTAACTTCATCCGTAACTAACTGCTGACGTTTGAGTTTAAATAAAAGAGAAGCGTCGCCTGGCAAGTCATTTATTTAGATAAGAAACAAAAATAGACCAAGAATTGAGCCCTGGACGGACGGATCCGGGACGATCAACTCTCTGAATCGGTACTCCCTTAATTCTCCTAAAAAATTTTGTCCGAAAATCATTATCCATAAAACGTTTGCTATAAACTTCAGTAACCATAATGTTCAAAATCCCGAAATTTTGTTTTACATAATTATCTTTACTTCTAAAACTGTTCTGTCATAATATCGAATACTATAATAATTGAATCTTCTAATTTTACATGCCATAAAGTCAAAATGTCCTAATTATTGTATTATATAATGTGTATTATTCTGAATGTTCATAAGTAATGTTGTTCATAAGTATAATGAAATTTTTGGTCCTAAAACATTTGCTAAAAATTAGGTTTTAGTGACAGAAACGAATCGCTGTAAATCCGACCCCACGCAGTCTTGTCTGCCCTACCCCGAGAGTGTAATTTAAAATCGTGTAGGCGCGGAAGGGCGAGGCGGCCCGCGAGTTGAGGAGCAGGTGGTTGTAACACTCGCCGCCGCTGCTGAGGCTGGCCGGCAAAGCCGGCCAGCAAGCCGAAGCTGCGGTGGTGAGCGTTAAACACATCTGCGACGATAAGCTCGCATGGGACCGCCGGAGCCCCGCAGCGCCGGAGCCGTGACAGAAACCATGCCTGCTGCATGTTGCTTGCTCGCTTGCATGCTGCATGCTTGCAAGCTTGCATGCTGCATGCTTGCTTGCATACTGTATGCGTGCTTACATGCTTGCTGCAAGCTTGTTGCATGCTTGCTGCATGCTTGCTGAATGCTTGCTGCATACTTGCTGCATGCATGGCGTATGTTTGTTTGATTGATTGATTTTCTGCCTTTTAGTGACTACCGATATGAAATGTATGCCAAAAGAATATTTTAACTGTGAACTTTCTGCGATATTGATGGTTCTACTTTTTAATTCTTACTTTCATAAGAGCAATATTGTATAAAAATGTGTTGTGTTGAGAGATGTTCATAGCATAGCAAAAGCTAAGTAATACTAAACCTGTAGTTACCCGTAATTACAGACACAATTAAAATAAAAGTGTTCTGTTCCCTTTTGGGAACGTATGGGAACATACCGGTTTGTTTTAAAAATATTATTAAGATCAAAACACTGAATATTTTTTTGAATTTAGGATTTATAACTATTATTGTTTAAGTCTTTTGTATATTATTGATTGTAATATTTATGACAAACGGGTTTAGGGCATATTGTATTTAGGGATTTCAATTTTATGGCATGTTATATTATGTGATTTTAAGTTCGGGTAAGTTATCATTCGGACAAATGATGATTAGGACAAAAAAAGTTATGGCACTTTAAATTATGAATAAAAAAGTTAGGTAATACAATAGAGAACCCTCTGAATCCTATCACTCAAATGTAAAATAAGAAGACCCAGAGAGGCATTACGCATTCCGTAGTGGTGTAGTTTCCTGATTACTGTTTCATGAAGAACGCAATCGAAAGCTTTAGATAAATCGCAATAAATGCCCAAAGCATCGCTTTTATAATCCCAGGCTTTATAAATGTGTCCTAAAAGTTCAACACCGGTATCAGTAGTTGAACGAACCCTTGAAGAACCTTTATGTAAGTAATAACTTATGTTTATTGAAAAAACTTTGCATTTGTGCCAAAATTATTTTTTCAAAAAAATTACTAAAGGTGGGTCTATGATTAGTGGGGTCTGATGTAGTACCCGATTTAAACAATGGTATTATTTACTATATTTCATTAGATCAAGAAACTCACCACGGTCAATACAATCGTTAAATATTACAGCTAATGAAGGAGCTACACTGTTTATAATGGATTTAGCAACGTCCACAGAATGACCCCATAGATCGGCGGTCTTTTTAACATTTAATGTGTGAAAAGTTTTAATTATATCTCTACAAGTGACATATTCAAAATTAAATTCGGAATCACACACTAACGTTTTCCCTTAGTAAAGACTCGGCAGCAGCAGGTGACGAGTTTAGCGGTTTAGTAGTCGATAATATCGCTATCGCTGGACATTACACACACTGCCATCTAGTGCCACACTAAGCCACTAGGCTTGTGTCGTGGATACACCAGATATTTTTTTTCTTTTTTGTAAACACATGCTTATTATAATATAAATATCCATGACTCGGAAACAAATGTCCATGCTCATCACACAAACATGATCCTGCCTGGATTCGAAACCGGACCCTAGGAACGTAAGACCAATAATATATACGTATATACATATAATAAAGCAGTAAAAAAACTGTGTCTGTCTCTGTACATTGAATATATAAAAAAGAAATAACTGAGGGGGTTTAGAAACAGTAATAGAGAAAGAATTTAAAAAAAAATCTGTTTCTCTGTACACGCTAATCTTCGGAACTACTGGACGGATTTGAATGTTTTTTTTTTTGTATAGGTATTAAGTCTGGGCAACATTATAGGCTATAATTTATCTTGGAAACTTGAACACCTGATGCAGAACCGCAACAGACCAGCTAAACTATAAGAGATACAAAAATGGTACCATATCAAAAATTGTTCCGCGTGATGAGAATTTTCTGCTGAGAGAATAAATTTGAAGATCTGGAACACCTGATGTGGAACTCCAAGAGCCCAGCTACACTAACATATTTATAGGAATGACGTTTTAGCAAAAGTTGTTCAATCTGATCAGCACTCTCTGTTGACTTATAAAAATCGAAGATCTGGAACACCTGCCCGCTTAGCATGAACGCCGTAGACACGAAAGAGAAACGACAAATGTTTTGTTTATCTGTCATTGAATCGACAAAATGACAGATGAACAAAAGATTTGTCGAGTCTCTTTCGTGTCTACGGCGTTCATGCTAAGCGGGCTGTTGTGGAACTCCAAGAGCCCAGCTACACCATAACACATATAGGAATGACGTCTTAGCAAAAGTTGTTCGGTCTGATGGGCATTTCCTGTTGACTTATAAGAATCGAAGATCAGAAACATCTGATATGGAAATCAAAGCTATCACAAATTTCAATGTATAATTACAAAATAACATAAGCTGGGAGTACCTCCACGCGGTGAAGGTGGTAACAGTTTAGGACTGATTTTCGATGACGATGGTATATCATTAAAAATTTGACTCTACTGGCCAAAACTCCCTTTTATTTTATCGAATAAATATGCCTTCCAGCTTATGTTATTTTAGTGTTTAATTTTCTTTTCCATTTATCTTGGCGACACGGTAGCCTACCCGGTAACGCAGCGGAGCAGTCACAGATTTTAATAAAACTATAACCATGCCTAGAAAGAGGTCAAATCTTTCCCAATGTTCTAAAGGAGCTAAAAGATTGAGGATCATAAGATCCCAAGAATCTACCGAAGAGCGTCAGGAGAGACTTGATGCTGTTCGAGAACATCAGGCTTCAACTCGCTCTGTGGAAACCTCTTCGGATCGCGAAGCACGCCTGCGTTCTCAGCGTATTTACGCATCTACGTATACATCCAGGTCTCTGGTATTCAGCTGCATCCGGTTAGACTGGAAGCCGACCGCAATAAACTTGGGAAAAGGCTAGGCAGATGATGTATACATCCAGGTCTCTAGAGACCAGTGAAGAATATGATGTGCGACTGACCGCTGATCGTGAACGTCTGCATTGTCTCGCGAGTTGGAGACGTTCACGGAAAGAGAATTACGCTTGAGTTCTCAGCGTATCTACACATCGACTTCTCGGTATCTAGAGACAAGTCGGGAACGTGATGCGCGACTGACTGCTGATCGTGAACGTCACGCATGGTCTCGCGAGTCGGAGACGTTCACGAATAGAGAATTGCGCTTCGACATCAGAAGTATCAGATCTTCGATTTTGACGACCCCGTTGTCGCTGTCATAAGCAACAGGTTCCGCTTACGAAGTCGCGGGCATAAGCTAGTGGCAAATAAAATGGAAATGGTAATGACTCATTAGAGTTGCAGATTAGTATTTATTTATTTAAGGACCTCCAACAAAAGATGTACACAAAGCATTATAAGTTAAACACAAAGTATTGGGTAGGTGTACTCCTTCACTTATATACGGAGACCACAGCATGCACAATAAAGTTAGTAAATTAAGCCCCTAATAATGAAATTAAAAATCAATTTTGGCAGTTTAAGAATGATAAAACACACAAACAATTTTAGTAGAATATAGAAACAGTTCGGACGGAACCTGTCTAGTTCGCGGGTTCGCGAGAAGTGGAAAGAATGCAGGAAGGCCTTTGCCCAGGAGTGGGACAGAGCAGGCTAAAAACAAAAAAAAAATTAAACAGAAGAATAAATAAAACGATTAACATTGACATAAATTCTAATGATAAAAAAGTAATGTTCCTATTTATAACATAGTTATATATTTAAAAATATTACAATTCCTAAAATTAACTTAAATTCTAGAGATACAAAATAACGCCTGATGAAAAACTAACAGCAATCTACTGAACACTCACTAACTTGGTTCGGTTACGGTTGGTAAAGCTAGTTATTTTGACGCGGAATGACTCATTAGAGTTATTGCAGTGTATTAAAATTATAACAAAATAATGCATCATTCATACTAGTCTCGTCATCTAGTGCTAAAATATGTACTAATGTTCTATTGGATTATACAGTCTGTGAAAAACTGTCATTGCGTTTTAATCGGTTATGGGCCCAGTTCGCAATTTTAATAAGTTATTGGCGTGAAAATAAAGTGATCCGAACGAAATATGTCTGCCAGTAACTCAGTGAATGTGCCTAAATTACGGGGACGTGAAAACTATGATGATCGGGCTTTTGCAGTGGAAAATTACATGATCTTAGAAGACGTGGGTCTGAATGACGCCACAGAGCCTGCCGAAATAAACGATAAAAAGGCAAGGGCAAAGATCATCATAACAACAGATCCATCTCTATACACTCAAATCAAGAACGAAGCTACGGTACGAGGTTTGTGGAGCAAGTTAAAATCTTTGTTCGACTATTTAGGTTTTACGCGGAAGATCAGCCAGCCTCCTCAAAAGTTTGATATGAATCTATTTAGAGACCAGCGACTCCATGACCAGCTACGTCACCCAGCTCATTGAAACCGCTCAGAAGATAAAAGGTACCGGTTTTGAAATAAATTATGAATGGATTCGCTCGTTATTGCTGGCAGGACTTACTGAAAAATTTAGCCCAATAATGATAATGGCTATAGAGCATTCAGGTATGCAAGTTAGTTCAGATGCAATCAAAACTAAATTATTGGACATGAGTTCGGAGTTTGAGGTTAGTTCCGAAAGCGCATTTTTGACCAGGCAAAGGCGCGGGAAGGTGCACAGTAATCTAGATATTACAAATAACGGAACGCAGCCATCTTATGTCAATGTCACTGATAACCTCAAAAACAACAAAAAGGTTATTCGTTGCTACAAGTGCAAAAATGTTGGACATTATAAAAACCAGTGTTCGAATACAGAGAAAGAAAGTCAAATGATTTTAGCACAGTATTTATGACTAGTGAATTCAATAGAAACTACTGGTATGTAGATTCCGGTGCCAGTTGCCTTCTAGTAGTAGCGAATGAAAATATGTTGTCGAACATTTCCTATCAGCCGATAACTAAGGAAATCAAAGTGGCGAACCAGACAAGCGCGCAAGTTTTATGCTCTGGAGATTTAAACCTTACTACCTCAGTTAAAAGGAAAAGGTATAAGATAAAAGTAAACAATATTAGTGTACGGCCTGAGTGCAATAGCGTCGGGCGGCGCGTTCTGCGAGGAGTCGAGCGACCGACCGCGCGTTCAATGAGTGGCCATAGTGCACGCTCTGCGTTTGGGGCGGTTCGGGTGAGTCCGCCGGCCGCGAGAAATATACAACAGCAGTTTTCAGACTACTAATAGTACAGAATACTAATAGAATTAATTAAAAACATTTTTCCTACGTATACCTAACCTTGCCTTGTTTAATGAGTACCTTGTTTACTGTTAATAAATCGATACAATTTACTTTCAATTCCCAGTTTTATTGCTAGCTCTCTCCACACTCTTGTTCTAACTATGCTATTTTTGTATAAACAGTGAATAGATAACCATATTTGAGGTTTATTTTGTATTCATATTATAATTTCTTCAAACGACAACGCGCGCACACTCGTCTCGCCGCCCGCCGCTCCGAAACAAACAGGTTTGAACTCGCTCGCGACGCGACGACGCCCGCTCGACGCCCCGCGGTCCCGCAAGACGCAAACACGCACGCTGCAGCGCCCGCGCGGCGGGCGTCCACTCAGGCCACTCACGTATAAATGCGTGCGTTTGACATGAACGCTGCACGCGCCGCCCCGCCGGCGCCGCGCCGCACGCTCGGTTCGAGCGGCCACTGTGTTCGTATACTTGTGCGTTCCTAATCTAACAACTAATTTGTTATCAGTGAGTAGAATGGTTGAAAATGGAAACAGATTATCCTTTAACCGTTTAATCCGTTATCGAGCGGTACATTGTCTGATGATAATGACTTTGAGTACAAACCCTGGTAAAACTCTGTTGCTGTTCTTATTATATCTGGTATCTTTGTTTTAACTATACCCTATTTAAATATAAACATTTAAATATAATAATAAAAAAATTAAAACTATTATTAATATAGTAATATAAATGATAATCCTTAATTGGCTGTAGGATTAGTTAGAATAGTTTAGGTTAAGATTGTAAAGAGCTGTGGATTTTGTGATAAATAAATAAATAAATCCGTTCTATAAGTGTATGTTTTTACTAAATTGCAAAGGGAAATAGCTATTTTCATTGAAATAAAATAAAGCGATTGCGATCTTTTTCTATGGCATCACTGCTGTCAATTGTAGAATCGTTTAGGTGTTTTATTTACGTATTTTGTTTGCTTGTGTGATTTACCGGGTGGGAAAGTTTTGTGTTGTGAATTTTAATTTCATCTCTATTAATTTACATTAATTGGATTTAATTATTAAGGTAAGTATTGTGTATATTAATACTTTCAGTGAAAATGTGTTAACAATAAAAATCAACGACTTTTTACAGATACAGGTGTAAATCTATATTGTACGTGAAATTCTTGAAAATAATATTTTGTAAAGGGATCAGAATAATCTCGTTAATACCACCTCGGTCTCACTTCTCTATATCTTTTGGCATTATCTACAAACTCAATGAAGTCTGCCAAATCAGACATTATTCCTTTTTAATTAACGTTTAATACGGAAGTGAATTCGCGGGTAAAAATATAACCCGAAACGTGGATGTCAAAATCAGCCATTAAATAGATAGGTAAAGGTTTTGCCTTAAATTGTCATTAAGGTACCCATACATTGACTCTGAGGGCGAACTTTTTTTATTTTTTACCAAGGAGCTGCCTAAGTAACCATTAGCTGACTCTGAGTGTGGCTGTAAGACTATTATTTGCTCTGAGCGTGCTTTTAAATCTTATGAATCACCTAGATGTTCCTACAGCTTTCCTAAATGATTATATTAACGAATGCGTGTTCATAGAATTACCAGAAAATTTAGAATATGTTAATTGTAAAAATAAAGTATTAATTTATAAAGGGCAATCATCATCATCATCATCATTTCACGCTGAGTCTAGAGATTCCAAATTTTGCACATTGGTTCCTCATGTGCTCTAAAGGTGCACTAAGAAAGGAATTTCCAAAATTCACCCCTTAAGGGGGTTAAACGGGGATCCAAAGTTTGTATGGGGAGTTAAGACTATTTTATTTGAAACTTCACAAGAGTGCTCCTATGGATAAATGAGTAGAAACGGGTTTCAGGTTTTTTCAGAATTCAACCCCTAAGAGGGGGAAATGGGGTGTAAAAGTATAAAAATCAATGCACAGCCCAAACCGCTGAGTCTAGAGTTTCCAAATTTGGCATATATATTTTTTATGAGGTTTAGGGGTGCACTGAGAAAGCATTTTTCAAAATTCACCAAGGGGTTGAAACGGGGGTCCAAAAATTACATGGGGAAATAGGATTAGTTAGACTACTTTATTCGAAACTTAACGGGAGTACTCCTATCGATAAATGAGTTAACATTTGTGTTTCAGGTTTTTTCAGAATTCAACCCCTAAAGGGGGAAATGGGGTACCAAAGCCTGAAATTCAACATAGGTATTGTTTTTATGGTGAATTGGGTCGGGTGTATTACAAAAACAACGATTTTAAGATTTAATGTGCAGACCTGAATAACTACCATTCCCTGTTGGGGTGCGATGGGGTTGAAATGTCTAAAAATCAATATAGGTGTCGATACCGAGATTATCAGGGGTGCTGATTACGAAAATGGCATTTATTTTGAGATCCAGATGATAATGATTGTGATTACGATGATGAGGATTGTGATAATGATGACGATGATTGTGATGATGATGATTTTGATTACGATGATAATGACTGTGTTTACGATGATGATGATTGTGATAATTATAATTGTGATAACGATGATAATGATTGTGATTACGATGATAACGATTATGGTGATTGTGATAGTGATTGTGACTGTAATGGTGATTGTGACAGTGATGGTGATTGTGATAGTGACGGTGATTGTGATGGTGATAGCGATGGTTGTGATAACGAGGATGGAGATTGTGATTAAGATAATAGTGATTGTGATTATGATGATAATGATTGTGATAATGATGATGGTGATTGTGATAGTGATTTTGATGGTGATTGTGATGGTGATTGTGATTGTGATGGTGATTGTGAAAGAGGCGGTGATAGTGATGGTGATAGTGAAGATGATTGTGATGGTAATTGTGAAAGTGGCGGTGATTGTGATGATGATAGCGATGGTGATTGTGATTGTGATAGTGTTGGTGATTATGATAATGCTGGTGATTGTGATAGTGTTGGTGGTTGAGATAATGACTGTGATTACGATGATAATGATTGTGATAAATATGGTGGTGATTGTGATAGTTATTTTGTTGGTAATTGTGATGGTGATGGCGATTGTGATAGTGACGGTGATTGTGATAGCGATAATGATGGGGATTGTGATGGTGATTGTGATAGTAATGGTGATTGTGATCGTGATTGTGATGGTGATTGCGATAATCATTGTGGTAATTATGGTGGTTGTGATAGTGATGGTGATTGGTGATAATGATGGTGACTGTGATAGTGTTGGTGATTGTGATAATGATGGTGGTTGTGATAGTGATGGTGGTTGTGATGATAATAATTGTGAAGATTATGAAATTTGGCACATAGATAGTTTATAACCTGGATTAACATGTAGGACACTATTATCCCTTTATTATGATCCAGTGGGACAGTCACGAACTACACGCGGGCGAAGCCGCGGGCAACAGCTAGTCTAAGATATGAGCCATACCTTTTTATGAAATGTTATAATAATGTCAAAGTGTATGTAGCACATTTTTTTGTATTTTATAACTGTGAGTAATTCAGCTTACAAAAAATTAAAAAAATGTTTTGGAAAATGAATATAAAATTAAAGATTTAGGTAAAATAAAGTGTGTGTCTTATTATTAATGGAAGTGTCAGTAAAATAACTATAGATCAAGAGAAATTTATAGAAAATGAATTAGCTAGATTTAATATGAGTGACCGTAATACCTCTGACACTCCCATGGAAATCAATCTAAATTAGAAAAATCTGTTGATAACCAATGTGAAGAGAATTTTCCATATTAGCAATTAGTAGGATGTTTCATGTACCTAGGCGCCCTTACAAGGCCGGATATATCTTTTAGTATTAGTTTTCTAAGTCAGTATGATACATGCTTTAATGAGACTCACTGGAAACAGAGATTATTAAGATATTTGAAGAAAACTCAAAAATATGGTCGTCTTTAAGAAAGATGAAACTAATTTACATGGTTATGTTGATGCCGATTGGGCGTCTTTTACTATAGACAGAAGATCATATACTGGGTACAGTTTTATTTTAGCAGGATGGTTAATTACGTAGTTATGAATCTAGAAAGCAGAGAACGGCACTATCTAGCACTGAAGCCAAATATATGGCCTTGTCTGAAGCCAACAAAGAGGCACATTTCAAACACTTGATGAATGAAATACATGTACTGGATCGGAAGCACCCCAATATGTTCATAATAATTATAGTGATAACCAAAGCACTATAAAATTAACTGCTAATCCTTTATATCATAAAATGTCGAAACATATTGATATTCGTCACCATTTCCTAAGAGAATGTGTTATAAATAACAAAATAAATTGAGATTAGGTATGAATTTCCAATATGCGTGCAGATATATTAACAAAAAGTCTTTGAACTAGTAAACATTATAAATTCTTGAAGTTATAAGTATCTCAGAAATTTGAGCAATTTGTTTATTTTGTTATATTGAGGATATTAAATTTAAAACAAAATAATACATCCTTCCTACTAGTAGCGTCATCCATCTAGTGCTAAAATATGTACTAATTGAATATTGTACTATTGGAATAAATAGTCTGTGAAAACTGTCATTGCATTTTAATACTAATTAGTATTTATCAATGGGAAACTTAAAATATCACACACAGACAGAGTATTTTTATTGAAGAAAAAAACGCCTGATAAAAAACTTACAGCAATCCACTAAACACTCTCTAACTTGGTTCGATTACGGTTGGTAGAGCTGGTTCTTTTTGGTATTGATTTCTCAAACAGTCCTCTAACATATGGCGTAGGTTCCATCTTTGATGAAAAGAAAAAAAACCTGCCAGTTATGTATTGCCCTTTACACAAGAATAAATCAAAATAATGTATATTATGTACCTAAGGTTAAAATAATATATTGTTCCGAACTACTCTGCAGAGCGGCTTGTCCCACTGTCTCTGGGAAAATGGATAGGTATTTGGGTTATTTATTATTCAGGCAAATGAGTTTCAAAGCATCAATAGCTTTGGAGAAGCATGGTACATCAAACTCAATCAGTGTGGAAGCCAATATATTCCGGATAATTTTCAGTGCCGTGGGCCAAAGATAATGTAAGCCGGTAAACGAATACCATTAATTATGCAGACGCCAAAAGCTCCCAAGCGAATGGGAAGAGTAGCTTATGGTGCCCAAGCTCAGTCATTGTCATATTAACATTAAAAAATATAAAAAAGAATTACGCTCCAACCTAATGTATACGTTAACCACTTCCTGTCAAGTCTAGGTAGACCGTTCTTATCAGTCCACCATTGGCCTGTTCACCAACCTATTGATAAACAAACATACAATACTTACTGCTTGTCTTCTTAGCTTTTCGTTTGTTTTCAGATACTGCTTGTTCTTCTACTGCTTGAGTTTTTAATTCCATTAAAGGTACATCATCTTCTGAATCTGATTCCAAATGGTGTGACTGTAGTTGTGTGTCTTCTATATCCAGATAGTTGTCATATAGATTTACTAGTTTCAGATCTCCAAAGGCTGAAAAACAATAAAAAGTTTTTAAAGTGTGTGCCCCTGCTCACTGGTGAATGCTGTAAGGAAGGACTGAAGCTGTGGTGAAGAGAAAGTGTTTCCATCCCAAACCCATTTATTCCACTTGCAGAAAATTTTCCATCTGGAAACGAGTCGATGACGATGACGAAGTTGTTGAAGACTCCGGACACAAATTGGATGAAGCAAGGAAATCAAAATCAAAGCATTTATTTCAAGTTACAGGCACTTTTGAACTGTCGAAACAAAGATGAAAAATGTAGCTACAGTTCAGTTTTTATTAGTTAGTACTGTAGTTGCCCATGCCCTAGCGTAGATCTCTATGGAGAAAAAGGGGCAAGAAACTCCATGGGTACTCTTTTAAATCAAAATCTTGTTTACATCAATCATGATGAGATGGTATATTATGTGAGAACAAAGTAGCAAGATGTGCATGTAAAGTGTCCACAGTAAAATCAAAACAAAAAAATATCATATATACAATTAAAAAAACACAATAGTTCATTCAAATAAGCCATAGCAACTAAGAGATGACTTGAGTGAGAGAGAGTCACAACTGACAGTGCACGTTCACGAACATGACGCATGGATCAGCACCAATTAACTCAACCATTTTGAAGGGAACTAAATAATCCGACACATACGCCACCATCAGCGAGACATAGAGCATGACATACCTACCATAAAACTTGTTCAGGTGGAGATTCATAGATGACTCGGGCTTGGAGTGTGATGCTACTCCACAAACGATGGGATACATGATATTGTGTCCTGCTGTCTGCCCTTCACAGGAGCTGGTGGACGCTACAGACAGTGCCATACTTGTCGCCAAATTATCGGCTGACTCAATTTGAATTGTCATCAACACGCTAAGAAGAAGAGTTTGTATTAATTATTATTAAAAACATACCGTCCTCATCACTTGAATGTTCCTCATTTGGCACAATAATATCATCTAGTCCCTCGCAAACAGCTTGTAATTCTTCTTTCACAGCAATGCTTTCTTTATGACCAACTTCAACTATCCTTATGCTCTGTATTGGACAGTGAATAAACCCATGGAACAACTCGTGATCTTGGTTTATTAAAGGTCCTGGCTGTAAAAAGAAGTAAAGTTTTACGATTTTTTTTTACAGCATTGAACATTACACTATTATAATATGCAACAAACAACGGCAACCTAACAGTCCGGCCCGGCTTGTCTTCTCTGCCATTGAGGAGAAATCAGAGACATACCAACAGCAGCGCCACCTACCGGGTCCAATTGTGTTTTCAAACCATCCAGGAATCCATTAAAATAAACACACAAAATATCATTGAAATCGTCTCTGCCATTTAAGAGAACTCAGAGATATACTGACAACAGCGCCACTTACCGGGTCCAATTGTGTTACACTTTCTAATTGTTCACTATCTTTGTTACTACATTCAGTATCTGAATTAGTGTCTGTAAAATCCAGATTCTCTTTTTCTTGAGTATGATCTTGGTTGCAATTGTCTTCAACTTCCTCTTTAATTATTAATTCTTCATTTAAGTTAGTGTTATTTAGATTTATGTCACCTATTTCATCTTCAAATATTATTCTGCATGACATATTGATCAGTTCTTTGATTTTATAATTTGCCTTGTCTTTGGTGTTGTACCTCACACTGGATATGCTTTAAAAACAAAAGAAAACATGAGACTTAATACTCCAGGAATAAGGTCATTACAGAAGAAGTAGGAACTGTTTAACTCTTGAAAGAAGTAAATACGGACAGACCGAGCTCTCTATGAGACAAAACACAAGTCTAACTATCTACACTTGACTGCTGTCCTGTCTACTCTACTAGGTCCAATAAAGAAGTGTATACAATATTTATATATTGTTTTTTTCTTTGAGTGTTTTATAAACAACTGGTAGAGAATGCCTTGTGGCCAGTTGTGGCATTAAGTCCGCCTATGTACCACTATTGTACATGAAGCTTAAATAAATAAAAAGAAGAATTCGTCATAATATAAATAAGCCACGCCAGTTATATATAATAACTGTTTTTTTTAAATAAAAATCTCAATCCTACCTATTGTGGATCATGAGATTCATGAGATACAACCCGCTGACACCTACTACATACACTTGAACATTTGCACTAATCATATTCTACACATTGTTAGTTTATCCAGCTTTGAACTCAAAAGTACTACGACGAATTCTTCGGTTTTTTGTTTAAAAACGCTCAAAGAATATAAAATAATATAGATATCGTATGCACCTCTTTGTTGGACCTAGTAGAGAGGACAGCAGTCAAGTCTAGTTATTTAGACTTATGTTTTCTCTCGTAGAGAGCTCGGTTTCTTAAATTCAATCACAATTTCACAAACTTACCAATGTCATGTAGGTGTGCCCTGTCTGTGCCGGTAGCGGTAGCTAACCTATGAGTTACCGTAGCTATTTGCACTTCTATTTCTCCTTCGATATTATTCAGTCTCCAAATAAATACCACGATCAATACATGATGCAGTTTCGATCACTGATGCCACTGATTAATAAAATAACACGAAAGTGCCTACAAGCCTCGCTCGTTATAGTATATATATTGATATATTCTATTCACAGATAACTTGAGAATTTGAGATAACTATATATTAGCAGTGTTGCCAACTTTATTTTTACGAATTCACCAAATGTGGCCTCCTGGCCCACCAGAAAACCACTAATTCAACTCAACAAATTCCGTGCTAAGTGTACCCCTAAATGTTTTTTGGAAATAAAACAACAACCAATATTGTAAATAGAAATAAGGATTTATTTTTGTAATCACAAAATAGAACTGCCTAGTATCTAAAGATGATTTTCAGAAGAGTCGCTTTCATTTGCATTTTAAGCATTTTTATAATAATAGATTTCCTTCGTTCTAATTTTCTGTACCTACTACTAACTATTTTGGTAATATGTAGATATTGCTGCATAATTGCCTTCACGTGCTAAACCAGAACGAATTGTGATATAAGAAAAGAAGATAGAAGCTCTCTTCATCCGGTTTCTTACGATACGGTGAAATAACAACAAAAAAACCCTTTTCAATCATTTATAACTGAGTATTTTTGTAAATCGTACTAGTGGTTGGTGGTTATTGTGGTACCTTACCACTAACTGAAGCAATCAAAGCCACTAAAAAATCCACTAGCCACTAAATCCAATATTTACTCGCTAAAAGGATGGTCTAAACCACCAGAATTAGTGGAAAATCCACTGAGTTGGCAACACTGTATAATATTAGTCAGAGGTATATCAGATTAATAATATGTAGATATATTATGTTGAATATGTTCTGTGCTACATACAAGCGGCACGAATGGAAATGAAATGACCAAAAAAAAGTGGAAAAAAACACATTAGCACAACACTAGCTGACAGATGAAATGACCAAAGAGTAGAATAAAAAACAAAAGTGACATTCTGGAGACGGAGCGAAGCGCCGCCGCGCCGCCGCCGCCGCTGCGCCGCACAAAATGTTCTTCCATACTAGTTCAAACGCTTTTTTTTTTTTTTTTATATCGTCCGCCGACTAGTTCAAATGCAAATCGTTTAACTTGACATTAAGATATTTTAGAACAATTAGTTACCTTGAATTTGACAAAACTGGATTAACTTAATGGATTTGGATAGATAATGATTATTATTATTTATTCCTTTAATCAATAAATTACATATTTTGAACATTTTTAAATATTTCTATATAAAACACTATAAAAAAACATTTAAAAATATAAAAAATAGTAGCCCACCAGCGCTGGGAACAGGGTCCGAGCAACCGGTGGTCAGGGCTCTTGAGAGAGGAACCTCCTAACAATACGTGCCGTGTCCAGAAGTACTGCTTTCTGAATCAAGCCCTTGATCCAGCCGCCAAGCGAGAGCCTCCTTAGATGTTGGTCGAGGCTCTTGGCTATTAAGCCATTGGCCGACACGACTATCGGCACAATGACTGCTGTATTCACGTCCCACATGTCGACAACCTCGCGAGCCAAATCCAGATATTTGAATTATTTATCTTTCTCTGCTTTCACGAGGTTCTCATCATGCGGGACCGCTATATCAACAATCATTGTGCGACGCTCCAATCGATCTATCACCACAATGTCAGGCCTATTGGCAACAACAGTCCTGTCAGTGGTGATAGGTCGATCCCAATACAACGTGATATTACCATTATCGAGAACTCTTATTATTATTTATTATTATTAATGATTTTTAGTTGCTTTTAAATCAATGAACGGTTGAGTCATTGAGTTGAAAAAACAGTGACGTCACAGTTTGCTATTGCCATTCAAAATCTATGATTAGGAGAGAACCGCATTTTGACAGTTCTTAAAGAAAAAGTAGGTATCTCAATTGATTGGTGTGTAATCTACCCCATTTTTTTTATTATTTCCTTTATTCATCTTAACTCCTTATTTTACATATTTTTAAATGTACCTTAAAAAATATATATATTAAAAATACATTCAAAAATATAAAAAATAGTGGTCCGCCGGTGTCGGGAGCAGGGTCCAAGCCACCGGTGGTTAGGGCTGCAGAGACAGGAACCTCCTCACAATGCGAGCCGTATCGAGGAGTACTGCCTTCTGGATCAGGCCCTTGATTCAACCGCCTAAAGAGAGCTTCGATATGTGGTCATCGAAGCTCTTGGCTATAAGGCCATTGGCCGTCACGACAATCGGCACAATGATAACCGAGTTCATATTCCACATGTCGCGAACCTCGTGTGCCAAGTCGAGATATTTTATTTGTTTCTCTTTCTCAGCTTTCACGAGGTTCTCGTCATGCGGAATGGTAACATCGATTATCATTACGCGGCGCGCTGATCGGTCTATCATCACTATGTCAGGCTTATTGGCAACAATAGTCCTGTCAGTAATGATAGACCGATCCCAGTACAACGTGACATGGTCTTTTTCGAGAACTGGGTCGGGCACATACTTGTAGTACGGTACCTCAGATTCCACAAGTTTATATTTCAAGGCAAGTTGCTGGTGTATAATCCTGGCTACTTGGTTGTGCCTGTGCAAGTACTCGCCGTTAGCCAGACGAGAACAACCAGAAATAATATGTCTGATGGACTCACCTGGAAGGTGGCATGCCCGACACACGTCAACCGTCCCGTCCTTCATAATATATTTCTGATAGTTGTTCGTCAACATAACTTCGTCCATAATCGCACAGACAAAACCTTCAGTTTCCCCAAAGAGGTCGCCGAAACGTAACCAGAACACGGACGCTAGAAAATCAACATCGGGCCCATGAAGTGCCCGGTAGAAGCGCCCGTGCAGCTCTTTGCCTTGCCATACTTCCCTGCGGTCATCGGTGGTAAGTACTTCAGGTTTGTGCCAGTTCTCTTTAGCCATGGACAGCGGAGTGAGTCCCTTGTCCACTGCGACCACATCTCGGTGCATACCCACCTCGGCTTTTAAAAAATATTCTCTGAGACTGCACACTTCGTGGTTGTGGAGGGTCTTCGCGTTTAAAAAGCCTCGACCTCCGCACTTCCGCGGGATTTTTTTTTATTATTATTACTATGTAATAAGTATGTTGTGTAAACTCAAGACGGACTTGAATTACTTCCTTTTTTTCATTGAAAGTGGCAATAACAAGAGGACGAGATTTTTGCTGTGAGAATATTTACAATAAAATTGAATGAGAGGTTTTCCTTTTGAGGTTTTAAAAAAAAACTTAGTTTCCAAGAACTCTATAGATGGCGTTGAACTTACTATGCCAAAGCCAAAACGCTTGAAAAAAAAACATTGTGTCACGTCACATACTCTCGTTGACTGACACTTTCATTTGCTTAACCTTCCGAATATAACCAACATTTCTCGCGCTTTGTTAAAATCAGTTTTTTTAGGTTCCGTTCCTTGCATTATCATACTTACTCCTAGCGCCATCTATCCAGCGACTAGGGAAGAGCTAAAAAGAAAATCCCTCATTGCATTGCCTTTTTTCCATAAAAATATCGATGGATTTTATCGATCACATGTAATACATCCCACCCCACCACTATAAACGTCTTATCGTCTAAAATGTCAGAATCAGCTTTGCCAGCCAAGCGTACGATTTTAATCGTATTCCTTTTTGGCTCTTGTACGATGTACGATCGAGTAATCGAAATCGTACGCAAAATATACGACATTTTCAAATCATCATACCGAAGTTAAAATAGAGTTCAAATTAAATAAATTTTTGATATTATAAATTTTTTATCCGTATCAGGGATGTTACGACTCCGACTCCGATATGTCGGAACTTCCGATTGATTTTATACCTCCGGTTCCGACTTAGGTTCAGATACCTAGGTACTTTTAAATCGAAGGTTTTAATCGGAGGTCGAAGCACAGCAGATAGCGGTGGACGGCGGCAACGACGGCAACGACGCGCGGCGGCTAGAGATGAAGCGTATATACCGACCTTGCACTAGGTATTTAACGAGACTAGGTTGCACCTATTCCAACTTTTTAGATACTGGATCCACCTAGTCTCACTGCCTACGCGGCGTCCGGCACCCGCGGCCCGCTCGTATCGAAGTCCGAAGTACCGGCGCGGCGGGGGCGCGGTGAAATGAGATAACATTTTGTTTCCATAGTTCCAGCACAGTAATATTATGATAATATTACCGTGGTTCCAGTCTTCTTTGCCGCTCACTCGTGTTTGCCTAACAACATTCGTGTGCCAGTCATTTGAATTTGAACCATATTTTAATGCTCATAAAAGTAACGAGACGCGCACTCATGTTTACCAAAATAATTCGTGCATTATTCATTTGAATTTGAACCTTATTGCGATACAAATAAACGTAACGCGACGCGCACTCGTGTTGTACAGGAATACATTCTGTCTTTTTTAACTATATTATTCCATTATCTTCTTAATTGTAAATACTCGATGTGAATGAAGACTATAGGATCCACTTACACTAGTTGCACTAGTCTAGTACAAAGACGTCGAGTATCAAATACGGACTCGTGCGGATATGAGATCTCAGTGGCTGCTGGCTCGCCATATTGATACCTACTTGACGTCTCGTATCGCGTAGGTACCAATGATATTATATAGTAAAAAAAGAAAAAGAGGTAAATATCGCACTAGCACGCACAAATTCTTGAGGACAAAGTGACACAATTGTTGCACTTTGATAGCTAGTTAACTCTTTCTATCTTATACGTTCCGTATTATCTATCGCTGTCGTAGTTTTAAAATTACTCGCAACGATATCTGAACGCCATTCAGTATGAACATGGCGTATCTTCTTTATAATATCATTGGTAGGTACGCGATACGCGTATCGGACAGCAAACATTTTTCGTAACAAGTTTTGTGTGTTTAAAGAACTTTTGATTTTAGTTTTATTAAAATATAAAAACAACGATTGAAGGTGAAAAAAAAAAGTATAAAAAATGGTTTAGTACTTTGAAAAATGAATTAAATCTTTTAGATACGCCAACAATCTACAATGTAAATAAACCTTTATTCTGACAGTCGTAAATCTGTGTAAAGTATGACGGGAAGATTACAATTCATTACTGGCTGCGTATGTACCCTGTACCTGCACGTGTCGGTGGTACGCAAAGCAGTATGCATACTTTAATGTATGCATACTTAATGGACTACTTAGGTGGAATAGGTATTTGGATCAAGTATTTGTACAGAATCGGACTAGATGCACTTAGTACAAAATTTACCTAGTACGACTCATCTCTAGCGGCGGCGGCTGTGGTCAACGTGTACGAACAGGTTTATGCATGTCGCCCGGGGAACTCAGCACGCGTTCTGTCATCGATTCATAATTCACTATTTTATTTTATTGACTGCCCTTCACAGATTTTTCTTCTTCCACCATTTCCGACTCCGCCTCCGACTCCAATTCTGACTCCGACTCCGACAAACCAATTTAAAAACTCCGACTCTGATTCCGGTTCCGATAAATCCACCTCTGAAACATCCGATCCGTATACAAATTCGAGATTTTAAATCTGTGTCTTTGGAAAGGACCCCTACCCTATTCATGGTTTCATCTGAGTTTTAGACTGTATCGTAACTTTTCTCTTAGCTAAATGATAATAAAATTATAATTACTTACATTCCGTTTTAAAATTGTTTGCGTTGTTTCTTTTTGAAATTTAATTACTTACGTACTATTTTTTTCTTGAAATGTTGGCAAAATACGATCTTTTCTAGTCCATGGTACGATCGTCGATCTTCTAAAAAATAAAGTGGGCAACACTGGTCCCAAACTATTTATTGACCCCCCCCTTCCTGCCTGTCAGTGTCTGTATTTTTTGTACTTTTTTCTTTCGTTTGTTAAAGTGGTGCGGTGGGATGTATTATTATGTGATCAATAAAAATCGTCGATATTTTTATGGAAAAAAGGCAATGCAATTCAGCAAAAATCTCATCCTCTTATTATTGCCATTTTCAATGAAAAAAAAGGAAGTAATTCAAGTCCGTCTTGAGTTTACACATATAAACATACTTAGTACATAGTATTAGTAAAAAAAAATGGGGTAGATTCAATTACACACCAATCAATTGAGATACTTTTTCTTTATGAACTGTCAAAACGCGGTTCTCTCCTAATCATAGATTTTGAATGGCAATAGCCAACTGTGACGTCACTGTTTTTTCAACTCAATTACTTAACTATTTATTGATTTAAAAGCAAATAAAAATCATTAATAATAATAAATAATAATTATCTATCCAAATCCATTAAAAGTTTGTTAATCCAGTTTTGTCAAATTCAAGGTAACTAATTGTTCTAAAATATCATAATGTCGATTTGCATTTGAACTAGTCGGCGGACGATATAAAAAAAAAAGAAAAAAGCGTTTGAACTAGCATGGAAGAACATTTTGTATAGGACCCTGAGTTTGTGCGGCGCAGCGGCGCGGTGGGCGGCGCGGCGGCGGCGCTTCGCTTCGCTCCGTCTCCAGCCAGACAGTGCTGCCAAATGTACGATTTAAATCGTACTCCTACGATTTTTTGGCATTTTTACTCATGTACGATCGCTAGACCAAGATCGTACAGAAAATGTACGATTTATGTATGGCCACATTTTATTGACTGTATTGATCTACCAATGCTGCTTCCAGAAATTACAGGAATAAAGTACCCACCTTACAGCCACTTTTGATACTTGTTCCAAGAATAGTAAAACACGACGACATTCAAATGATGCAGGCAATACAGCGTAGTTTTCCCAACATTTTAGATTTAATAAAATTGTTTTTTCTATAAATACCGACGAGTTTTGGGGAGTGATCATAAAACAATTTTAAAATTATAAAACACTGGTTCAATTTGCTTGAAATTTGTTATGTTAGCCTCATTCTAGTGCAGATTGTGAAAGAGCATTCAGCGAAGTAAATTTAATCAAAACAAAACTTAGCAATTAAACACTGAAAGGAACGAAGTTATGACCACAGAAAATTTGTATGTTTATTAAATGTTTTATTGCCTTTCTTTTCTAAAACTTAAGTTATTTTTAAGAAAAATTTTGTACTTTTAGGTTGTACGATCTTAAAAGTTCCATGATACGATTTTTTTTGTAGTTGTCGTACGATCACACATTTTTTGGACCTGGCAGCCCTGAGCCAGAATGTCACTTTTGTTTTTGGTCATTTCTTCTGTCAGTTAGTGTTGTGCTAATGTGTTTTTTTTCCACATTTTTTTGGTCATTTCATTTCATTTCCGGGGGTCTAAAATTGCCGCTTTAGCGGAATCGTTTCGTGAATCACGTTAAAAATTTAATATTCTTAAAATGGACTTTAAGGCTATTGACATAAAGTCCATTTTAAGAATTTAATTTTTTTAACGTGATTCGTGCTAAGATTCTGCGTAGATTCTGTGTCCTTAACTCTTCATGATTTTAGAGTTTCTGATCAACCTGCTTGCTTTATTGGCTTGCCGTATTGTTGGCCGCTGGACACGCCACTGTTGGAACGGCCATTTTAGACCCGCCGATCGTGCCGCTTCCGCTTGTAGGCACTTCACTTCGTGTTATTTTATTAATCAGTGGCATCAGTGATCGAAACTGCATCATTATTGATCGTGGTATTTATTTGGAGACTGTAATTATCGAAGGAGAATTAAATAGAAGTACAAATAACTACGGTAACTCATAGAGTCATAGGTTAGCTACCGCTACCGGCACAGGGCACACCTACATGACATTGGCAAGTTTGTGATTGAATTTACGAAACCGAGCTCTCTAAGAGAGAAAACATAAGTCTAACTATCTAGACTTGACTGCTGTGGCTGTCCTCTATATTAGGTCCAACAAAGAGGTGTATTTAAATCAATGTGCATACGATATCTATATTATTTTATATTCTTTGGGCGTTTATAAACAAAAAAACGAAGAATTCGTCGTAGTTTGAGTTCAAAGTTGGATAAACAAAACAATGTGTAGAATATGATTAGTGCAAATGTTCAAGTGTATGTAGTAGGTGTCAGCGGGTTGTATCTCATGATCCATAATAGGTAGGATTGAGATTTTATTTAAAAAACACAGTAATTATAAATAACTGGTGTGGCTTATTTATATTATGACGAATTGTTCTTTTTATTTATTTAAACTTCATGTACAATAGTGGTACATAGGCGGACTTAATGCCACAACTGGCCACAAGGCATTCTCTAACAGTTGTATAATAAAACACTCAAAGAAAAACACAATATATAAATATTGTATACACTTCTATATTGGACCTAGTAGAGTAGACAGGACAGCAGTCCAGTGTAGATAGTTAGACTTGTGTTTTCTCTCATAGAGAGCTCGGTCTGTCCGTATTTACTTCTTTCAAGAGTTAAACAGTTCCTACTTCTTCTGTAATGACCTTATTCCTGGAGTATTAAGTCTCATGTTTTCTTTTGTTTTTAAAGCATATCCAGTGTGAGGTACAACACCAAAGACAAGGAAAATTATAAAATCAAAGAACTGATCAATATGTCATGCAGAATAATATTTGAAGATGAAATAGGTGACATAAATCTAAATAACACTAACTTAAATGAAGAATTAATAATAAAAGAGGAAGTTGAAGACAATTGCAACCAAGATCATACTCAAGAAAAAGAGAATCTGGATATTACAGACACTAATTCAGATACTGAATGTAGTAACAAAGATAGCGAACAATTAGAAAGTGTAACACAATTGGACCCGGTAAGTGGCGCTGTTGTCAGTATATCTCTGAGTTCTCTTAAATGGCAGAGACGATTTCAATGATATTTTGTGTGTTTATTTTAATGGATTCCTGGATGGTTTGAAAACACAATTGGACCCGGTAGGTGGCGCTGCTGTTGGTATGTCTCTGATTTCTCCTCAATGGCAGAGAAGACAAGCCGGGCCGGACTGTTAGGTTGCCGTTGTTTGTTGCATATTATAATAGTGTAATGTTCAATGCCGTAAAAAAAAATTCGTAAAACTTTACTTCTTTTTACAGCCAGGACCTTTAATAAACCAAGATCACGAGTTGTTCCATGGGTTTATTCACTGTCCAATACAGAGCATAAGCATAGTTGAAGTTGGTCATAAAGAAAGCATTGCTGTGAAAGAAGAATTACAAGCTGTTTGCGAGGGACTACATGATATTATTGTGCCAAATGAGGAACATTCAAGTGATGAGGACGGTATGTTTTTAATAATAATTAATACAAACTCTTCTTCTTAGAGTGTTGATGACAATTCAAATTGAGTCAGCCGATAATTTGGCGACAAGTATGGCACTGTCTGTAGCGTCCATCAGCTCCTGTGAAGGGCATACAGCAGGACACAATGTCAAGTATCCCATCGTTTGTGGAGTAGCATCACACTCCAAGCCTGAGTCATCTATGAATCTCCACCTGAACAAGTTTTATGGTAGGTATGTCATGCTCTATGTCTCGCTGATGGTGGCGTATGTGTCGGATCATTTAGTTCCCTTCAAAATGGTTGAGTTAATTGGTGCTGATCCATGCGTCATGTTCGTGAACGTGCACTGTCAGTTGCGACTCTCTCACTCAATTCATCTCTTAGTTGCTATGGCTTATTTGAATGAATTATTTTGTTTTTTGAATTGTAAATATGATATTTTTTTGTTTTGATTTTACTGTGGACACTTTACATGCACATCTTGCTACATTGTTCTCACATAATATACCATCTCATCATGATTGATGTAAACAAGATTTTGATTTAAAAGAGTACCCATGGAGTTTCTTGCCCCTTTTTCTCCATAGAGATCTACGCTAGGGCATGGGCAACTACAGTACTAACTAATAAAAACTGAACTGTAGCTACATTTTTCATCTTTGTTTCGACAGTTCAAAAGTGCCTGTAACTTGAAATAAATGCTTTGATTTTGATTTCCTTGCTTCATCCAATTTGTGTCCGGAGTCTTCAACAACTTCGTCATCGTCATCGACTCGTTTCCAGATGGAAAATTTTCTGCAAGTGGAATAAATGGGTTTGGGATGGAAACACTTTCTCTTCACCACAGCTTCAGTCCTTCCTTACAGCATTCACCAGTGAGCAGGGGCACACACTTTAAAAACTTTTTATTGTTTTTCAGCCTTTGGAGATCTGAAACTAGTAAATCTATATGACAACTATCTGGATATAGAAGACACACAACTACAGTCACACCATTTGGAATCAGATTCAGAAGATGATGTACCTTTAATGGAATTAAAAACTCAAGCAGTAGAAGAACAAGCAGTACCTGAAAACAAACGAAAAGCTAAGAAGATGAGCAGTAAGTATTTTATGTTTGTTTATCAATAGGTTGGTGAACAGGCCAATGGTGGACTGATAAGAATGGTCTACCTAGACTTGACAGGAAGTGGTTAACTTATACATTAGGTTGGAGCGTAATTCTTTTTTAGATTTTTTAATGTTAATATGACAATGACTGAGCTTGGGCACCATAAGCTACTCTTCCCATTCGCTTGGGAGCTTTTGGCGTCTGCATAATTAATGGTATTCGTTTACCGGCTTACATTATCTTTGGCCCACGGCACTGAAAATTATCCGGAATATATTGGCTTCCACACTGATTGAGTTTGATGTACCATGCTTCTCCAAAGCTATTGATGCTTTGAAACTCATTTGCCTGAATAATAAATAACCCAAATATCCATTTTCCCAGAGACGGTGGGACAAGCCGCTCTGCAGAGTAGTTCGGAACAATATATTATTTTAACCTTAGGTACATAATATACATTATTTTGATTTATTCTTGTGTAAAGGGCAATACATAACTGGCAGGTTTTTTTTCTTTTCATCAAAGATGGAACCTACGCCATATGTTAGAGGACTGTTTGAGAAATCAATACCAAAAAGAACCAGCTCTACCAACCGTAATCGAACCAAGTTAGAGAGTGTTTAGTGGATTGCTGCAAGTTTTTTATCAGGCGTTTTTTTCATTAATAAAAATACTCTGTGTGTGATATTTTAAGTTTCCCATTGATAAATACTAATTAGTATTAAAATGCAATGACAGTTTTCACAGACTATTTATTCCAATAGTACAATATTCAATTAGTACATATTTTAGCACTAGATGGATGACGCTACTAGTAGGAAGGATGCATTATTTAGTTATAAATTTAATATCCTCAATATAACAAAATAAACAAATTGCTCAAATTTCTGAGATACTTATAACTTCAAGAATTTATAATGTTTACTAGTACAAAGACTTTTTGTTAATATATCTGCACGCATAATGGAAGCTCATACCTAATCTCAATTTATTTTGTTATTTATAACACATTCTCTTAGGAAATGGTGACGAATATCAATATGTTTCGACTTTTTATAATATAAAGGATTAGCAGTTAATTTTATAGTGCTTTGGATATCACTATAATTATTATGAACATAATGGGGTGCTTCCGATCCAGTACCTACATGTATTTCATTCATCAAGTGTTTGACATGTGCCTCTTTGTTGGCTTCAGACAAGGCCATATATTTGGCTTCAGTGCTAGATAGTGCCGTTCTCTGCTTTCTAGATTCATAACTACGTAATTACCCATCCTGCTAAAATAAAACTGTACCCAGTATATGATCTTCTGTCTATAGTAAAAGACGCCCAATCGGCATCAACATAACCATGTAAATTAGTATCATATTTCTTAAAGACCATATTTTTAGTTTTCTTCAAATATCTTAATAATCTCTGTGTTTCCAGTGAGTCTCATTAAAGCATGTATCATACTGACTTAGAAAACTAATACTAAAAGATATATCCGGCCTTGTAAGGACGCCTAGGTACATGAAACATCCTACTAATTGCTGATATGGAAATTTCTCTTCACATTGGTTATCAACAGATTTTTCTAATTTAAGATTGGTTTCCATGGGAGTGTCAGAGGTATTACAGTCACTCATATTAAATCTAGCTAATTCATTTTCTATAGATTTATCTTGATCACTAGTTATTTTACTGACACTTCCATTAATAATAAGACCCACATTTATTTTTGTTGAGATTAAAATGCGCCCTCCACTATTTCTTAGTATGTTTAATCTGTCATAAGATGTTATGTCATCTGTCAGTTAACCCGCGCTTTATTTCATGTCCGCTGTTTGACTCTGGGCTGCGTTTAAGTCAATTATCCAGTTTAAAATTTAAACTGACTAAAATTTAATCTGCCCCGTTCACGGTCGTCCGCTGGTGGTATAAGTTTTCGCCTGACTAGGATAAAATTTAGCGACCTTTTTACCTCGCTAAATTTTAGTCTGCTGTCAGATTGACATTTGACATTGAGCTGTTTGTTGTTTCATTTGCTCGATTCGAGTCCTAGAAAACGAATATTTTTTCAATTTTAATTATTTTCGAAATTGGTTCATCGTCTCAGTGAATTTTATTTGTGGATTATGGACTTTTGAGTTGAATTGATAGTTGTTACTTGTTTGACAAGCTGAGCTGTCAATTGAATTTGATAGTTAACATTGTTGTAGGCCATACTAGACCTATGACCCCGTTCAGCGAACCCTCGCCAGTTTAAAAGCGCAGCCTATTACTCTTTTATTTTCAATGCATGGAGCCCTAAACCTCAACAGGTTATGAGCCCAGAGCTACGCGAGTGAAAAATAAAGTGCGAACAGTTGTTTGGACTCGATCTGTATCGTGAGAGTTGCGCCGGTGCACGTGGTTTTGTACGACGACGTAAATCACGATGGATCCTGGAGGTCTTGGTTTCGCAGCTGCGAAAAGGTTCGCAGGCGACAATTATAGACAATGGAAGTTCCAAACAACACTTGCCCTGAAGGCCAAAGGGCTGGGCGACCACATAACCTCTTCGAACTCGCCGGCTGGGGCCGACGTCAAAGAATGGCAAAAAGAGGCTGCGAAGGCGATGTATATCATTACATCGAGCATGGAATTAAGTCAGATAAGCTTAATTGAGACTTGCGATACGTCGAAAGCGATATTTGACAAGCTGGACTCTGTTTACGACCAGAAAAGTGAAAACAGCAAAATGTTGTTGCACGAGAAGTTCCACACTGTAAAGTTCAATGAGGGTGACAGTGTCGCTGAACACATCTCAAAGATCGAGAATATAGCAAAGCAGCTGAAAGATGCTGGAGAGACGATCTCTGAAATAGCCGTTGTGACCAAAATACTGGGATCACTGCCCGAGCGCTATCGGATGGTGCGACAAGCTTGGCTGTCATTGGAACCAAGTAAACAAACTGTAATTAACCTTACGGCGCGCCTCTTGGACGAGGAACTGAACTTTAAAAGTAAAGAAGAAAAAGCAGAAATAGCACTTGCTGCGGAAACTTGCGGAAACAACTTGAAAGAAAGTGACTGTGTCAAGAGATGTCATTTTCAATGAAAATGAGCTTCCTACTATAAGTGATGAAAGATCTGAGTACCTACTAGCTCTTGATAGTGACCAGAGTGATCAAGACAAAAGTAAAGAATCACAGGACTATGAATATGAAGCTTTTGAGGACTTCTATCAGAGTATGATAAGCAGAGCAACAGTAGAGGAAGAGAAGGAAAGCACAGAGATTCAAGAACAAGACAGACCAGTCGAAAATAATAGGAATGAGAAAACAGAAACAAAAGGATACAATCTAAGACAGCGGCCACATAGAGCCATGATGGCAGAGGCTAATCTGGTTGAGGTACCGCCTAGTACTTATAATGAAGCTGTTCAAAGTGAAGACTCTGAAAAATGGATCGCTGCAATGAGTGAGGAACTAAAGTCTCATGATACATGCAAGACATGGCAGCTCGTGGAACGTTCGGCAGATAAGAAGCTGATCGGTTGTAAATGGGTTTACAAGATCAAGCAGAATGCTGATGATACCATAAGATACAAAGCTCGGCTATGTGCAAAGGGTTACACCCAAGAAAAGGGTATTGATTATAACGAGACTTTCTCACCGACTGTGCGTTATGATACCATAAGAATTATGCTCTCACTGGCAGCTAGGGAAAAATTGTATATGATTCAGTTTGACGTTAAGACTGCTTTTCTGTATGGTGTCCTTGATGAGGAAGTCTATATGGAACCACCACCTGGATTGAATACAAATGGGTTAGTCTGTAAATTAAATAAATCTTTGTATGGTTTGAAGCAGTCACCCAGGTGCTGGAACCATAAGTTTGACTCCTTCATGAAGGAAAATAAGTTTACAAATTGTGAATCTGATAGATGCTTATATGTGTTGCAACAGGATGTTCCCTTATACTTGCTACTGTATGTGGATGATGGGCTGTTGTTGAGTAAGAGTAACAAGTTGGTTGACAAGTTTGTGGGCAAGCTAAACAATCATTTTGAGATAACTGTAATGAGCCCAAAACAATTTGTGGGATTAGAATTAGATTTTGATGAGGATGGATCTATTTTTGTACATCAGACTAGGTATATTAACAGTCTGCTGAATAAGTTTGGAATGGACCTATGTAAACCTAGTTTAGTGCCAGCTGACCCTAATATAAAGTTAGTTAATTGTGAAGGATCAGCTGATATGCCAGATGTGCCTTATCGCGAGGCAGTAGGCTCACTTATGTATGCTGCTATAGGTAGTAGGCCAGATATTTACTACATAGTATGCTCACTTAGTAGATTTTTAAACAGTTTTAATAATGTTCACTGGGGTGCTGTTAAGAAAGTTTTCAAATATCTAAAATTAAATAAAGAGTTGGGCATACGTTATGAGCCAGGTACTGAGGAAAATTCACTTAATATTAAGGGTTTTAGTGATGCTGATTATGCAAATTGTGTGATGACTCGTAGATCTGTAACTGGATATGTGTTTGTAATGAATGGTGGGGCTATCACATGGAACACTAAACTGCAAAAATGTATTGCTCTCTCGACAACAGAGGCAGAATACTTAGCTGCTTGTGCTGCCACGAAAGAAGTTGTGTGGATTAAAAATTTAATTAAAGAAATTGGTTTTACAGAAGCTAATGTAGATCTGCTGATTGATAACTAGAGCACTATCAAACTCATTCGTGGTGCTAACCTCCACAAAAGATCTAAACACATAGATGTCCAGTACCATTATGTTAGAGAAAATTATCTCAAAAATGTTATGAATATTTTGTATTGTGAAACAAAATTACAGGCGGCTGATATGTTCACCAAAAGCCTTCCAAGGCCCCAGTTTGAGTTTTTAAGGAAACTAATTGGTATGTGTAAGGGAGTGCACATTTAGGGGGGGTGTTGAGATTAAAATGCGCCCTCCACTATTTCTTAGTATGTTTAATCTGTCATAAGATGTTATGTCATCTGTCAGTTAACCCGCGCTTTATTTCATGTCCGCTGTTTGACTCTGCTAAAATAAAACAACGTATAGTGTATTACTCTTTTATTTTCAATGCATGGAGCCCTAAACCTCAACAATTTTACCTAAATCTTTAATTTTATATTCATTTTCCAAAACATTTTTTAATTTTTTGTAAGCTGAATTACTCACAGTTATGAAATACAAAAAAATGTGCTACATACACTTTGACATTATTATAACATTTCATAAAAAGGTATGGCTCGTATCTTAGACTAGCTGTTGCCCGCGGCTTCGCCCGCGTGTAGTTCGTGACTGTCCCACTGGATTGGGAAGGGGGGGAAGGGGGGAAGGGATTTAAAAGCACGCTCAGAGCAAATAATAGTCTTACAGCCACACTCAGAGTCAGGTAATGGTTACTTAGGCAGCTCCTTGGTAAAAAATAAAAAAAGTTCGCCCTCAGAGTCAATGTATGGGTTCCTTAATGACAATTAAAGGCAAAACCTTTACCTATCTATTTAATGGCTGATTTTGACATCCACGTTTTGGGTTATATTTTTACCCGCGAATTCACTTTCGTATTAAACGTTAATTAAAAAGGAATAATGTCTGATTTGGCAGACTTAATTGAGGTTGTAGATTATGCCAAAAGATATAGAGAAGTGAGACCGAGGTGGTATTAACGAGATTATTCTGATCCCTTTACAAAATATTATTTTCAAGAATTTCACGCACAATATAGATTTACACCTGTATCTGTAAAAAGTCGTTGAATTTTATTGTTAACACATTTTCACTGAATGTAGTAATATACACAATACCCTTAATAATTAAATCGAATTAATGTAAATTAATAGAGATGAAATTAAAATTCACAACACAAAACTTTCCCACCCGGTAAATCACACAAGCAAACAAAATACGTAAATAAAACACCTAAACGATTCTACAATTGACAGCAGTGATGCCATAGAAAAAAGAACGCAATCGCTTTATTTTATTTCAATGAAAATAGCTATTTCCCTTTGCAATTTTGTAAAAACATACACTTATAGAACGGATTATCATTTATATTACTATAAATAATAGTTTTTTTTTTATTATATTTAAATGTTTATATTTAAATTGATTGATTATATTTATATTTAAATGTAAGGGGTATAGTTAAAACAAAGATACCAGATATAATAAGTAAGAACAGCAACAGAGTTTTACCAGGATTTGTACTCAAAGTCATTATCAACATACAATGTACCGCTCGATAACGGATTAAACGGTTAAAGGATAATCTGTTTCCATTTTCAACCATTCTACTCACTGATAACAAATTAGTTGTTAGATTAGGAACGCACAAGTGTACGAACACAGTGGCCGCTCGAACCGAGCGCACAGAATAGATAATACCTAGTACTAGCGTACAGAAGTTGCACTGCTTTGATCTTGAAGAAAGCCGACATTATAAATACCTAAACTGGGCCCGCTCGATCTAAATTGTGCCTTGACGCCACGCGTTAGAGTATTTTATTCGGCGTCTCACTGCTTAATGGCCAGTCGGTAGGGTTGCCTCAAGTAGGTACTCAATATAAAATACTAACAACATTTTTGTATTTTAATGTATTATTATTTAAATGTTAATTAAAACTTTTATAATTACAATTGTTTTACTCTAATAATGTCCAGGGTGTAAAAGACCTCATCACGAAGCTGTCAACCAAGCATTCTGTACATCAAATTAAGTAACTTTGCGCAAAAATTATTGCTGGGAAACGACTTTTTTTTGGGGTGAAAAATCATGTTTTGTGGTAGAACTCAATGTAACGCACTCACAACATTGTGCTGATGGATGGATTGAATAGTAAGGGGGTCGTGGAGGTGTTTAAAAAATAAATCTTACAGTAAAAACTTGTATTTAATTAAAAAACTTGTCAAAAAGTTGGAACTTTGACCCCCAATATCTCCGTAACTAGAAGGTTCCCAGGTATGCGGCGTACGTACGCAGCAGTTACGCACGGCTGGAGCGCGACAGGAGCACAGTTTTACAATCCATACAGTTGGGAAACGCCTTTGATGTTGAACGATGTCGCCACGCGTGTAGGTACTTAGGCTCTGAGTCGCAAGCGTGTAAGGGTTGTCAAAAAATAATAATGAAAAAATGTGATTTTGTAATCATTTATTTACATTATTAATTCAATATTAATTTACAAGACATACTTATATACTATTTTAAACACTATTTAAAACTAAATATTTACATAACAAAAATAGACGTGGATTGGACCCAAGTTTATGGTACGTATATTACTTTAATATAGTTGTACTTTAAGGTTTTTTATATTTTTACTATACCTTACGGTATGGTACTCATTATTATCTCCTAAACGCGTGGACCGATTTACATGATTCAAACGGATAAAATGGTTTTAGACCTAGACCTTTCATTTGGTACCAAAATCGTCAAGATATCTCAACTCAAAAAACAAAAAATCACATTTTCAAATTGCTCTCGTAATTATCCAACATGTATGAAACGCGTAACAATTCTTTTGATATACCTACGTTCACAATTAGCGCAGTAGAGTTGGCCGGCAGAGCTATAGGTGTAGGTATAGGAGGGCTAAGGCATAAGATCTGTCTTTACGTACATAGTTATATACTTGGCGTTTTAGTACTAGTTAGACGACGGGTAGGTATTACTAATTTAAACGAAAATAGTAATAGTAGGTACTAGATGGTTATTTGGTTAGGTAGCTAATTCGAATTTATAGGAAGATAAACTTACCTCTCGTCACGGGGAAATCTATGAAATTTTATATTTTTATCCTTATTGGTGCTCGTCGAGGCACATCCGTATACGCAACAAGTGTACATCATTATATTCAAGTTATATAACGATTATTAATAGTATTAACAACGATTTACACAGACGCGTCAGCCCTAAACGTCCAAGTCTATGAACTGCGCGAGATCGTAGACCGCGTACCGCGTCGCCCAACCCCCCGCAAGATCCCTGCCGTTGCTCCACGGAAGTACATTCGTAGCGCAACTGTATGGATTGTAAAACTGTGCCTAGAGAGCTTGCAAATTCAATATGTGCAAAGCGGTAGGTAATTATCTCATGCCTACACACGGAGTGCAATAGCTCTGCCGAGCGTGCGGCGCGGCGCCGGCGGGGCGGCGCGTGCAGCGTTCATGTCAAACGCATGCATTTATACGTGAGTGGCCTGAGTGGACGCCCGCCGCGCGGGGGCTGCAGCGTGCGTGTTTGCGTCTTGCGGGACCGCGGGGCGTCGAGCGGGCGTCGTCGCGTCGCGAGCGAGTTCAAACCTGTTTGTTTCGGAGCGGCGGGCGGCGAGACGAGTGTGCGCGCGTTGTCGTTTGAAGAAATTATAATATGAATACAAAATAAACCTAAAATATGGTTATCTATTCACTGTTTATACAAAAATAGCATAGTTAGAACAAGAGTGTGGAGAGAACTAGCAATAAAACTGGGAATTGAAAGTAAATTGTATCGATTTATTAACAGTAAACGTACTTATTAAACAAGGCAAGGTTAGGTATACGTAGGAAAAATGTTTTTAATTAATTCTATTAGTATTCTGTACTATTAGTAGTCTGAAAACATCTGTTGTATATTTCTCGCGGCCGGCGGACTCACCCGAACCGCCCCAAACGCAGAGCGTGCACTATGGCCACTCATTGAACGCGCGGTCGGTCGCTCGACTCCCCGCAGAACGCGCCGCCCGACGCTATTGCACTCAGGCCGTACACTATTATTGTTTACTTTTATCTCATACCTTTTCCCTTTAACTGAGGTAGTAAGGTTTAAATCTCCAGAGCATAAAACTTGCGCGCTTGTCTGGTTCGCCACTTTGATTTCCTTAGTTATCGGCTGATAGGAAATGTTCGACAACATATTTTCATTCGCTACTACTAGAAGTCAACTGGCACCGGAATCTACATACCAGTAGTTTCTATTGAATTCACTAGTCATAAATACTGTGCTAAAATCATTTGACTTTCTTTCTCTGTATTCGAACACTGGTTTTTATAATGTCCAACATTTTTGCACTTGTAGCAACGAATAACCTTTTTGTTGTTTTTGAGGTTATCAGTGACATTGACATAAGATGGCTGCGTTCCGTTATTTGTAATATCTAGATTACTGTGCACCTTCCCGCGCCTTTGCCTGGTCAAAAATGCGCTTTCGGAACTCACCTCAAACTCATGTCCAATAATTTAGTTTTGATTGCATCTGAACTAACTTGCATACCTGAATGCTCTATAGCCATTATCATTATTGGGCTAAATTTTTCAGTAAGTCCTGCCAGCAATAACGAGCGAATCCATTCATAATTTATTTCAAAACCGGTACCTTTTAAGTTCTGAGCGGTTTCAATGAGCTGGGTGACGTAGCTGGTCATGGAGTCGCTGGTCTCTAAATGGATTCATATCAAACTTTTGAGGAGGCTGATCTTCCGCGTAAACCCTAAATAGTCGAACAAAGATTTTAACTTGCTCCACAAACCTCGTACCGTAGCTTCGTTCTTGATTTGAGTGTATAGAGATGGATCTGTTGTTATGATAATCTTTGCCCTGGCCTTTTTATCTTTTATTTCGGCAAGCTCTGTGGCGTCATTCAGACCCACGTCTTCTAAGATCATGTAATTTTCCACTGCAAAAGCCCGAACATCATAGTTTTCACGTCCCCGTAATTTAGGCACATTCACTGAGTTACTGGCAGACATATTTCGTTCGGATCACTTTATTTTCACGCCAATAACTTATTGAAATTACGAACTGGGCCCATAACCGATTAAAACGCAATGACAGTTTTTCACAGACTGTTTAATCCAATAGAACATTAGTACATATTGTAGCACTAGATGACGCTACTAGTATGAATGATGCATTATTTTGTTATAATTTTAATACACTGCAATAACTCAATGAGTCATTCCGCGTCATAATAATTAAAAAATAACTAGCTTTACCAACCGTAACCGAACCAAGTTAGAGAGTGTTCAGTAGATTGCTGTTAGTTTTTCATCAGGCGTTATTTTTGTGTGTGATATTTTAAGTTCCCTATTGATAATTTTATCTCTAGAATTTATGTTAATTTCTATTTATTTATTTTAAATTTATATCTATGCTATAGATAGGAACATTACTTTTTTATCATTAGAATTTATGACAATGTTAATCTTTTTTTTTTTTATGTTTCTATATTCTACTCAAATTGTTTGTGTGTTTTATCATTCTTAAACTGCCAAAATATATTTTCAATTTAATTATTAGGGGCTTAATTTAGTAACTTTATTGTGCATGTTGTGGTCTCCTTTAAGTGAAGGAGTACACCTACCCAATACTTTGTGTTTTCCATTAACTTATAATGCTTTGTGTACATCTTTTGTTGGAGGTCCTTAAATAAATAAATACTAATTTGCAACTCTTTACAAGGGTTCGTTCAACTACTGATGCTGTGATGCACTTTTAGGACACATTTATAATGCCTGGCTATTTTTTTTACAAATGCGATGCTTTGGGCATTTATTGCGATTTATCTAAAGCTTTCGATTGCGTTCTTTATGAAACAGTAATCAGGAAACTGCACCACCACGGAATGCGTAATGCCTCTCTGGGTCTTCTTATTTTACATTTGAGTGATAGGATTCAGAGAGTTGATCGTCCCGGATCCGTAGTAAGAATGGGGGTACCCCAGGGCTCAATTCTTGGTCCATTTTTGTTTCTTATTTATATAAATGACTTGCCTTATCTCATAAAGGAAAATCATGACATAGTATTGAAATTTGAACTGGTCGGTACTGAACGCCGAGGACGGCCATCATGGCGGGGTTGTCAACGTTTTCAAACAAATGAGGATCCTGCTTATGATCCTCCAACACACCTTCCAATAGCGCTGGCGAGTTGGACACCCATTTACGCAACTCCTAGCCAGCGGAAGCCAGAATCTGGACCAACTCGTCACGCAACAGGATAGCTTCCTCAACCGTAGGAGCTCCAGTGCAGACATCATCGACGTATAGGTTCTTTTTCAAGATGGCGGACGCACGAGGGAACCTCAAACGCTCCCGGTCCGCAAGCTCCCAAAGCGAACGAATAGCAACAAAGGGGCTTGATCGAAGGCCGTACGTATTCGTGTTGAGCTCGTATACAATCATGGGGTCCTGGGGATGCTCTCGCCACAGGATCAACTGATAACGTTTGTCAACCCGGTGAATAACCGTTTGCCGGAGCATAATTTTGATGTCGCCCACAAAGACTACTTGATGACGATGAAAAGACGTGATGACGTCACAAAGATCCCTCAACAATTTGGGGCCGGAATGCAGGCAATCATTCAACGAGACGCCGGAAGAAGTCCGCGCAGACCCATCAAACACTGTGCGCAGTTTACCGGTGGATGGCTTGAGGACCGCGTTATGTGGCAAGAAGAAATGCTCTACTGAGCGCCAATCCAAATTTGACACCGACATGTGTCCCAAGTCTACATAAATCACAAATCATACATCAAATCTACATATTTTTGCCGCAGCACCGGGTCCCTGGCCATGCGGCGCTCCATTGCCAACAATCTCTTCTCGGCCGTAGGTCTGGATTGGCCGAGAGGTGGTCGCACCGCAACAAAGGGCAGCCGGGTCACAAGCCGACCGGAGCGGAGTCGACCGGTGTTGTTCTGATAGAACAACTCGAACTCTTCGTGTTCCGGATTCAAGCGGGCCACCTGAGGGGGCTCATCAACCTCCCAAAACCTCTGAACGGCGTCAGAGAGGGCGGAGCCGGACACCAACGCAAAGTCAGGTTCAGGTGGAGGGGGCACCTTCAACACTGGGCCCATAACCACAAAGCCGAAGATGGTTGAGACCGCCACCAAGCCCCTCTCGCGGCGCCATGGGGTCTCCGGCTGCAAGACCGTCATATTTCCCAACAATATTCTCCCTAGAACATCGGAACCCAACAACAAATGTACCGTACAAGGGAAATCAAACCAGGTGTCAGCCAAATCCAGACCTGACGTCAACCGTAGAACATTTAAAGGCAACTGACATTGGGGATGGTTACCCAATATATTCGGCAGAACAAGGGCAGGAGCACCAATTTTAGGGTACAGACAACTCACAGGGGTGATTTCAAACCAGGTCTTTCCCTCAACAGTGGTCACAGCCGTTTCGCCAATTCCTCGAATCCCGCCTGAAAAGTCGCTCACATTCAGGCCGACCTGTCCCGCTAACCAAGACGACAAAAGGCAACCCTGGGCTCCCGTGTCCAAAATGGCACGGACCACAATCTAGTCACCCAAGGATCCCCAGACCTTGACCGAGGCCGTTGGCAACAAAACCGTCTCGATCTGGGGGGGTCCTTTAGCGGGGCAGGCGCCAATTTTCTAGCGATGCCTGGGCGGTAGCGTTCGAATGGTTCGTCCGCGCGGTGTCCCGAGCCGCTCGCCATCGGTGGAAGGGCATATCCCACCGGATGCCTGAATGGCGGAGGGCGTGACTCCAACCGGGGACGTTCCGCCAACGGAGGGGAAAGGTAGCGGTGCTGGTCTGGCCACTGTTGCCTAGCAGCAGCCGCACATTCCCCCTGACGAGGGGAGACCAAATGGCGCTCGCGGGGCTCCCGTTCAACTTGCGCGAGGAATGGGGTGCGGCGAGCAGAATTTCGGGCCTCAGCCCGGTGCTCGTCTCCGGAGTACCCCCCCTGCGCGAACCCTCCTCAGAAGCTGGTTTGCTGGAGCGGTTCGCGTTGGCGCACAGAATCTCGAGGTGGGACCCTTCACAAATTCTACACGGGCGGGGTTTGGGGCAGTCCTGCTGGAAGTGGGCCCCCAAGCACGAGAAGCACAGACGGCGTGCGTTGGCAATTCGGCAGCGGGCACTTACGTGCAATTCCAAAAAGGCCGCGCAACGTGCCATGACATGTCCCGTGGCCTTACAAAAGTCGCAATCATGAGGACTCCGGGCGCCAGCAAAACGGGGGGCGGGGCGAACATCGACAGGCCCCCTAGCCCTAGTCCGTCCCTGGTCTCTTGGCCGAGAAGGTAGTGGGCGTGACCCCGTGACGCCACGAGTGTTATGCCAAAAAACGATACTCGTCTTCCAAAAACTTGAGGAGGTCGTCAAAGGGGGGAAGATGGGTGGCACTATCCCCATACTATCACCATACTTCTGCTCAAAGCGGGACCTCAACTACGCGGGGAGCAACTGCAGCACTATGTGCACCAACAAGTAGGACCAGTGGTCCACCGGCAACTGCAATCGTCTCAAGGCGTTGGTCGCTGCAACCAACGGATTCAGCAAGTCAGTGCGCAACGCCGAAGTGCTGGCAATGGCCGGTAGCCGAAAAATCTGGGCGATGTGCACATCAGCCAGGCAGCGCTTGTTCTGATACCGTCGGGAGAGAAGCTCCAGAGCGGTAGGGTAGGCTGAGTCAGTCACCGGCAAGTGCTGCACCAAGGCTCTGGCCTCACCTTCCAAGACCGACAGCAAATAGGCCAACTTTTGGGCGGGTCCGAAGTCCGAGCGGGCATCAACCAAACTTTCAAAAAGATTCAGGAAACCAAGCCAGTGGTCCAAACGACCGTCAAAATGTGGCAAATCTAGTGTGGGCAGTCTACTCAACAGTCCGGGGCCTGTAACAACCGGCCCTTTGACTTGGCCTGGACAGGCTCCCGGCTCTTCAAAATTTCCCGGGCTCGCTGGCTGATAACATCCCCCAGGTTCAAAATCTGGTCGTAGTCACCAACAACCTTATCGCGGGCTGCCTGGTCCAGCTCCTCCAGGTCCACGTCGACGATGAACTCGTTAAAGCGCGTGAACAAAGCGTCAACAGCACTGAGTCTCACGTTCAACTGCTCGGACCGTGCAAGCGTGGCCTCTTTGAGATCCGAGCGCTCAGTGGTCGCTGCCGCCGAGGTGAACCATCTTAGTTGTGAGATCAATCCAGCAGCTGCCTCCCTTACAGCTTTCATTGGGGCCATCGCGACAACCAAATCAGATGCCAACAAGTTAAATTTAAATAAACAAACAAGCAATGACTTGTTAGCCAACAAAATATTTTCAAACCAAATAAAACTTAAATTGAATTTATTTCAAGTCTAAATCCGACCCTGTACTTATTTCAAGTACTGATCTGGCTTGCCAAAGATTGCCACTGACATGTAATAAGCAATTTGATGTAATTTATTGTGTTGGTTTCAACGCGCAACACAATAATAAACAAATCAAATAACAACATTTAACTTATCACAATACACCTATGTATTTTCCAATAGGTACAATGAACATACAATCCACACAATGAACATACAATCATACAAGTACAAATAACAAAGGGGTAAATTAAAATAACATAGGTTAATTTGAGAGCACGGCTGACAGCAACAATCAATGTTCAAGACTTCCAATCGACCAAGCAAGCTGTTCTTATAATATTGAACCACGCTCTGCTACCAAAATGTTCGAAGCCACACCAGGGCAACTATCTGGGTGACCGAACTGTCCGCGGTCCCGCGGAGCCCAAACTAACCTTAAACTTAAGTTGCCTACAAACAATGAGGAATCAACTTACCCAAGCCTGATGGTGCGCGACGGCAGCGTCGACCTGATCTCAGATCGCGACGTTGTATGTGTGTCAGTGTTAATGATTGAGTAATGTTGTCAAGTTGTATACGCGGCGGCCACAAGAGACGAAGATTTCACAGCGTGTTACCGTCCGGGATGTTGCACAAGTTCGTAATATTATTTATGGGCAGCTACAATTATCACCAAAGTTCACATGGGCGGTAAATCTAACCACAATTCGGCGTTATTGTTCAAATGCATCAAAATATCCCAGTATTTTACTCAAACGGGGTTCCAAGGTCCAATAAATCACGGATCGCAACCAAATAGTCGATAACGAAAAAGATTAACTCGGATTATCCCAATTTTAATCAATAAAAAGCAAATCAATATCAAGCTCGTTTCTTAACCAGCAAAAATATCAAGTGACAAGTGTCAAAATCCACTGACAATTCATATGTCAGAAAAAGGTGCGTTCGGAAACACGCACGGGACGAAACAGCTGAGAACTAGTAAATATAGCACATCCCATTGCGTCGGGGGCTGAGGCAAGGGTACGTAATTCCCCCGAAATTGGTCACCAACACACTGGAGGATGTAATAAAGACGCCGAACTGGGAAGGACGTGGCATTAACTTCAACGGCGACTATATCTCACACTGGAGATTTGTAGATGATATCGTCATGCTGGCTGTATCGCTGCACGACTTGAAGCAAATGCTGGATGGCCTAGTAGATTCTTCAATACGCATTGGTCTCAGTGTGAACTTAGACAAAATCCAGATTAAATTCTACGAACACGTCACCCCAGGACCTATTGTTGTGGTCCTCTCGAGGTTGTTCGAGAACATATTTACCTCGGGCAAACTGTACAGTTTGGTAAGAACACTTTTGAGAGGAAGGCTACCAGAAAAATTTAGCTGGGCTGGGCAGCATTTGGAAAACTTCTTCAGATCTTGTCGTTGCGTAATCTACAGAGCCAAAAGACTAAGGTTTTAACCGAGTGCGTTCGGCCTGGGCCGAAACGTGGACACTCACGGTACGGCTGGTCTATGAATTCAAGGTCGCTTAGCGTGCTATGGAGCGGACTATGCTTGAAGTCTTCATGAAGGATCGTATCGGGAACGAGGTGATCAGATACTTTTGTTAAAAAAATATAAAATTATAAGTATCTCAGAAGAATAAATACACAATAAATTTAAGACAAAAAAATATACAACGGGTACTTTCGAATAAGAATTTTACCAATTCCACAACCCAAGAAACCCTGTAACGTATTTTTGAGAATAAATTATAAATTAGATAAACAACTCGGAGGATATAAAATTTGACTTATTCATATTTCTACATTTTAAACGACCTACGACGTGTTTCGTGTCTGATTTGCGATGTTCACAGATCAATAATGATCGATTACGAAAAAGACCGAAAAACCCGAAAACCCGGGTTTTTAAACGACAAAACCGTTTTTTTTTACAAATGAAAACCCGGGTATTATGTATTTACTAATTAAGAAATTCTTTTTATAGTAGACTCAATATTTTAATCATTAATAAGTCGCAGTGACAACCAGATGACAATGACAATGTAAAAAAGAAATATGAGAGAATGAATGAAGTTGAAGCAAAGTGGCCTCTTTGCCTATATTTATATAACACCGGGAATTCCCGGGTTTTTGAGAACCGGGAAAAACCGGTTCGTATGCCCTAATCTGCACAACTAAGACAATTGTAAACAAACAAGTACCTTTTTTTTTCGGATGGGAAATCATCAAATGACTCCTCCCGCTCTGGGCGGAGCAGGAGGGAGTGTCAGACTTTTACTGACTAAAACCCATCCATGTTCCTTCATCGCCCTTTGTGTTCCGGGGCCACGGTATCTCTTTTGAACAGTCCCGCAACCCCGGCAGGCATCGGTCCTTGCAGACCCCTTCCTTTATGCTGACTCTCTTTGAGGCGCGCGTGGAACACGAACGCGCCGTCTACACGGCCTGTCGTCATGAGACGGACGGACGGCGAGCTAGCCAATAGCCCACCGTCCACAGGCCCGCGCCTACGGTGGCCGGGGGCCACGTGGTGGTGGCCCCCGACGCCCGAGGCGTTTCCCGTGGCGGCCGGGACGCTGTGAGGTTCTCTCCCTCTCCCGTTCCACCACCTCCTTCTCTAGCATTACTGCTTCGCAGAAGGAGGTGACGGCGTCCCATTCCGTCTCGCTCCGGACCATGGTTTGAACCAGGGCTGGACGCGAGAGGTCGCCGCCGCCAATCGCCGCTTCGAGGACACGGCGGTGCTGTGCCCACGCGGGGCACACCTCAACCGTGTGCTCCACCGTGTCCTCCGGTCGATTCTCGCAGTGGAAACACCCGGGCGTTTTCTCCCGCCCGATTCGGAGAAGGAACCTTCCGAAACAACCGTGTCCGGTGAGGACCTACGTCAGGCGGAAGGTGAGGACGCTGTGGCGTCTTTCAAGTCATTCCTCAAAGAGGGGACTTATCGCCACTATTGTGGCGTGCCCTGCACGGGGTTGCGACAGTCGCTCTCTCCATGTCGCCATGAGATCCCGCTAGAAGTCTGTCCGCTGAGCGACAATTTGCCGTGGCAGTGAAGTTTACCCCCGGCGTAGCGCCTCCGCGCGCCATTCATGCAGGCGCGCAAGGACTATCGCCTCCAGATCCCATGGCGGCAATCCGGCAAAGAGGCTCGCCGCCTTGCGGGAGATCGTGTGGTACCCACGGGCCAGCCTTACAGCTAAACAAACAAGTGCCTGCACTCTCTCGAATGTCTCCCGCTCACTTACTCTGGTCAAAACAAAAGGGTAAATTATATAAATTTATCCTCTTCTATTTCGCTCGCCCAACATCATGAATACTCGGGAATAGGCGGGATACTTTGCGTATGCGATACGACACTCTCTCCTTCGCCAGTCAGCGAGTTGAGCGAGTCGCTCGCGCGCCAAGTACACGCGTGATGCGTCGCTGACTACTGCCGCTCGATCTCGTCAATCTCGGCCAAGATCTCGTCATTTTATGCTTCAAGATTGATCTCGAAAAATGAGGCGAGATCGAGATTGCATTCCCTAGTGATGAGGTCTTTTACACCCTGTATATCCAAGCACAAATTAAATATCGAAGCTAAATGCTACAGTGCTACAGTCTCAATAATTGAGGTTCAAGCTTTTGTTTAATAATAGTTATTTATGCAACTGTTGTATAATGAGGGGTATTAAAACACGAATGTGGGTTTATCACACGAGGCGAAGCCGAGTGTGATAATAGTATCACATGAGTGTTTTAATACCTAATTATGTACAGTTGCATACAAGACTATATCTACATCCATGATATGAATCCTCCATAAAAGGTTCTGAAACCTTATGATGTTGCAGTGTTCTAAGAAGTCTATGTAAATTCATGGAAAGTTTAATTGCTTGTATTTACTACAAACAAACCGTGTATAGGTAGTAATATAATTATTTACATTTTGGATTGTTCAATTATCAAAATTCACAAAGCTTGTATCACTCATTTTTGTAAACAACAAAGTACATAATGCAATACTAATATCCAAATGTCGAACAAAAATGGCGGGATACGACGTGAAATCGAATTAACCTATAAGTTTTTTTTTTAATTACGGCGCTGTGGTAGTGAATCGCACGTGCTAGACGTTCGATTCACTACCACATTCGATGTTCTTTTTTTAAAACGAGTTGCATAATGAAATTCAGTACAACATTATAACATCCGTTTGGGTGTTTTAATGGTTATTATGACACTGGCTGTTTTAATGTTGGCCATAAGCTAACTGTTTCAGATACCTTTATAGAGGATTTATAGCATGGGTGTAGATAAATATTTTTTTATTTGACCAAGACGCCCTAATCATTAACCATTAAGTGGGACCTCGCGCGAGGCCCCATTAACTGGTTAGCTTCTTTTCCGTTCCTAATGTGAATAATTCGAAGCCCTGTTAATTTATTTATGTTCAAAGCAATCTAACTGGAAAATTGTATTTACCGTTTTTTTTTTCATTCCAGGGCCGACTGTTGCGAAGGAACCAAAACTACACTTACGAAGAACAAAATTAGAGGACTCCATACCAGCCGACCCAAAGAAAAACCAAATATCGGACTCAAAAATTATCCGAGCCACTCAAAAGCGTACGTCTAAGTATATAACTAAATTAAAAAAGCCTCACGAATGTGAAAGTAGCTATAAGTTTATTATCAAGAACAATTTAACAAAACGTATACGTACACACACTGGTGTAAAACCTTACAAGTGTGATATATGTCAGCGTAATTTCAGTCGAAAGACTAATTATTTAACTCATCATATTCGTACACACACTGGTGTAAAACCTTACAAGTGTGATATATGTCAGCGTAGTTTCAGTCAAAAGATTTATTTAACTCATCATATTCGTACACACACTGGTGTAAAACCTTACAAGTGTGATATATGTCAGCGTAGTTTCAGTCAAAAGATTCATTTAACTCATCATATTCGTACACACACTGGTGAAACACCTTACAAGTGTGAAATATGTCAGAGTAGTTTCAGGCACGAGAATACTTTAACATACCATATTCGTACACACACTGGTGTAAAACCTTACAAGTGTGATATATGTCAGAGTAGTTTCAGGGACAAGAAATCTTTAACTATCCATATTCGTACACACACTGGTGTAAAACCTTACAAGTGTGATATATGTCAAAGTAGTTTCAGTCAAAAGACTCATTTAAAACGTCATATTCGTACACACACTGGTGAAACACCTTATAAGTGTGATATATGTCAGAGTAGTTTCAGTCGCAAGAGTACTTTAACACAACATATTCGTACACACACTGGTGTAAAACCTTACAAGTGTGATATATGTCAGAGTAGTTTCAGGGACAATAGATCTTTAACTATCCATATTCGTACACACACTGGTGTAAAACCTTACAAGTGTGATATATGTCAGCGTAGTTTCAGGGATAAACAATATTTAACTGTCCATATTCGTACACACACTGGTGTAAAACCTTACAAGTGTGATATATGTCAGAGTAGTTTCAGGCACAAGACATCTTTAACAAACCATATTCGTACACACACTGGTGTAAAACCTTACAAGTGTGATATATGTCAGAGTAGTTTCAGGGACAATACATATTTAACTATCCATATTCGTAGACACACTGGTGTAAAACCTTACAAGTGTGATATATGTCAGCGTAGTTTCAGTCAAAAGACTAATTTAACAAGTCATTTTCGTACACACACTGGTGAAACACCTTACAAGTGTGATATATGTCAGAGTAGTTTCAGGCACAAGAAGTCTTTGACTATCCATATTCGTACACACACTGGTGTAAAACCTTACAAGTGTGATATATGTCAGACTAGTTTCAGGGACAAGAACTCTTTAACTATCCATATTCGTAGACACACTGGTGTAAAACCTTACAAGTGTGATATATGTCAGAGTAGTTTCAGTCACAAGAAGTCTTTAACTATCCATATTCGTAGACACACTGGTGTAAAACCTTACAAGTGTGATGTATGTCAGAGTAGTTTCAGGGACAAAATATCTTTAAGTATCCATATTCGTACACACTCTGGTGTAAAAGCTTATAAGTGTGATATATGTCAGAGTAGTTTCAGTCGCAAGAGTACTTTAACACAACATATTCGTACACACACTGGTGTAAAACCTTACAAGTGTGATATATGTCAGAGTAGTTTCAGGGACAAGAAATCTTTAACTATCCATATTCGTACACACACTGGTGTAAAACCTTACAAGTGTGATATATGTCAGAGTAGTTTCAGTCAAAAGACTCATTTAACACGTCATATTCGTACACACACTGGTGTAAAACCTTACAAGTGTGATATATGTCAGCGTAGTTTCAGGGATAAACAATATTTAACTGTCCATATTCGTACACACACTGGTGTAAAACCTTACAAGTGTGATATATGTCAGCGTAGTTTCAGGGATAAACAATATTTAACTGTCCATATTCGTACACACACTGGTGTAAAACCTTACAAGTGTGATATATGTCAGAGTAGTTTCAGGCACAAGACATCTTTAACAAACCATACTCGTACACACACTGGTGTAAAACCTTACAAGTGTGATATATGTCAGAGTAGTTTCAGGGACAATACATCTTTAACTATCCATATTCGTAGACACACTGGTGTAAAACCTTACAAGTGTGATATATGTCAGCGTAGTTTCAGTCAAAAGACTCATTTAACAAGACATTTTCGTACACACACTGGTGAAACACCTTACAAGTGTGATATATGTCAGAGTAGTTTCAGGCACAAGAAGTCTTTGACTATCCATATTCGTAAACACACTGGTGTAAAACTTTACAAGTGTGATATGTCAGAGTAGTTTCAGGGACAAGAACTCTTTAACTATCCATATTCGTAGACACACTGGTGTAAAACCTTACAAGTGTGATGTATGTCAGAGTAGTTTCAGGCACAAGAAGTCTTTAACTATCCATATTCGTACACACACTGGTGTAAGTGTATGGTATGGTGTGCCTCAGGGCACTGTACTCGGGCCCCCACTTTTCTTAATATATATCAATGATCTCCCAAAAAATTTGAGAAACAAAATGGTACTTTTTGCAGATGACAGTACGGCTATAATAGAATGCACTGATCCAAACGAATATCGAAATGAGATCAATAACTCGCTAAATAACATTATTAATTGGCTAAATAATAATAATCTTGTGATCAATTTGAATAAAACTAAAATTATAATAATATAATACAATACAATACAATGTCTTTATTTTTTCTCTTCACAAAGGTTCACATAGTTTTCTTAAATATAGTTGTAACAATGACTTCTTAATATAATGCATAATACATGTTCCTTTGTGAGAGACTGGCGTCCATACTAGGATACCCTGTGTGACGGATCCCCAGGCTCTCACCTCGAATTAAATGTAATTTACAAATAATAAATTATACAGTTTCATCAACGACGTGAGAATCCACCCCTTAATATTACCCACGATGAGTGTAAAATAGAAGAAGTTACGAGTACAAAATTCTTAGGCATAACTGTAGACCATAAGTTGACTTGGAAACCTCACCTGGAAGTGGTTTGTAAACGACTGAGTAAATCTGCGTATCTATTGTTTCAATTATCTAAGAGAGTTAATTCTGAGACACTGTTAACAGCCTATCATGGACTTGTAGTCTCTATTCTCCGTTATGGTGTTGTTGTAAGGGCATGAGCCTTTACACTTAATGTTAAAAATGTTAATAAAATAAATGTTAATGTTCAAAGGTATTTAATGGGAAATTGCAATAAAATAATGTAATAAGAAAATAATAGAAAATGTTACAAAAAGTCACAAAATGTTAGATGTTGCGCGAGCTCGATATTAAACCGAAGACTGACGTACTTGCGTACGTGACGATACTACATTTTTATAAAATAACAAAATTTGCAGTATTTTAACTAGGTTAACTAAAGTACAATGTGCAGTTGCTGACCGTACATCTTGGCGGGGCAAAAAGTAAGATAACTTATTAAAGACTATTTTACCAATATAAATACAATTCATGAAATGAAAACAATGTTAATTAAAATGATTATAGGTCAAATGTTAAAAGAATGAGGTGTCGCATAGGTAAGTTCTATGTTTTCAGTGGATGCTGCAGCTCTTGGTGGCTTCCGTGGCGGTAATCTGGTGGACGCGCCGGTGTCACTGACGGTGACCTTGCCGCTGCGTTTCCAGCACACGTAGGCTCCTCCCGCGACGACTATTGACAAGATCAGAAGTCCCATCGTAGAGTATGAAACGATGTATTGGTGCACATCGTGTTGCGACATTTCAGCCTGTTTCGTTTGATCTTCCAATTCTTTCAATGAATTATGAAGCTTTTCATAATCGTTTCTTACAAATTGGGTGTTCTGTTGTCCAGTTGATAAATCGAGCGGCTGGACAGATGTTAAATTGTTGATGTCATCCAGATCTATAAGTGGTATTTTAGGGCTGACATAAATATTGTTTGTGTAGTAAACTTGTGTATAATATGTTTCTTCGTTGTTTCTAATTATACATCCTTCTTTGGCTTCTAAAATTCCCGTTGAATGTGTTGCCTTTGTAGTCATACGACCTTCACAGATTATTTGCAGTTGGCAATCCGTGCAGCAGACATAGAGCCAGGTGTTAGGTTTTTGTAATGGTGTCCATTTATTGTTGCAGGATTCGGATGTGTAGATACATTTTGATAATGTTATGTTTGTTATTGCGCCGATTTCGCATGGAATTTGCTGATTTTTCATGTTACGTGTTGGTTTGTTTAGTGTACATATAAATGTACTTGGTTCCATTTTAATGCAATGTTCTAGGTCACTGTCTGTGAGCTGCATAAATGTCTCTTTTCTTATATTGACTGCAACATATTCTGAATTTGTTTTCATTGTAAGTAAATGTTTGTTATTTTTTATCATCGGTATAGGCACTGTTTTATAGATGGTGAATGTTAATGGCTGTGTCTAAAAGCATTTGTTGGATGTGGCGCAGTTTAGACAGAATTGTTGAACTAGTCAGAGCCATGATGTTAAAGTAGTTCAAAGATTCCTCTTGCTCAACCTCCTTACCCAATTTCTGTAAATAGTTATCTGTAGCGTTTAGATGTTGATTTAAGAGATTGAACTGAGTGTTCATCGCCTCTTCATTTCTCTTTAGAATGTTATTATGTGCTTCTATAATTGATGTTTGACCTTTAATCAGGTTCAATAAATGGTCTCTGTTATTCTGCAATGTTTCTATGTCCTGTTTGTATTGTATTGCGAACCTTTCATCTAGCACGCCGAATAGACTATTTGCAAGGTAACCTATTCCATTGAAAAAACCTCGGGGAACGCGCCCTCTTGTCTGCCCATGATGTGTTTCCAACATGTAATTGTTATGATCAAGTTCGTTAAGTTCCTGTTCGAATTCGGTCATAATGGTTTTGCACATCGTTTGGTATGCATATTGCTCACACCTTTCTCTCAGGTGTTTCACAACTCTATGTATGTTTTCCATGCCTTGCCAGTAAGATGTCATATTATAGTAGGTGACAATCTTCCAGTCATCGTGTACGCTTTGCAAACTGCCGATTTTGTCAAAGTACACTGCTCTATTTGGTTCAAACGGTGTGATATTTATAGCGTCACTGCTTTGCTTTGTGGGCTGAAATAACGTTATTAATGTTAAGAGTATACATAGCAGGCTGGAACTTTTATTCCTTGATTTAAATCGTTGGTTTTTATTTGTTTTGTTTATTGTAGGTTTTTGTTTTTCAGTGCAGCTGTTGTTATTGGATGTGGTGGTGTCAGGTATTTCTATATGAGATTCTGGTATTGGGAGTTTAACTAATTTTGTTATTGGTCTTGTTAGTAACCCTGTTTTTGTTTTCATAGTCACAACTCTGACCAGATTGTCTCTCCCCGGGTGAACTTCCTGTATTCTGCCAAGTGCCCATTTCGCAGGAGGAAGGTTGTCTTCTTTGATTAAGACAACATCCCCTATGGATAAATTGTTTGTTTTGTTCAGCCATTTACTACGAACTTGAAGTTGTTGCAGGTATTCTGACGACCATTTCGTCCAAAACCCTTGTTTCATTTTGTTTAATAACTGCCACCTATGTCGAATGTTGATGTTTCGCTTTTCGACGTTTTCCGTTGGTAGGAATGTTATTGGCCGGCCAATTAAGAAATGTGCAGGAGTAAGATAATCAATATCGTCCACGTCTTCCGTTAAAGGGCAAAGTGGTTTAGAGTTCATACAGGCTTCGATTTGAGTAAGCAGTGTTAAAAACTCTTCGTATGTCAACTTTTGCTCTCCTAGGACACGCTTTAGGTGATATTTCATTGACTTAACTGCAGCCTCCCAAAGTCCTCCCGCAGTCGGCCAGCTTGGGGCGTTGAAGTGCCACTCTATCCCCATCTCGGTGTTCCTTCTCGATAAGGTGTCGTTGTTGAATGTTTGTGAGATATGCAGTTGTTTGGCTAACTCCCTTTCGGCTCCAACAAAGTTTGTTCCGTTGTCGGAGTAAATATGTTTCGGACAACCTCGTCGCCCAATCATGCGGTTGAGAGCCAGTATAAATGTTTGTGACGATAAATCTGATGCAAGTTCTAAATGCACTGCTTTTGTTGCCATGCATACGAAGACAACGACATAACCTTTACTCGTTCTGACGCCTCGACCCTTGTTTAGTTTAACACTAACAAACCCTGTGAAGTCTACCCCTGTGTGATAGAATGGTGGTGATTGCGTTATCCTTTCACTGGGTAGGTCGGCCATTAATTGGTATTGTTTCGATGGTTTGAAGCGACAACATTTTACACAGTCTTGTAGGTACTTTTTAACTGTGCTATTTCCTCCTGTTATCCAATATTTTTGTCTTAATGTTGCCATAGTTAGCCTCGCTCCACCGTGTAGTGTTGTAACATGCGCACGGGCAATGAGTAGATATGCCAGCTTGCTGTTTTTCGGGATGATAACAGGGTGTTTTGTTTCTTCAGGTAAGTTTGAATTCTGTAATCTCCCTCCGACGCGTAGTATGTTATTTTCATCTAGGTAAGGTAAAGTTTCTGAAGTCCTCAATTGTTGTTTATCCTTCCTTTTGTTTTTAAATCTTTGATTTCTTGTCCGTAATGTTCATTTTGTACATGTTTTATAATTATGTTTGTAGCGCGTCGAATATCAGTGAGTGTTAAATTACATTGTTTTGACGCAGGCGGCCCATTCATGTTTGTATGATTCATGGCTGCGTCTTCCCTGTGACGATTATTTTGTGACGTGTTTGTTATGAAACGCGACACCCAAGCTACGATGCGTATTATAATTGTAATACAGCTGTTCTTGTTAAGGAGTTCAGTTACAATGTTCATGTTTTCGATAATTCGTGACGTAACTGCATGCACCTTTTTAACTTCTATTTCTGGTATCTTAACCGTGTCATATGTTTCCGGGATGCTTTTTCTGCTAAGCCATTCGGGTCCGTCAAACCACAGAGGAAAGTTGTGTAATTGAGAAGGTAGTAGACCACGTGACGCGCAGTCGGCCGGGTTTTGCTCCGATCTTACGTGCTTCCAACACCCGGCGGGCACTACAGATGTTATCTCCTGAACTCTGTGTCCGACATAGGCCTTCCATCGCGAGACATCGCCCTTTAGCCAGCCAAGCACGATCATTGAATCCGTCCAAGCTGTTACTTTAATGTTAGGTTTATCGAGACAATGTTTTATTTTCTTGACCAGTTGAGCTAACAGCTGAGCACCGCATAACTCAAGTCTGGGAAGTGTTTGTTGTTTTTGGATTGGAGCGACCTTTGTTTTGGCCGCAACCAATGCAATTTGTTGCTGTTTTCCCTCTGTGACTTTACTGTATACCACGCACGAAAACGCCTTTTCCGATGCGTCACAGAATGCGTGTAATTCAAAATCCTTGTTTGCTTCTAACCCAAGCCATCGGTTAATTTTGAAAGGTTGCATATTTGTTAATTCAGATTTTAGTATTCTCCATTCCTTTTCTATTCCATCTGGAACAGTGTCATCCCATTCGATTTTGAAGTTCCAGATCTGTTGGAATAAATTTTTTGCCTTGATTGTTATTGGGGATAGCCATCCCAAAGGATCAAAAATTGTAGAAATGTCGCTTAAGATTTGCCGTTTTGATGAATTTTTGTTAAGGCCAATGTTGTTTTTGTTTTTTATTGTGGTTGAAAATATGAACTCATCTTGTTTCGGATCCCATGCCAAGCCTAATGCTTTGGAAGCTGATGCTTCTGTAAAACTTAAGTTGAGTGGGCTAATCATATGTTCTGGCAGATCTTCTAGCAGTTGTTGTTCGTTACTCGACCACTTTCTGAGGTTAAACCCTCCTTCTTTCAGTAGCTGTATAAGTTGGTCTCTTGTATCTCGCGCCTCGTCCAGAGTATCTTTTCCGAATAACGCATCATCTACAAAAAATTGGTTGAGTAAGATGTTTTTAGCTTCCGGGTACTTGTCACCTTCGTCCATCGCTAGCTGTTGAAGTGTTCGCAGTGCTAAGAATGGAGCGGCCTTAGTACCATAGGTGACTGTACATAGTTGATATTCTCTTAGCAGTTGCCGTGGACAATTCCTCCACACTATTTTCTGTAAGGGTTGATGTTCTGGATGTACCATTATAAACCGGTACATTTTCTCAATGTCTGATGATAAGACATATTCGTATTGTCTCCATTTCAGCAAGATGCTAAGGATATCCTTTTGTAGATTCGGTCCCGCCTCCATTAAGTCATTAAGACTGTGTTTTGAACTAGTTTTTGCCGATGCGTTGAACACAACTCTAAGTTTCGTTGTGATAGCACCTGGTCGCACTACCCCGTGGTGCGGGAGAAAATATTCAATGTTTTTGTTCCTAGTGTTGTTTTCGACTTGCTCCATGTGACCCATTTCTTCATATTCCTCCATAAAAGCTTTATAATCTTTTGCAAACGCATGATTTTTAGCCATCTTTCGCTCAAGTTGTTGAAATTGAGCGATGGCCTGTGGTTTCGATGTTCCTAAGTGTTCAATAAAATTATCCTTGAGTGGGAGACGAACTTGATATCGCCCATCAGAAAGTCGTGTTGTTGTCTCTTTGTACAGCTGTTCGCACCTGTTGTCAGGGTCCACATCTTCTTTGTTGTCTTGCAAAGACTCCTGTTCCCAGAATTGGGTTAGATCCTGAATGTTGTTGATAATTACATGGCAATTGAATGTTTTGTAATTACCACATACTACCCAGCCTAAATGAGTTTGTTGTGCTATGATGGATGACGTGTTTGTTTTTATTAACCCCTCTAACAATATTTCGGAATATATATCGGCTCCCAATAGTAAGTCTATATCCTGAGATATGTTAAATTCAGGGTCAGCGAGTTGTAAATGTTGTATATGTTCAAAGCTATCTTTATTTACTGTTTTACTTGGCAGTTTGTTTGTTATTTTCTTCATAATAAGTGCATTAATGTTAATGTTGAAGTCACTGTGTATTGCTTGGCATTTAAGATGGAGCACTCCTTTACACTTGGTGGTGGCTGAAACACCAACGCCTGACACCACCGCGCTCAGCTTGTTTCGTTTTAACTGCAATTTTTGTGCAGCATTTTCTGTAATTAGGCTAACCTGAGATCCCTGGTCTAATAAAGCGCGTAAAACGATCGTAGTTCCATCATTGGCTATTGTTTTGACCTGGGCCGTGGCTAGCAGTACCTCATTTGAGTTGTCATGTGCTAAATGCGTGTTCACTTGTTGACCTACATTAGCCCTGCCGGTTCGCGATTTTGCAACTCCAATCGCCTCATGCAAAATGCTGCTATGCGGCTCATCGCAGTGCTTGCACTTTTTTTTCGACGTACATTTTTCGCCGTTATGACTGAACAGGCAGTTTAGACATACATGTAGGTTGTTGGCGGTCTTTAACCTTTCTTCAGGTGACATACATAAAAATTCTCTGCAATTATAGAGCCCATGATGGTTATTACATTTAGGACAAGTTATAATAGAATTATGAAATGTTTGCTTGTTATGGAATGTTCTCGGCATGTTCTTAGTTCCACCTTGAACGGTCTGTTGCTGCACCTTGGGCTTGCTGTACATTGCATTATGAACTGTTTTCGGCTGAATGTTTTGCTGTTGACTGTTAAAGTTCCGTGGACGGTTCGGGTTTGTACCCGATTCCATTGACATGAACTTGGTTTCGATGAATTTCAGGAATTCATTAAGAGGTGGCATTTCCCTTGGATTTTCCATGGATTCTTTGAAAGCCTGGCGTGTGTCTGCGTCCAACTTTTGCATTAAAATGTGTACCACTAAAGGGTCCCAACTAGCAATATCGTAATGCAGATTCTTAATAGCCTGAAGGCACTCAATGGTCGTATCATGTATCCTTTTCAGGAGCGATGCCGTTGGAGTTTGAATGTTGGGTAGACTCAGTAAAATGTTTGCTTGGTAGGTAAATAATAGTCTCTTATTATCGTACCTCTGTTGAAGTATCTGCCAACTAGCTTCGTAGTTATCAGCGCTAATGTTCATGTGCTGTATCAATCGCTCGGGCTCTCCCTTTAATTTCGCCTTCAAATGTTGCATTTTTTGAGCATTAGAGATAAAAGTGTTACGATGCACGATTTCCACGAACAAGTCCTTAAATGTTGTCCACTGTGCATAGCTACCACTGAAAATTGGAAGTTCAATTTTTGGCGTAGATTTTTCCTGATGTTTGTTATCCCAAATCCTCTTGTTAATTTGTTCCTTGCTGAATTCATACAGCCTTTCTAATCTATTATAATCGCTTTCAAATGCTTGCGTGTTGACCAACATGTTATCGAACTTCCAATAAGTGCTATCGACCTTTTCCCAACGTTGCGTAACTGTCCTCAACTTATCTTCAAGTTGCCACTTTTCTTTTAAATTTTCAATGTCCATGTTCCGTACTGTTCTCTCAAAAGCCTTGATGTTCGACCGCTGCTCATTCATCATATCTTTAGTCCGTTGGTCCACGACTAACTCTTCATTTGACGTGTTCTTCACATCATCCGCGATCTCATCGCTCTCCTGTTCTTCTCGAATATTCTCTTGAACACACGGCCTTTCTTCCTGTTTTTGCAACTGACTAAACGAAGTAAATTTATCGTCCTCGATTTTAGCCAGTAATCTTTGTTTTGACTTATTTATCATACACTTCGTTTCCTCGTATATTTGTTCCAAGCGTTCGTAAATGCGATTCTCATAGTAAGGTCCAGACTTCTTGCCTTCAAACATGGATAATTGGATGTCGTTCTGTTTAAACTCACTCCAATACTCCTCCAGCTTTACAAGTCTGCCATCATGATACTCAAGAGTGTTTTTACGTGTAGAACTATCTTTTTTAAAGTTTTCGTTTATTCGTTTGATAGCCTCAAGATTTGTAGATTGAGAGTTAAGTAAAGCATCGTAAGAAGTCATTGTTATCCGGTGCTTAGTGCAGACTATAAATCCAAAATTCCCGAAAAGTAGGTAAAATGGAACGTGCTCACCGGATTTGCTGCTTACGCTCCACCTCGATCTGTGTAATTCTCACTTAATATCACTGTTCACACTGTTTTTAATGTTCTGTTGAATGTTCTGTTGTATGTTCGAGTTTAATGTTCAAATGTTCCCGCGAGTGAAAACGTACCACGGCACTGATTTTACTCTTAACGGCTCGAAGGACCAAAATGTAAGGGCATGAGCCTTTACACTTAATGTTAAAAATGTTAATAAAATAAATGTTAATGTTCAAAGGTATTTAATGGGAAATTGCAATAAAATAATGTAATAAGAAAATAATAGAAAATGTTACAAAAAGTCACAAAATGTTAGATGTTGCGCGAGCTCGATATTAAACCGAAGACTGACGTACTTGCGTACGTGACGATACTACATTTTTATAAAATAACAAAATTTGCAGTATTTTAACTAGGTTAACTAAAGTACAATGTGCGGTTGCTGACCGTACAGTTGTTTTCTGGGGGCAATCAACAAATAGGGAACTGGTATTTAGGATGCAAAGAAGGTGTGTAAGATCCATGTGTAATTTAAAGTCAACAGATAGTTGCGTTCCCTACTTCAAGAAATTAAAAATATTAACGTTACCAGCTATATATATATTAGAAACTGCATTATTTATAAAATCAAATCCACATTTATTTACAAAATTTTCAACAGTTAAGAAGACCCCCATTCGGAGTCAATATGAAAATCAACTATGTACGTTGAAATGTAATACTGCGTTAATGAAAAAGAGCTTCTTTGGTGTTGCACCAAAGATTTTTAATAAAATACCTGATGCTATAAAATGTATGCCATTAAAGAAATTCAAAAAGTGTCTTCACAAGTTATTAGTTGAGAAATGTTATTATACCCTGGATGACTATTTTAATGATAATACTATTTGATTAAATTATGATATGATGAATTATGAGATTATGTAATTTTATAAATCTATATTATTAATGTTGACTTGGATGACTATTTTAATTTTGGATGACTATTTGATTAAATTCTGTAATTTTATTAATTCATATTATTAATGTAACGGACGAATAATTTCTTGCATGTTCTTTTGTTATGATCTTCTTGTGTGTGTTTTTTGTTTTTCTTTCTTGTAGTGGACATTATTAAATTGATTATTTCAATGTACTTGTATAAAATTGATAGGAAATTTTGTTAACTTTGATGAACCTGACTTTAATATTTGTATGTCAACAATGACAAAGCATAGTGCAACACTTATCTATTTAAGACCTTGACATGTATGATTAATGTATATATGTTCTTCACCTATGTTTTACAAATAAATAATTCTGATTCTGATTCTGTAAAACCTTACAAGTGTGATATATGTCAGAGTAGTTTCAGGGACAATAATTCTTTAACTATCCATATTCGTAGACACACTGGTGTAAAACCTTACAAGTGTGATATATGTCAGAGTAGTTTCAGGCACAAAAAGTCTTTAACTATCCATATTCGTACACACACTGGTGTAAAACCTTACTAGTGTGATACATGTCAGCGTAGTTTCAGTCTAAAGAGTCATTTAACAAAGCATAGTGGATTTTTAAGACCCTGCGTCACGTGCTGCCTAGGTCTTTAAAGCGCAGCGGTAAGCCGGGTGGAAATGTTGTCACTCAAATTTATATTTCACTTGCACAATCAATATTGATATACTGTATTCCTGTCTGGGGTGGGGCAGCAAAGTTTAAATTTATCCAATTAGAGCGAGCAAAACGAGCCCTGCTCAAAATAATGTACTTTAAAAAAAGGAGATATTCTACAGAAAACCTTTACAAACTTAGTGATGTATTGTCAGTTAGGAAACTATACATTACTCAAACAACTTTAAAAAAGCACAAAACCTTACCTTACAACTCGGATATACTCTCTAGGAGAAGGAAACACAATATAGTTCAAATCCCTATAACCAAGACCAAATTCGGATCTATGCAATTCAGTTAACGATCAGCTCAATTGTATAACAAAATAAATAAGGAAATTTTCGTATATGCAAAATCTCATCATATATATAAAGAAATGTTAATTGACTGGATAAAACCAAAACATATGAAAATACTGAAGCTCTCCTACAAAACGTATTTTAATACATGTACACGACCCGCTCACGCTCACACACCTACACGTTTACTCACACACACATACTCATACAACTACACATCCTTAATACTCATTACACCCAACAACACACACACGCTTGTTTTATCTGTGAGTGCCTCCCAGATACGTCATCACCATACATTAAGTGACTGTGAATGGATTGCGCAACCCAACTCGATGCATCCAATAAACCTAAGCAGCAGATTCGACGCGGGGCCTTTCGTCACATACATCGGTCGTTAGGACAACCTTTTAGTACCTACTTACCTAATATTAAGAATGAATTGTAATTACTTTTATTAAATTCAATTAGTGAAAATTTTGGGTTTTCTTGGACTCCTACGCTGCCTATCACATAATTGGCGCAGCCGGTAGGATTGTCGAGTCAGTGCGTGCAAATCAAAGACTATAATTTCACGATCGAGCTGGACATCTGGACATTTGTGCGTGCTGTTCACGTTTCAACGTGCGTCGTCGACAATCCAGAAGAACCAGAAGCAGCCGTCGGAGATCCTGTAGACCGTATCCAGACATCTATACTACGGGAGCCGCCGATATGTACTTTATGTGAGTTGCACAAATTCCTTACAGTCGGTCGCTATTTCCCTACAAAATTTTTCACCCACGATCATCGCGATCTATTATGGGTATCGAACCCCTAGGCAACCGGTCATCCTCTCGCATCGCGCTGAGGGACGCTACCCGAGATTTAGAGTTAGATAGCTTAGAAATAACCATGGCAAATCAAGATGATATGATAGATAAAATTGTTAAAGCATTAAGACTTGTACCAGAATTTGACGGTAATAGCAATACTCTAATTAGATTTTTTACACTATGTCACCAGCTTGTTGCGAGCTATATTAATCCAGCACCTGGTCATGAACTAACCAATTAGGATTATTAAATGGTGTATTCAATAAAATCATCGGGAACGCGGCTAAAACATTAGTAACAAATGGTGGGCCCCGGGATTGGAATGTTGTTAGGAATACGTTAATTCATAAATTTTCAGACCATAGAGATGAGTCTGCGTTATACAATGATCTATCGTTACTATCTCAAGGATCAGATACGCCTCAAGTATTCTATGAGCGCGTTTTAAACCTTTTAAGCACCATCATGACATACGTAGAAATACAGGATGCTGTCGCTATCACCATCGAAGCAAAAAGAACTTTGTATAAAAAACTAGCTTTGCAGACGTATCTACGAGGCTTAGCGGAACCTCTAGGATCTATAGCATTCGATGCATGAGGCCGCCTTCCCTAGAGAAAGCATTAGAATATGCCCAAGAGGAGATGAACGTTGTTTACCTCCAACAAAAAATTATACCTTCAAGTAAAAGGTTACTTCCAATATTTCCAAATGTGCTAACTCAGTATCCTCAGATGGATAGAAATTTGATGCCTCGAAATTTTGATCCAAATCGATTTATTCCCCAGGAGCCAAGACCATTTTATCAGGGACCCTCTAGAACCCAACAAATGTTCAAAACTTTACCGCGATCCAATATGTCCACCGGTTTTAGAGTCAACCCTGGACCCCCAACGTCTCAGCAGGCACCAAACAACCAGCCTCGACCAATGAGCGGTGTTAGTCACCCCATCGCACGTGTTCTGCCACCGAGCAATATGCATGATTGGCGTAATTACGGTAATCCACCCCCTAGTAATTACTTTAGAACACGAGAAGCAAAGTGAACGAATTTTTTGTACAAGAACCCGACTATGACTATGTCCCAGACTGTGTCCCAGCTTGTGACCCGACTACTCACTTGACACTGACACAGGACGTCTCCGTAGGTGAACCCATACCCACAGTTCCACCCGAAAATCCAAAGTCGTCAAATTTTCCAAAGGAAGCCCCGAAAAATGCCCCCGATTAGAAATTAATATACAGGGGAAAAGACAATTGCCTTTTTTAAAATTAAATGTTAGGCTCGACTTTCCACCTTTAAAATTTTTAATTGATACGGGAGCTAACCAGTCGTTCATAAGTCTTGAAACTGTGGCAAGGTACTATCCCGACTATGAACTTAACTATGAACCATATATAGTCGCTAACGTGCATGCATCTACCATGAATCAACTACTCAATCACTATACCCTGTTTCGAAGAATTTAAAGACAATAATCCAATCAACTTGAACATATACAGATTCCACGATTACTTTGACGGACTAATAGGGTGCGATCTTCTTGAACGGTTCTTAGCGAAAATTGACTTAAGTTCTCGCGTACTTAAAACTGAATTTTCTAGCAACCCTATACATAATATGTATATCTCCCAAAGTTTAAATTTGTATTAGAATATTATTCCGGCACAATCTTCTAAAATATTAAATTTGCCTATTAATATTGGCCAAGGAGATATACACATAGATCAGCAAAGTATACAGAGTTGTAACATAATTGAATGTGTAACTACAGCAAAAAATAATCGAGCTTTTTTAGAAATATCTAACCCTACGAATAATGATGTAATTTTATCTTTGTTAGAACCAATCGTCGCACATGTATTTAGCGAAGAAACTGTACCTGCAGTGACATTGGATACTTACAATAACAATACTCGTCGAGCCGAGCAGGTGTTATCGCGATTGCGCATAGACCATTTAAATCCAGAGGAGACAATCAATTTAACTAACCTCTGCAGAGAATACTCAGACGTATTCTATATTGAAGATGAACCTTTAACGTTCACAAACCAAATTAAGTATAGCATTTACACCACAGACGAATTACCTGTCTATAGTAAAACTTATAGGTATCCATATATTCATAAGGATGAGGTACAAAGTCAAATCAGTAAAATGCTAGATCAAGGGATAATGAGGCCTTCTACCTCCGCATGGAGCGCACCTATATGGGTAGTACTAAAGAAGAGTGACGCGTCTGGCAAAACCAAGTGGCGCATAGTCATTGACTTCCGTAAGCTGAACGAGAAGACAATTGATGATAAATATCCCATCCCAAATGTCACTGATATATTATATAAGCTAGGAAAGTGTCAATACTTTGTAACTCTTGATTTAACTAATGGGTTTTACCAGGTAGAATTAGATCCTAAAGATATTATGATTATGATAAATATTTTATGATTGTTTTTATTTATTTTTATTTATTGTACATTTAATTGGCTGATCTTATAATTGTTATTATTTCATTACTGTATAGATTTTGCATGCCTTACGGTAGAAACACTTGAAACATGTAAATTTGTAATAAGACCATTGTAACAGTGTTTTCGGCAAAAATAAATGATTTGATTTGATTCATAAAACGGCATTCAATGTGGAGCATAGACATTATGAATTCCTGCGAATGCCCATGGGTTTGAAAAATTCGCCAGCCACATTTCAGAGAGTAATGGATAATGTACTTCAAGGTCTTCTGAATAAAATTTGTGTTGTCTATCTAGATGATATCCTAGTGTTTGGTACTTCTTTACAGGAAATCATAGATAACTTTGGTAAAGTATTTCAGCGTCTTAGGGAATCCAATTTTAAGATCCAGATGGATACGTCCGAGTTCCTAAAACGTGAAACACCATATTTAGGGCATGTTATTACCCCTGAAGGTGTCAGACCGAATCCCGACAAAACTTCGGCTATTGAAAATTATCCTATCCCAAAAACTCCGAAACAAATTAAATCTTTTCTAGGCTTTATCGGTTATTACCGTAGATTTATTCCCGTTTTCGCTCGTGTTACAAAAATTCTTACCACATGTCTGAAAAAGGGAGCTAAAATTAATATTACACCTGATTACATAAAACATTTTGAACACTGTAAGACTCTTCTGACTAATGACCCGGTACTACGGTATCCAGACTTCTCAAAGGAATTCATTCTCACTACTGATGCATCCAAATTCGCACTGGGCGCTGTACTATCCCAAGGCCCAATAGGAGCTGATAGGCCCATAGCTTATGCATCTAGAACAATAAACGATTGCGAAACAAATTATTCAACGATTGAAAAGGAACTCCTTGCGATCGTCTGGGCAACAGTACTTTAGGCCATATATAATTGGGCGCAAATTTAAAGTAGTCACCGACCATAAATCGTTGCAATGGCTAATGAATTTAAAAGAGCCTAATTCGCGTCTAACTAGGTGGAGACTAAAATTATCTGAATTCGATTTTAATGTAATTTATAAAAAGGGTAAATGTAATACAAACGCCGACGCTTTGTTACGTATCGAAATTCATAATGATGAAACTATACAAACGCCGACGCTTTGTCACGTATCGAAATTCATAATGATGAAACTATCTCAATGATAGTCAATACGTCACAAGAACCACGACGTCACCAAAGTACGTCATCAACGATTTCAGCACCTGAAGCTATGTCATTGGATAATAATTCTTCAGTGGTCCGAGATAACCATAGTTCTTCAACTCTTACAGCACCTGAAATTCATTTTGTCAGACGGTGAGACCGCTCACACTAGCGTAGAAAGCCCAGTTCTCGAAATCCCCATTAGTGAAGACCCCCTAAAAAAAATATCGTAGACCTTTTGATACTTACCTGCATGTTGTGACGAATGTACGAGAATCGCATTTAGATAAAGACATTGTAGACCTAATAAAAAAACGCGTAGATCCCAAATTCCGTACAGCTATCTTAGTCCAACCAATAGAGAAAATGCATGAAATAGTTCCTGTAATTCAAAGAAATTTTAAAAGCTCATCTATGAAGTTGATTCTAGTTAAATGCCAAATTACTTATATATCCGAATATTTAAATCAACAGGATGCCATTCGCAAGTATCATGAGGGAAAGACAAATCATCGTGGCATAAATGAGACCTGCCTAGCCTTATCATCTCAATTTTTCTGGCCTAAAATGAAAACTGACATAGCTAAATACATACATTAATGAATGCAGACTATTAATTGTGCAAAATACGACCGTAACCCGATTCGCCAAGAGTTTATAATCGTTCCACCGCCTAGTAAGCCCTTTGAAACTGCACATGTCGATGTTTTAACTATCGAACAAGAAAAATATTTAACTATATTCGACTGTTTTAGTAAATATGTTCAGGCTTACCGTATGGCAGACTGTACAGCCGCTAATATAATAAAATCACTTTTAATTTTTAGTACGCACCATGGTTACCCAATGAGATTAATAAGTGACCAGGGAACCGAATTCACAAATCAGGTAGTTAGTGAATTTTTACGACTGCACAAAGTACAACATCATACCACTGCCGCTCATACCCCGAACGAAAATGGGATGATAGAGCGCTTCCATAGCACTCTTCTTGAACATTTACGCATATTAAAGCAGAAACACAAAAATGAATGTGCTTTCACTTTAGTCCCTTACGCCCTTTTAGCATACAATAGTTCCATTCATAGTCTGACTAAATGTAGGCCGTTTGACCTTATCACTGGACATTTCGACCCACGGGACCCCACGGATTTAAATCTGTCGGAAAGATTACTACAACAGTACATACAGAATCACCGTAGTCGAATGGAAACGGTATATAGCCTTGTCCATGAATCATCGCTTGCCGAACGCAACGCATCGATGACGCAACGTAACAGCGATAGGGAACCTGAAATTGAGTACTCAGAAAGCCAGGAGATATACATACGGAACCCTACTGCAGCCCGGCAAAAACTTGCCCCTCGATTTACTCAAGACAAGGTTATTGCTAACTTACCTATTCATATTTACACTTCAAGGAAACGAGGACCGGTAGCTAAAAGTAGACTGAAACGACCTAAAAAGAATAAAGACTCGATTGTTACAGGTACCTAGTACTGACGATAATGAGCCTGGGCCGAGCTCAAGAGATCCAACTTGACAGCTTAGACGACGGACCGGGACTTTTACCTTATAATCAATCAAAAAAATCAAATCATTTATTTCAAGTAGGCCAGTTGCAGGCACTTTTGAATTGTCGAAACAAAGATGAAAATTAAATGTAGCTACAGTCCCAGTCACAAGACATAAAAACTGTGAAAGTACTGTAGTTGCCCATTCCCTAGCGTAGATCTCTATGGAGAAGAACGGGCAAGAAACTCCATGGACACTCTTTTAAATCATAAAATTGTTACAAAATCTTAGTTACATCATTCGTGTTGAGATGGTATATTATGTGAGAACAATGTACCAAGATGTGCACGTTAAAAGAGTCCATAGTTAAAACAAAAAAATACAATTAAAAAATAACATTAAAATAAGCCACGGCAACTAAGAGATGACCAGTCACAACTGACAGCGCCCGTTCACGAACATGACGCATGGATCAGCACCATTTAACTCAACCATTTTGTAGGGAACCAAATGATCGGACACACGCGCCACCATCAGCGAGACATTAGAGTGAGCATGACATACTCTCAACTGCCTGGGCACATTCAAGTCAAGAAAAGACGTAGGATTCCAGTGAATGATAGCTTTACATAGTACTCACACAATATGGGCTATGCGATTATATAATACTAGAGATTGAATCTATACAATGCAAAGATAGTTGTACAATCTTCAGCAGCTCCAACAATTATATGTAATGCTATCTAATTTATGCGCCCCTGTCCATGTGGAGCAGGACCAGCATTGAGCCACGCATTTTTATCAGCGATATAATCGCCCAACTTGTAATAAGCTTGCTTACATAGTGAGCGTTTGATGCATGATTTAAATTTCGTCTCATTCAGTTCAAGAATACTTTGTGGAATTTTATTATAGCATCTCAAACAGTACCCCATGAAAGATGAGTCTACTTTAGCGAGTCTGAAGCCTGGCTGAACTAGTTGGTCCCTATTTCTAGTACTGTAATTATGTCTGTCACCTCTTTTACCAAAAAGATGCAGATTTTTTCTGACGTACATTATGTTTTCGTAGATATACTGACAATGTACCGTCATGATGCCAATATCTTTAAACAGTTCCCTTAGAGAATCGCGCCTACGAACATTATATATGGCTCTGATGGCTCTTTTTTGCAGAATAAATATAGACTCAATATCTGCAGCCCGTCCCCATAGCAAAATGCCATAAGACATTATACTATGAAAGTAACTAAAATACACCAGTCTAGCGGTATCTACATCAGTAAATTGACGGATTTTTCTAATAGCATATCCTGCTGAACTTAGCCGCCCCGCAAGGGATGTTAAATGTGAACCCCATTGTAGCCTTGAATCAAGCGTAATCCCCAGGAAAACCGTTTTATCTACGAATTCAAGTTTCTCTTTATTCAATATTATTTCACAATCACTACTCCTAACATTGGGTAAAGCAAATCTTATGCATTTAGTTTTTTTTTTCATTTAATACCAAATTGTTTGCTGTGAACCAATTATGGACCTGAAGTAGGGCATTATTCAGGTCATCTAGATTTTGGGCCCGTCTATTTATCTTAAAAATTAGGGAAGTGTCATCAGCAAACAACACCATATTTTGAGGTTGGTTTTTCACTATATAGGGTAGATCATTTATATACACGAGAAAGAGGAAAGGACCCAATATTGAGCCTTGCGGAACCCCCATTTTTACTTTTAAACCCTTTTGAATTAACACCATTTATTTGAACAAGTTGTTGTCTATCACTCAAATATGATTTCACTAAACTAAGTGCAAGTTGACATAGTCCGTAATGCTCAAGTTTCAAAAGTAATGTGTCGTGATTTACGCAATCAAATGCTTTGGAAAGGTCACAAAATATTCCTATGGCGTCTTGAGACTCTTCCCACGCAGTAAATATGTGCTTTAATAAGGTAACACCGGCGTCAGTCGTACAACGTCCCTTGGTGAAACCATACTGTTGATCGTGTAAAATTTTGTTGGTGTTAAAATGATTGAGCATTTGATTAAGCATTACATTTTCAAACACCTTGCTAACAACTGGCAACACGGATACAGGTCTATAATTATTAGTATCTTTACTGTCCCCGGATTTGAAAAGAGGTATCACTTTACTGTATTTCATTAGATCAGGGAAAACTCCTTGGTCTACACACAAATTAAAAATTAAAGCTAAGTATGGGGCTATAGTTTCAAGTATGGATGTACACACTTTGATAGACATTCCCCATAGATCTTCGGTTAGTTTGATTTTTATTTGCCGGAAAGCTTTAATAACTATCATTGGGTTTATGTGTTTAAATTTAAATTCAGCCGTGCAGCCAGATACATTCGCCTTTAATAATCCAATTGAGACTTTAGGTGAGGAATTAAGAGCCTCCGTAGTTTTTAATGGTATATTGGTTGTTATGGGTGGACTGTATTTATTTATTTATTCCCTTCTTCGATAGCTCAGGTGGCTAAGGGATTTACTTTCAATCAAAACTCTTCGATGATTTCACACTGTTTAATTATTTGTTACAATAGAGCGGGCACATTTACTTTATCACAAACTGATTTATCACAAGAATACAATAATCACAAGCACATAATAACACAAGAACATAATAACTCAAATATACATAGGGCACGTGGGACTCACAATAAACACTTAAAACTAAACACTTGTAAATAGGAAGAACTGTAAAAACTGTAGAACTGTCTTAAAATGATTTGATTGCCTGTTCTTATACGAAAACATCATATCGCAAGTCGTGGCGGGGCCTCGCTGTACTCAGGACCCTCTAGCCATTCGTTGCCCTTATAATGGACTTTCCCATCGTTTCGTAGGTCGGTCAAGTTTCGACTTGTCGGAGGCTCCGCCCACAACACGCGATGTGATGCTTCGTAACCATATATGGTAACGTTTTTGATTCAACATGAAACTATCATTTTCGCTACCATATAAGGTAATTGTAGGTCACAATATGTTGTTCTAATAAAGATTATATCCTTTTCCGCCTTGTGCGGGCCTATTCTTGCTTTATTAAGATCTTAATTAATATAGCTAATTATCATTTAGTAGTACAATGGAGCTCGGCGTCTGTTATAAATACAATGGAGCTCGGCGTCTGTTACATCTCTCCCCCCGGCGTAGCCTGCGCAGCCTCTTCTTCTTTGTGCAGCACGACGAGCTTGCTGATGGGACGCTTGAAGACGCCGGTTCTCGTTCGCACGTCGACCACCCTGATGCCGCCGTCAGGTCCCGGGTAGAGCTTCTCGATGACTCCCATCGGCCACACGTTCCGTGGCAGCGTGCTGTCGACGACGATGACGACGTCGCCGGTCTCTGGTTGCCGTCGGTTGTTCTGCGGTTCGCCGCGGGTACCAATGTGGGGAGGTACTCCCGCAGCCAGCGTCGCCAAAAGTGATCGGCAAGGGCCTGGCTGGCCCGCCGAGCACGTCGGTCGGCCTCGTCACAAGGCCCGGTCGAGGGTAGGCCCGTGGAGGACCCCAACAGGAAGTGGTTGGGAGTGAGGGCCTCTGGATCGGTGGGACTCACGCTGACATGAGTCAAGGGGCGCGCGTTGATGGCGAACTCCGCCTCAGTGAGCAGAGTTAGCAGCACCTCTTCTGCAGGTGCCCTTTCGCGCAGAGTTGCAGCGAGGGCAGTCTTCACGGAGCGCACCAGCCGCTCCCACGCACCTCCCTGGTTGGGTGCGCCAGGAGGGATGAACCGCCACTCCACCCTGTGCAGCAGTCTTTCTTCTTGCAGCGCCGGTGCCCATTCCGCATACGCCGCTCGCAGTTCGTGGTCGGCTCCCCTGAAGTTGGTCCCGTTGTCTGAATACATGAGCCGCGGCCAGCCGCGGCGCGCAGCCATCCTTCTCAGCGCCATGATTGCTGAGTCTGTAGATAGTGATGCGACGAGCTCGAGGTGCACGGCGCGGGAGGTGAGGCACGTGAACAGTGCGCCCCACCGCTTCTCTCGGCGCCGGCCCACCTTCACCATCATGGGCCCGAAATAGTCCACGCCGCAGTTGGTGAACGGGCGGTGGAAGGGGTCCAGGCGGGCGCGCGGCAGGTCTCCCGTAGCCGGCGGTTGTGGCGTCGCTCGCAGCCTCCGGCAGTATGTGCAGGCTTTTTCGATGGCCCGCACCGTGGGCCGCAGGTGGATGATCCAGTAGCGCTGCCGCAGGTCGTTCGTTACTCGTTCTCTGTTGGCATGACCAGCGGCGCAATGCTCGCGCATTACTATTAACTTACTGACCTGATGGCGACCATCCAAAATGATAGGTCGCTTGACCTCCACTGGCGCGTTTGAGGCTTCAATACGTCCTCGCACGCGCAACAGGCCGTCTTTGATTACGGGGTCCAGTCTGTATAGGCGACTCGGCCGGGTGAGGGCGCGTGCAGACCGGATCTTTTCTAGTTCATCTGCGAAGCTATCCCGCTGCGCTTTCAGCAGGAGCTCCTTCTCGGCGCGCTCTATGTGCCGATGTTCCAGTCGAGTCGAGACGCGGCGGCATGCGTCTATGAATGCCAGCACGCGTGCAGCAGTGCGCACCAGCGTCTCGTATTTTGAGAAGCGGGCAGGATCGGGCAGCCAGCTGTCTCGTTCAGGGCCCGGCGCGATGTGCAGGACCTCCTCTTCGTTGTCTTCTGTCGCCGGCTTCCCGGGCCAGTCCTCCTCCGGCAGGTGCAGGAAGCCCGGTCCGCGGAACCAGCGGTCGGTCGCGCTGATCGGCGCGTCGGTGAGTCGGGTGGCATCATCCGCCACGTTATGCTTCGTAGGCACCCAGCGCCATTCTTCTTTGCTGGTGAGCTCGGCGATTTCTCTCACCTCGGATGGTACTCGGTTCATGGAAGTGTTGAACCCGAGTTCGTCTAGTTCCGCGTTCCAGTACAGCCCGAGTATCTTGCTCTCAGGTTGCTCCCCTCCTAGCTGCGTTGGGGTAGTGGCGTGGAGCGTCTGGGGCACGTCGCGCAGGACCGTAGCTTCGCTGGAGCTCCAGCCTCGCAGTATGAAGCCAGCGGCCGCGTGCACCTTCCTTGTCTCTTCTACTGCCTTCCACGCCTCCTCTGGATTGCTGTAACTGGCTACTAGATCGTCCATATAATGATTCTTTGTTATGGCCTCCAAGGCCCTGGGATACTCACTGCCGTGAAGCTCTGCGTTGTAGTTCCGGACGTAGTGAGCCATATACGGGGAACTTGCTGCTCCGAATGCTCTTCATCTTGTAGTGGCGCGGGGGCGACGTCCTGTCTTGTCCTCTCCACAGGAACTGCTGAGCTGGCTGATCCTCCTGTCTTATCTTCACCCACAGGAACATTTCTTGTATGTCTGCGGTGACTGCCACTTCTCGCTCTCTAAACCGGAAGACTATTCCCGGCAGGGACAGCAGCAGGTCTGGACTCTCCCGTAGCTCGTCGCCGCCGCGTCAAAGACTAGCCTTTGTTTCCCTGGCTTGTTCGGATTCTGCACGGCGAAATGAGGGAGGTACCAGCAGACGTTGTTTTCTTTCTCTTTTCCGTCGCATGGCACCGCGTATCCCTTGTTCAACAGGTTGTCGATCTGTGTAGTGTACTGCACGGCGAAGTCCGGTGACGCATCCATCTTTTCCTCGATCTTTTTTAATCTTCTCAGCGCTGCTCCGTAGCTGGGTGGCATGACAACGTCGTCTGTTCGCCACGGCAGCCCCACCTCGTAGCCTTCGTCGATTTTCTTTATAGTCTTCTGCACGATGTCCGCCGCCCTTTGGTCTGCCTCGTTTACTCGGGGCTTCCTGGCGACGCCCAAGGCTTCTATCTTGAAGATCGTGTAGTTGCTCATCTCTTCTTCCGGACTCAATGACGTGCAGCACGTCTTCTTCATTAGCGATGATGCTCCGTGGCGCTGTTCCATGCACCACCCATCCCAACGTCGTTCTTGAGGCAGCTGGCTGATTGGGGCCGCCGACTCGGAGTTCCCTGGTCACTATACACTCCCAGTGGTCTGTGCCTACCAAGAGTCCGGGGCGGGCCTGCTCGTAACAAACTTCTTCTTTCGGCAGGTCTCGCAGGTGTTCGTGATCCAGCAGGGTGTCTGGGATGGATTGTTGGTGGAGCCTCAAGTCCTTGATTGTTCTTGCCTGAAGCTCGTGCGACTGGCCGTCTTCCCGGATGCTTCTGACTTGCACCCGTACCGCTCTGCTGTCCTGCTCCTCTGAAGACATGTTCACGCCGCGTATGCGCAGCGGGCGTGAAGTCCCCTTTGCTCCGATGCTGGTCGCCAGGTCTTCATCGATGAGGGTGACGGTTGCTCCTTCATCGAACAACGCGTACGTCTTGACCTTCCCCCGTGACCCGGTGACTATGGTGGGGCACATCTTCAGCAGCACCTTCTTCGAGCCGGCGGCGGACTTGGTCGCCACCGACAGTACTGCTTCCTCCTAGCTGGGCTCTGCGCTAGATTTTGCGGTCGTCGCTTCTTCCTTGTTTGCCACCCTCTCTTGGGGGAGGGAGGCGTGATGAGGTCGGCGGCACTGGTTCACGCCGCACGCCTTGGCCTTGCAGCTATACCGCCTGTGGTTCTTCTCGGCACATCGAAAGCACATGCCGTTGGCCTTCAGGTACTCCCACCGCTGGTCGACACTCATACCTTTGTACTTGGGACACCTTAGTAGCACGTGATCTTGTTTTCAGTTAGGGCACTGACTTTTCTCTTCTTGACTTTCGACGGCTGTGTAGACGGGGCTGGCCTTCTTCTTCGCTGTCACTGGCTGCCTGGTTTCCTTCTTCTGGCTGGCGGGCGCGACGCTGGTAGGTGGGGCGTATGTGTATCTTAACGCCCTGTCCGCTTCCCGCATCAGAAAACGAGACAGCATCACTATCTCCGGCTCCGTTGTTTCGTCTTTGTCGTAGGCAAAGTCGCACCATCTTGACCGTATGTGCGGGCTTAACTTCTCCAGTACCTCGCGTGTCAACAATGGGTTGTACAGGTATCCTCTTCGGTCGACCGACTTGATCACGCTTACTGTGTTCTGTATTTTGATGGCGAAATTATTCAGGTCCGCGGCTGATGCAGTGGGCTTCGTCATCTTCTTCAGTTCGTCAATAGCGCGGTCGATTAGTACTTCCGGTCGGCCGAAACACTGTTCGAGTGTCTTCATGATGACCTCTGGATCGGTAGCGGTGTGTAGGAGGGCGGACACCGCCTCCCTTGCTTCCCCCTTAAGGCAGCTTCTTAACCGCTGTATGTTTTCAGCAGGCGATATGTTGTACATATTTGTAGTGTCGTTCACGGCCGCTCTGAATGGCAGCCACTCATTGACACCACCGGAGAACGCTGGTAAATCCGTATGCCGTAGTCAGGGTCTTGCCATCCTTTCTAAGGTCGCTGCCAAGTTGTCGATGCTGTTCTTGTGCCTCGTCGGTGTCGGCGACCTTCCCCGTGGCATGTCGAATTTAATGTGTCTTGGGTCCTCCCGAGGGGCTCCCGTGCCCCCCCTCCCCCCGTGCTCTGAGGGGGTTCGTATGAAGCCATTCGTCCACTCGACTGTGGTGGCTTTCCTCCTGGGGAACGGAAGTTCGTCCCGCAGGCTCTCCTGTTCGTCCTGTATGACGGACATTTCGGCGGCTAGCCTCTTCTTGACTAAGTCTGCTTCTAAGTCAAGAGACTTCTTTTGTATGGCTGCTAGCTTTTCTGCAGCCTCTAACTCTGCTAGCCTTATGCGCGTTGCAAAACTATTTGTTGACCTTTGTGACCTCTGTGACCTCTCTGACCTGGCGGGTGACCTTCTTCGTTGTCCATGGTCTTCACTTAGTAGAAGTCCCGATGATGGTCCCGCCGTGGCCGTGTCCAACGTCGTAAGAGGCGCGGTATTTAGTCGTAAGTTGATAGTACTTTGATCACTTGTTATAACTGGTGATTCTGGCACTAGTGAAATCCTCCGTAGTCTCTCTCTTCGAACCCGTTCCGCTTCCTGGCGAAGAACTGCCTCCCTTTGCTCCTCTGCCCTCCTCTGTAGGGCCCGCCTCTTGTCCTCTGCCTCTGCAGCATCACCTTGGCTTCGGGTGATCACCATCTTTCAAACTGATGGCCAACTGCACTTGACTTTAAGCGGGGAGCACGGCGGGCGCACGACAGTTCGTAGCTCGGTTTGGACTTGTCCAGATTCGTTTACTACGACGTTACACTTACGCGCACTTCGATACTGTTACTGTTATTACGACTAGCCCTATTTACCGCGACGACACTATATACTTCCGACGAAAGACGTGGCGCGCACTGTGTATGGCGCGCGCTTATTTACGACGTATTTACTATTTACGCGACGGTCACTTATTACACGCGCACAGTCTTATTTACATTTGTTATTTTACTGTGAGTCCCACGGTTCTGTCGGTTCTTTTAACGCGCACTATGATCGCGATTTTCGACACAGAGAACACCACTTTGTTTATTACATCACTTTATTCACTCGCGATACACATAAGTTATTATTGTTCAGTACTTACAATTTTATGTAACCGCTCACAACACTTATTTACGCGCTATGTATTATATTATATCGGCACTTTTTTCACTTATCCGGCTCGTATGGACCAGCTGTTATGGGTGAACTGTATTTACTTATTTATTCCCTTCTTCGATAGCTCAGGTGGCTAAGGGATTTACTTTCAATCAAAACTCTTCGATGATTTCACACTGTTTAATTATTTGTTACAATAGAGCGGGCACATTTATTTTATCACAAACTGATTTATCACAAGAATACAATAATCACAAGCACATAATAACACAAGAACATAATAACTCAAATATACATAGGGCACGTGGGACTCACAATAAACACTTAAAACTAAACACTTGTAAATAGGAAGAACTGTAAAAACTGTAGAACTGTAGAACTGTCTTAAAATGATTTTATTGCCTGTTCTTATACGAAAACATCATATCGCAAATCGTGGCGGGGCCTCGCTGTACTCAGGACCCTCTAGCCATTCGTTGCCCTTATAATGGACTTTCCCATCGTTTCGTAGGTCGGTCAAGTTTCGACTTGTCGGAGGCTCCGCCCACAACACGCGATGTGATGCTTCGTAACCATATATGGTAACGTTTTTGATTCAACATGAAACTATCATTTTCGCTACCATATAAGGTAATTGTAGGTCACAATATGTTGTTCTAATAAAGATTATATCCTTTTCCGCCTTGTGCGGGCCTATTCTTTCTTTATTAAGACCTTAATTAATATAGCTAATTATCATTTAGTAGTACAAAGGAGCTCGGCGTCTGTTATAAATACAATGGAGCTCGGCGTCTGTTACATCGGTAAAGAAATTTACAAATTCTTGAGCTACTTCCAGATTAGAGCTTTTAGGACCACATGCTGAATCTAACGTGTATCTAGTGTTACGTATTTTCTTCAGTTTAATTATTTATGACTTTCCAAACTGTCTTTATTTTGTTTTCTGCTGTTTTGATCTTGTTGCTAATGTGCAGGGCTTTAGCAACCTTGCATGTATTTCTAAAGATTTTTGAATACTTAGCAACATACTTGTTAAAAGTTTCAGTGTTTATAAAAGGCTTAAGGCCATATAGCTCAAATAGTCTTTCCCTACTTTTTCTGATACCTCTAGTTGCCCAATCACTAAATATAAATTTGGGGCAAATACTTTTTGTCTTCTGTTCAAAAGTTTTGTTGAATTCCGTGTGAACTATTGATGAAAAGAAACGATCATACAATTGATTTACATTAATATCGTCATGGCTCATAACATCTAACTTGTTCTGTAGGGAAATATTATATCTATTTAATTTGCTAGAAGTTATAGGTCTACATTTAATCTGGACTTTTTGCAATGGTGTATTACACCTAAAAGTTACAGTTTGTCCGCTATGGTCAGACGGCAGACAATTTAATATAGCTTTATCTTAGTAATCACAATCGCAGAAAACATCATCTATACAAGTAGCAGAAGATGGAGTGACTCTAGTAGGTTCTATAAAACTGTTTGTCAAGTCAAATGACTTAAAAAGATTTAATAACCGACTGCTATTTGAACTTTCTTCTAAAATATTGATATTGAAATCACCACAAATAATTGTAGATTTATTACTGGCTGTAAGTTTTGCCAGGACATCTTCCATTATTGATTCAAATAAGGAAAAGTTTTGATAGTTTGGGGGTCTGTACACACATACAATTACATGCTTATCTAGCTCAACACAGGACGGACAGTTCGACGCAATGTTCAACCGAGAGACCTACTATGTCATTACGTTGCTTATATTTAAAACATTTTTTTATTAATATTAGGGAACCTCCACGAAGCATAGTTTTACGGTTAAAGCAGCTACCCACCATATAGTTTTCATAATTAATAAGCATGTCGGAGATGGAGAGAGATTTCGGTTCGAAATATCGGTATCCGCCATGTTGCACGTTTTATAAGAATCAGTGCGCACACCCGGCGCGGTCTCGCTCTGGATGTCCAAATCGTAGTGACGCTAACTAACTTTCCCGAATCCCGCCTCACCCTTGACATCTGACAGATGTCAAACGTCACACGACAGTTCATAGACAACCTCGGCTCGAACTACTGACTCTATGATTTGATAAAATCGGGTAAGGTATCTCAAGCGCTAATAGATGGAGCTACTAGTACGTTAACAAACCTCTTACTTCACTCCTTCGACAAGCATTTGGTAATCCTTTAGCCAATGTTCAGTAAAACAAATAATGTCAAACTTACTATTTTCTAAAAATAATTAAATTTCTAATAATTTGGAAGAAATGCCTTGGATATTTTGGTGGAATAATTTTAAGGTGTTCTGCTGAGGCCCTTTTTAGGGTTCCGTAGTCAACTAAGAACCCTTATAGTTTCGCCATGTCTGTCCGTCCTCGCTTAATCTCTGTGACCGTTAGCACTAGAAAGCTGAAATTTGGTACCAATATGTACCTATATCAATCACGCCGACAAAGTGGTAAAATAAAAATTGGAAAAAAATGTTTTATTAGGGTAGCCCCCCTATATGTAAAGTGAGAAGTGATTTTTTTTTTAATTTCAACCCTAACGTGTGATATATTGTTGGAAAGGTATTTAAAAATGAATAGGGGTTTCCTAAATTCATTTTTTGATAATGTCAATAATTTCAGAAATAATCGCTCCAAAAGTAAAAAACAATGTGTCCCCCCCCCCCTCTAACTTTTGAACCATAAGTTTAGAAAATATGAAAAAAATCTGAAAAGTAGAACTTTATAAGTACTTTCTAGGAAAATCATTTTGAACTTGATGGAAACAACAGTTTTTGTAAAAAAAAAAAGACAAAATGTTGTACAAAATAATTTCTGGACTAAGTTTGTAGTATATCAAGCATATTATATTATTATTATTATTGTATATAAGCAAGCATTTTTACATAATGGATAACCACCTTTAAACTCATAAGTGGGAACACTTATTGTGACGGACGGGAAACTACGGAACCCTACACTGAGCGTGGCCCGACACGCTCTTGGCCGGTTTTTTTACTAACTAACTGAGTGCAAGAAGATACCTTGCTGTTGGAAGGATTAACAATATTGTTAATGGTACCTTCTGTTGTCTCACTTCTTAGTTTAAATTAATATCAATATTTGGAGTGAGGCAGGAGACTCCCGTGCCATCCTCAGACAACAAGACCCTATCACTAATAGAGCCTAATTGAGGATTTTCCATGGTGACGCATGAATGTTTGTAAACATCTATAGCACTAATGCTATCTTCATTTAAAGTCACCTGTATATTAATATTATTACTAATAGTCGCAGTGTTAATAATATAACTAAACTTAGACATACTAATTATGTCTGTATATATATTATAAGCTAATAGCCGAGCTATTTTGTGTCTACAACTAATAGGTAGATACACTGTACCCCGAGTCGATCTAAGTTTATCAACAAAAGTGTTGATATCAAGATATACAAGTTTGTCACTATAGTGACCTGCTAAAAAATATAAATGTTTATTTAACATGTGAATATAATTGTTTTTCCTGGTACATAAACTTTCAAAAAAATGGAAAAGAACACAATATTATTTTACTACACTTTAATTTCAACAACTCTGACACAGTCAGTAATGTCTTCCTTTTTAATCTTAGAACTATTACCAACACATATAGTAATGGTCTACTGTACTGTCTGGTGGTATGGTACTAGGATCACAAACAGTCTTTGTTACTGATGCCATAATCTGTTTGTAGGTTGACTGGCATGCAATAATTTTGGGTACAATAACTCAGGTTATTACTGATTAATTTCCCTAACCCTCTACCTATACTATCAGAGAACATAACTGAAAGATTAGAACCAAGACTATTAATTAGGTGAGACCAAATTACCTAAGTCAGGTATTGTATCTTGGGTGGAAATACAGTCCCGAGTACTCACAGCTAGGGACGGGTCCTCCGTTGCCTCAAACTGGAGGGCATCATTGCTGGATTCCCTCTGACAAGTACACTGAGAGTTGCTGAGAGTCAGCGAGTCCACTTTGTCTACCAATGCATTTGTAGCAAGAATATGCTCTTTAATTTGATTTTCCGAGCATTCATATTTATTACATAAAGATTTAAGTGACTTATTAAGAGCCTGTATTTCTGATTGTAAGCGCTGAGTGTCAATTTCATAAATATTTATACTATCTTCCAATTTAATCTGATAGTTATTTAATTTATTAAAGAATTATTAAAAAATTATTTTTTGGAAAGGTGTTTTTGTTGTTTCTTGTATTTATTACATTTTTTAATTATTCTATTTAATCGTGCATATTTCTTAATTTTATTTTTACTAATTTTGTGGCTGTAGTTATGCTTTAGTAAGGAGTCCTCTGTAAGGTCTATTGTTATAATGGAATGAGGGTTGCAATTTGTATTAACTAATTCATTATACAAATGTTCAGTTTCCATAGCCTGAGTATGATCCTTTTCCTTTTTCAAATTTAAAAGTTTGACATTTGCATGGACTAATTCATCCCCTAGGTCCCTAATTTTACATAAAGCCTCCTCATACAAGTCGCTACAAGAGTTGAACCCATCCGTGACCACCTTTAGTTGATACCGTTCATTGACAACATTTATTTATTTAAACTTCATGTACAAGAGTGGTACAGTCACGGACTATAAATGATGAGCCACTTGCCACCATTCGTATTTTAGCCGTGTAATGCAAATCGGGTTTAGTCGGTTATATTCGTACTTAGTACAGAGTGACTCCCTAAAGTCGACGAATTGCAGGTGTAGCAACCGTAACCTAGCGACAATATTGTTTTAGCGTAACCATAGTAACGTTGGCGTACGGAGAAATTTTATCTTTTCTAACATCGACATTTCAACTGTCACTCTGGCTACATATAGGTTTTCAGAAATAAAGAGTATTTAATAAGGACTATTTCTTCAAAGGAGGTCAGTATCAAATATATTGGGATAAACGTCAGCACCATTGTATGGTTTTATCATTGACAACTTATAAGTCATTTTTCAACCTCTATGGATAAGACTATTTCCGATTATTAGTAATGTGTCATTTTGTTTCCGAGCATTCGGTTTGAGTTCGTGTTTAATCGTGTAATCTCGTGAATGTATACAACTACAAAATTGGAAATCTTGAAAGTGGCTTATCAATTATAGTCCGTGACTGTACATAGGCGGACTTAATGCCACAAGGCATTCTCTACCAGTCAACCTTTGGGTTAATTAAGAAAACATAGTGATAGGGTACAAAATAATGTCTAAAAAACTAACTTATTGTTAACGAGAATTAATATACTTATATTGATACTAATACACATATAAACATAAAATAAACTAATAGATAATCTATCAAATACAAAAATTAAAAATTAAATAGCGATAAAACTAATAATAATTATTATGACTCGACTTCGATTTGAGAGCTATTTAGTCTGACTTAAATAGTAAGTACGAACTTTTCTTTTGAAAGTGAATTTGCTTTCAGCCTTTTTGATGCCAAAAGGTAGCGCGTTCCAGAGCTTTATAGTAGAGATAGCGTAAGAATTTGACATAAAACCTGTACGGTGTGAAGGAATTTGGAGAAGTAGATTCTTTGAAGCACGAAGGTTACGACTATGAGAACTGCCCAACACTTTGAAATAAGTCTTTAGATAATCGGGAGCACGTGGATCGTTCAAAATCGTGAAGAGCAAGCAGAGAGATCTGAGGGACCTCCTGAGTCGGATAGGCAACCATTTAAGCTGAGAGCGGAAGGAAGAAATGTGATCGTATTTACGAAGGCCAAAAACAAACCGAATACAATTGTTGAGAAGTCGATCCAATTTATTTAGAAGTTCTTGGGAAAGATCAGAGCAACAAACATCAGCATAGTCTATAATTGGAAGCACAAGTGACTGGACCAAAGTGAGTTTGGTGCTAGATGGGAGGAAATGCTTAAATCTATAGAGAGACCGCAGTGAGAACGAGACTTTCTGGCTAACCTGAGCCACGTGTTTATTCCAACTTAAACTGCCGTCAATGTACAGACCTAAGTCTTTTACGTGAGGTGAAAGAGAGATGACAGAGTTCTCGAACATCAGTGGCATAAGTTGGCTAGTGTTCACATTTCTCAAATAGTACGAACTACCAATGAGGATGGCCTGACATTTCCCGACGTTAACAGAAACCCCAAATTTGCCAGACCATTCTTCGATAGTTCGTAGATCAGCATTGAGCGATGAAATGCAATTGTCAAGGTTGGCAATGTCTGACTGAGCGTATAGTTGCAAGTCATCAGCGTACAAATGGTAAGAACATTTGAGGACAGCAGTAATGGAGTTTATAAACAAAGAAAATAAGAGAGGAGAGAGTATACCGCCTTGTGGAACACCAGATGCCAGGTCGCACCAGTCAGAGCAATCCTGATCAGCACGCACCGCCTGCTGGCGACCACGAAGATATGAAGAAAACCAATCACATGACAACGAAGATACCCCAATTTGAGACAGTATGGCCAGAAGAATGTCGTGATCAACGGTGTTAAAAGCATTGGAAAAATCTATTAGGACCAAGACCGTTAATCTCGAATTCTCCAGGCCATCCCTTATGTCTTCAGTAACTTTAAGCAAAGCTGTGGCTGTGCTGTGGCCAGGCCGAAAACCAGATTGGAAACTAGACAACAGATTATTCTTAAACACGTACGAGGATATTTGTTTCAGGGCAACTGCTTCTAGGATCTTGGAAAGGAAAGGGAGAATGGAGATCGGTCTGAAGTGATTAGCTAAACTAGGATTGGAAATTTTAGGGAGAGGGATAATGTAAGCCTTACGCCACATTTCAGGAAACACACCAGTCTGCAGAGATGGATTGATGATGTGAGTAATAATTGGAATTAAGTTCTCAATCATAAAGGCTAACATAGTTCGACTGACCCCATCACAGCCCACAGCCTTAGACTTAATCGAGTTAAAAAATTTGAGGATCTCAACGTTAGTCACGGAGGAGAAAGAAAAAGAGTCAGGGGGAAATATTGGCTTGGAAGTAATATCAAGGATAGGTAGTTCTATTCTTATCGTTAACCGCGACTATCAGATGTTTGTGCTCTGAGGAAATAGATTCGAAGAGAGATTCTAGAGTGGGGAAATAATCTATAGCAGGTGGGCAGTAAACAACTCCTAGAACGGCCTTAACCCCTTTAACAACAATTTCAAGAAATAAGTATTCCGGGTTGCAATTATAAATTGGGGATGAAAAGGATAAGATTTTATATGGGATATCACTACGCAGGTAAATGGCAACACCCCCAGCTCTTTTCCCTGTGCGATCGTTCCGAATTAAAATAAAGCCCGGTAGACCATATAAATTAGAGGAAAGTTCAGGTTTTAACCAACTTTCGGACACCAAAATAGCTTGCAAAGAAACGTCAGAAAATAAATCCAATATCTCAGAATGGTGCCGAGGAATGCTCTGAGCATTGATATGACATACATTAAAACAATTGTTAAATCGCTGGCACTCACTACTCAGAAAACCATTCACAGACAGAGAATCGTCAAAAGATGAAAAAGATGTGGAAGAACAAGAATAAAAAGAGTCGTCGTCGGACATAATTACTATAAAGTTAAATTAAATAAATATGAGTTTAAAAATAATAGATATTTATATATTAGTTTTTAAATGTGAAATAAAATTCACCTAAGAATTAATTGCAAAACCTGCCGGCAGACTGTTCACAAAATAAATCTAAAACTAATGCGTGTTTCCGAACGTAACTTATACAATACGCCGCCGTAGACAGTGACAAGTGACAGTGACATTACAACAACATTACATATACACAAAAATGACTGTCTATTTCGACAAAGAAAATATAAAAAATAAAGCGTCGGTACACGAAAAAAGTTACCGTGACGTAACGTGTTCCTACTAATATCGGCGAACAGAAAACTAGCTTTATGGAAGTTAACTAGACAAAAGAAAACAAAATGAGAGTAAACAAAAGCAAACCAAGTTACTTCTTCCTTGCTAGCCGCCTTGACCGAGTGTGAACCTGCGCCGGAGCCGGGCTTGTGCTATTCGAGCCAGGGTTGGACTCCGGAGGAACCTGTTGATCCAGCGACTTGCCATGCTCCGCTCCCAGCGCGATGACTTCCTCAGCAGTGAAAACCCGACGACGTTTGCCATTAGGGAGCTTGATGTTAATGTTTCCGTCCATTGTCCACACATCGGTGACACCAAACAACTTGCAGCTGTTGTAAAAGCAGACTGCCGCTGACGAGTGAGGAACTCGGACACCACATAGGAGGATCCCTTCAGTTTGGTCTTGGATTTCCAGATCTGGCCTTTTGTAGCAGACTCCGTGAACCGAAGTAGGATAGGTCTAGAGTGACCTTCTGAAGCCTTGCCCAGCCTGTGGCATACCGTTAGCGATGAGGGTGCCAAATCAGCAATGCCAAGCTTATCCTGCAGAATGGAAGCTACGCTTTCCGGGAGTTGCTCACCAGACTTCTCAGGCACACCTCCAAGCAGCAAGAACTTTTTCCGGTGACGCATCTCAATAACGTCAACACTCTTGCTCACCTCAGCAATCTGCAGCTGTAATGCACCAAGGACACTCCACACATGCTCTTTGAAGACTGTAAAATCTTTGTGAAGCCCGCTCAAGTCTGCACCCGCTGATATCTTCAGATGTTCTTCAAAATCAGCCATCCGTTGGTTTAGGGATGTTATTGCCAAGCGCTGTGTCTCCGCAATATCAGCTATTGAGCTCATGTTAGTGACCTTAGTGCTCAAGTGCAGTGTTCAGTGAGGTCAAAGTTCAAGTGACAGCACAAGCCAGCAAGTAAATGCAATTAAAACTGTTTAGGGCATGTATATATTACTGCCCACACAATATGTGCTTAATGGTATGTTATTAAGATAAACTAGGTAGGAATTTTAATTAAAATATTGAAAATACTATTAAAATTTAAATAAACTATTTGGGAACATAAGTGTATACTTTTGTGCACCTACCCGAAAAAAAGCAAGAACAAGAAGACAACATTCAAGAATTCCTGATGAAGGTCTACTAGCTCCCGTTTTAAGCTCGAGTTTTTGCTATTTACGTTAATGACCTCCTCCTCACTGTCCTCTCTCTCTTGCAACAGCTGCTGGCATTGGAGTTTAGAGTCCTTAAGTTCTTGGAGGGCCGTTCTCAATTTTAGCTCCATATCTTGAGCAGTAGCCTTACGGGTCATCACAGGCATGGTTTCCAGATTGGTTACTGAAAATTGTAAATAAAGAAACGGTGAGAACTAATAGGATAGACCAATGAAGAGAATTTAGAGATAAAAAAGGGGAAAAACAGGGAAAAGTTTGTGTTACTCAAAGAAATGAGGTAGGCTGCTATATTAGCTTGACAATAATTATATTAGCTTACTGAATAATTAATTTTATTGCTTCAATGAGAATTTTACTTTCTTATGATTTTACTTTTTCATGTGGGTAGATTGCCTGGACTAAAAACTTATGATTATTACAATATTACTTCAAGACGTTAATGAAATAACTATCACGAACTTAATATTTAACTAATATTGAAAAGATTGATAGCATGTTTATATCGTTAAAGTTTTACTTTTACGAAATGACAATTGTCAACAATGCAATCTAGAACCGTAAAAGGAAATTAGCAAAAAAAAAAACATGTTGTAAAGTTACGATTATGGGACGATTGTGTGCTATTCTAAATATAAAAGTAAACAAATACTCCCCGTCTATATCCGTAGTCCGAACATCAGCTGTTGGTTTTAGGTTACCGGTAACGTCGTTTCGTCGCCGTACAACCGAATCCTTTATTAATTAACAGGAAAATATGTTTCCTGGGTATTTACACATTTAAAATACGATATTACATATGATTACACCTTAATTTAACTTAATTACTATTATACTATATAAAGCTCGATTACCTTACCACTCACTCACTGACTGACAGAATTGTTCTCCCAGATGGTGGATGGGGAGGGGGGTATATTTTGACAGATTCGTAAACAAGTAACTCCCACGAGTATGGGAAAAGTGCCAAACCTCCCCTTTTCGCCCCCCTTCCTCCCCCTCCCTATCGTATCTCGGAAAAAAAGAGATTGGAACACTTTTTTTTTCAGATTCGTATAGAGGAGACTCGGAAAAGTAAAAACCGTTTTTCAAAAGTTGACCCACTTGTCCCCCTTCTCCCCCCTTTAAGCGGATCTCAGAAATTGAGAGACTTGGAAGATTTTTTTTTTCAGATTCATATAAAGGGGCAACGCATTAGTCAAAATCATTTTTCAAAACTCCCCATCCTCCCCTCTTCGCCCCTCCCCCCATCATATCTCGAAAAGTAGGACACGTAGCGGGTTTTTGATTTTTACTATAAATTATTATTAAGGAGCGTTTAAATTTGTATACGGAGGGTATCCTCCTCTCCCCAACCTCCCCTAAAAATAAAAGGGCTATAACTTCGTAACGGTCAGAGATAGAAATTGGGTGTTTGAACAAATATTATAGTAGGCGCCGAAACCTGTCTGGTGGTAGGTAGGTTCCGAGTGGAGCGAACCTGCGAGACCGAGTGGAGCGAAGGGGGGAGGTGGCGAGCGAAGCGAGCCGGCGACCTCCTTAGCGTAACGAAGGTTGAGTGGGTGAAGCGTAACTCAGCTTTTAACGATTCTAATGAATTCTTTTTTTTTTACTTTTTTTTTTATTGAATTAGGTTTTAGAATGTTTTAGGGTTTCTTAAGGGTTTTCATACTGATTTAGGGGTAATTGTAACAGATTTTCCAATTATTTTAAGGATTCCTAAGGATTCTCAAAATTTTATGATGGTAAGGAATGCTTCTCACGAACACGACAACACGCGAGCTGCGCGCAGCTCGCGCACCCACGCAAATACTAGTTTAATTTTAATTTTAAAATACGGAACAAAATTTTGACATGTCACTCGGGCAGTGTTGCCACTTTTTTTTTTCTGATAGTCTTACACTGTTCCAGACAATGTACTACTTTGTATCGGAATCAAAGAGAGTTACGACTCTAGCTCTCAGCCTTCCACATCAGCTAATGTTGATGAATACCAAGACATTGATATTCTATTCCCCTGATTTAATTTCTTAATAAATACTGTCATTTTTTTTCGTTTCGTCGCCGTACAACCGAATCCTTTATTATTTAACAGGAAAATATGTTTCCTGGGTATTTACACATTTAAAATACGATATTACATATGATTACACCTTAATTTAACTTAATTACTATTTAATTTTAATTTTAAAATACGGAACAAAATTTTGACATGTCACTCGGGCAGTGTTGCCAGCCTTCCACATAAGCTAATGTTGATGAATACCAAGACATTGATATTCTATTCCCCTGATTTAATTTCTTAATAAATACTGTCATTTTTTTGTTGGCATATTTTTTTGGCAATTTTTTAGAGAAGGTTAGCATATTTTGGCAAATTTTTTACACTAATCTAGCACATTTTGATGTAGTTGAGTTGGCAACACTGTTTATTTTTCTACTTTTTTTTGGTCGTGACCAGCCCAGTTCCACTTCAACCTAGCAGCTGTAAGGCCAACATCAGTTATTTGGGTTTTGGAGCGAAGCATGGAGTTTCTGACACGGTCCGAAACTAAAATGGTTTAGCGACTTATTTGACGACTTTTGGAGTACAAATCAAAACAATTTTATGGCCATTACTATATACGTTTTTTGTTAACTCGACACAGAATTACACAGTGCCAAGAGATTGAAAAGGAAAAAGAAAACGCGCTTGCGCACCAATTTCATGTTTTTAGTTGAAAGTGTTAAGAATTCAATTTTTTTTTAATTGGTATGTTGAAATTGTGATTGAAACAAAAATTTAGTTAATACAATGATGGTAATATATTTAATTAAACAAGATCCTTAGTCCACTCCTGGTAGAATCAGTTTTAGCGACTTTCTGGTGACTTTTGATATTGAGTCTAGCGACTTGAACTTATTATAGGAGTTGGCGACACTGAACTCGACACAGAATTACACAGTGCCAAGAGATTGAAAAGGAAAAAGAAAACGCGCTTGCGCGCCAATTTCATGTTTTTAGTTGAATGTGTTAAGAATTCAATTTTTTTTTAATTTGGATTGTTGAAATTGTGATTGAAACAAAAATTTAAGTTAATACAATGATGGTAATATTATTTAATTAAACAAGATCCTTAGTCCGCTCCTGGTAGAATCAGTTTTAGCGACTTTCTGGTGACTTTTGATATTGAGTCTAGCGACTTGAAGTTATAGGAGTTGGCAACACTGTGCGTTTCACGTTCATTTCATGATTTCATTTCCATCCGTGCTGCTAGTGGGTAGTGTGGGTACTCCGTGTCAGTCCGTGTTATTTAATCAGTGGCATCAGTGATCGAAACTGTATCATGTATTGATCGTGGTATTTATTTAGAGACTCTGTAATTATCGAAGGAGAATTAAATAGAAGTGCAAATAGCTACGGTAACTCATAGGTTAGCTACCGCTACCGCTACCGGCACAGGACACACCTACATGACATTGGCAAGTTTGTGAAATTGTGATTTAATTTATGGAACCGAGCTCTCTAAGAGAGTAAACAAAAAAGTCTAACTATCTAGACTTGACTGCTGTCCTCTTTACTAGGTCCAACTAAGAGGTGCATACGATATCTATGTTATTTTATTCGTTGAGCGTATACCTATAAACAAAAAAAAGAAGAATTCGTCGTAAACTTGGGTAAACTCACAATGTGTAGAATATGATTAGTGCAAATGTTCACGTGTATGTAGTGGGTGGCAGCGGGTTGTATCTCATGATCCGTAATAAGTAGGATTAAGATTTTATTTATAAAACACAGTAATTTTAAATAACTGGCGTGGCTTTTATATTAGACGAATTCTTCTTTTTAGTTATTTGTTTTTATAACACTCAAAGAAAAAAACAATATATTCTATGCACTTCTTTGTTGGACCTAGTAGACAGGACAGCAGTCAAGTGTAGATAGGCAGACTTATGTTTATCTCGTAGAGAGCTCAGTCTGTCCGTATTTACTTCTTTCAAGAGTTGACCCAGTTCCTCCTTCTTCTGTAATGACCTTAGTCCTGGAGTATTCTCATGTTTTTTTTTTTATAGAGCATGTTCGGTGTGACAGACAACGCCAAAGACAAGGAAAATTATAAAATCATAGACTTGATCAATATGTCATGCAGAATAGTATTTGAAGATGAAATAGGTGACCGAAATCTAAACAACACTAACTTAAATGAAGAATTAATAATAAAAGAGGAAGTTGAAGACAATTGCAGGCAAGATCATGCTCAAGTAAAAGAGAATCTGGATTTTACAGACACTAATTCAGATACTGAATGTGGTAACAAAGATAGCAAACAATTAGAAAGTGTAACACAATTGGACCCGGTAAGTGGCGCTGTTGTTGGTATGTCTCTGACTTTTCCTAGATGACAGAGATGATTTTAATGATATTTTGTGTGTATATTTCAATGGATTCCTGGATGATTTGAAAACACAATTGGACCCGGAAGGTTTTGCTGCTGTCGGTATGTCTCTGACTTCTCGTAAATGGCTGAGACGACGAGCCGGGCCGGGCTGTCACGTAGTCGTTGTTCGTTGTGTATTATAATAGTGTAAAGTTCGTTGCCGTGAAAAAAAATATCTTAATACTTAACTTCTTTTTACCTACTTTTTCTTCTTTTTACAGCCGAAACCTTTAATGAACCAAGATCACTTGGAGTTGTTTCATCGGTTTATTAATTCTCCAATACAGAGCATAAGTATAGTTGAAGATGGTCATAAAGAAAGCGTTGCTGTGAAAGAAGAATTACAAGCTGTTTGTGAGGGACTAGATGATATTATTGTGTCAAATGAGGAACATTCAAGTGATGATGACGGTATTATTTTAATAAAATTTAAAAACTCTTCTTAACATGTCGATTACAAATCAAATTGTGTCAGCCTGTAATTTGGCGACAAGTATGGCACTGTCAGTAGCGTCCATCAGCTCCTGTGAAGTGCAAACAAAAGGACAGGCAGGACACAGTATCAAGTACCCCATTGTTTGTGGAGCAGCACCAAATTTATATAGACAGAGTTATCTATGAATCTCCACCTGAACAAGTTTTCCTTGCTTCGGCCAACTTGTGTCTGGAGTCTTCAAAGTGGCACAAATGGGTCGGCTAAGGAAACACTTTCTCGCCACAGCTTCAATCTTTCCTTAGAGCGTTCACCAGTGTGGGGCACACACTTTAAAAACCTGTTTTGGCTTTTCAGCATGTGGAGATCTGAAAACAGTAAACCTATATGATAACTATCTGGATATAGAAGACATACAACTACAGTCACACCATTTGGAATCAAATTCAGAAGTTGATGTACCTTTAATGGAATTAAAAACTCAAGGAGTACGAGAACTAGAAGTACCCAAAAATAAACGAAAAGCTAAGAAGACAAGCAGTAAGTATTTGTTTATAAATAGGTTGGTGAATAGCCAATGGTGGACTGATAAGAACGGTCTAACTGAGGATGAGGATTAGGGTGGAGCGTTATTATTTTTTCAGATTTTCAAATCTTTTAATAGTTCTTGCCCAGGTCTAGACCTAGGCCCTCGAATGGGTGACCCCGACCACCCATTACATACCGAGTTTCCTCTTTGCCTCGGAAAGCAAAACAACAAAACACGCCAGGGCCGGCCGGGTACCCGGAAATGTGAGGATAGCACTTAAGGTTGAACTGCGCAACATATTTTCCATACAAATTTCGGGGGGCTATTACTCCACTGTTTGACATTGTACTTCTAAAGTTAAACATGATATCGTTTTGTCTCATTATTAATTGTGTCTGTGCGGAAACAGAATAGTAAAATAAAAAGCCATTCAAAAGTTACGAGCTACCAAAGATTCATTTTTATTGCCAATTTTAACGTAACTTTGGGCGTAAATTAGTAATAAAAGAAGTGTCAAATTTCCAATACAAAGTCGGTACCGACACAGCACAATTATCGAAGAATTCAATCAATTTTATTTGATAATGATTTATGTAGTGGTTTTTTCATAAAATTCGATTTCCCAAAAGCCTTTTCATATTTTTTTACGCGCGCCTTTTACTATGAATTTTCGTGCATCTCACTGAATAATGTTTCCCCCGGTGCGGTGCGGGAGGGGGACACGCGATATTGACATGTCCTTCGTTTGATGGAAGAACAAGACCTATATTTCTGTCTTTTTCATTTCATGCATGACGTCAGTGACGTGTCATTTGTTTTTCGCTGAAGTTGAAGGGCCTGTGCATTTTTATTGCACTCCTATAATGTGTGCGTTTCGATGGCGCGACCACGGCATTATTATTTTTTAAACTATGGCAAGATTTTGTAAAGAAATTAATTTAAAATTAAATTCATTAATTAATTTAATTAATTAATTTCAATTTAAAATTTCACATTCAGAACATTTTGAAGGTGATAAGCGATACCGTACGTATGCTCCTGAAATATAAACCTAGGATTTTTTATATTTTTTTTACAAATCCAATCTGTTATTTACCTAAATTTCAGGTCTCTGCAACGCTTAGTTTTTAAGATTTCCGTGGCCACGCGGTTCTCCGCGTTTCGATGGCGTGGTCACGTTCAAACCCTTATAACTTTTTATCCATAACTTTGACAAATTTAAGGTTTTGGGAAATTTGATCCACGTACATACATATTTTTACTAAATCATGGCATAGTTATTTAAAAAAAAAAACGCCGTGGTCGCGCCATCGAAACGCACACCCTATAATACGGTGTAGCGACCTACTTATTTAGAAACTTTATATACATAAAACCTTCACGATATAATTTTTACTTTTCGTCAGATCTGTCACTTCTGTCTTGTGTTGACTAAATTTATATAGAATTATGAACATTTTTAATTTAATTTAGTTAGTGTACAACAACCACTAAATTGGTGACTCCGACGTGATACGCCCTGAAAAGAAAATCCTAAACTTTATCAGGCCAAGGAAATCCACAGTACCACGATGACAATATAAAGCAGTCGTCTGCCGACCAACGTCCAGACTCTGCTGGCTTCACAGCCATTTATTTCTCTCGAGGGATTAGCAGACCTGGCGGAAAGCATCCAGGACATCGTGACCCCAGGCCAACAATATCAAACAATATAGTTATACAATATTAATGTTGCCACTAATCTCGCGAATTGTGAAGTGACGATGACGTTATAAGTTGATAGTAAAAGTTTTAAAGAAAAAGTTTATTTTATTCTTTTTAGCGTATTTAAATAAAAGGTCAGACGAAAGTATTATATAACTTCGTTTTTGTTCGGAACGGTTCGGAACACTGAGTGTGTGCGTTCAACAGTGTATGCGACAAACAAAAAATTAACGTCAGAAAGATTTGCAAAAAATATTGTACAGTTTTTTTTTATTTTTTCACGTAATCTAAAAATGAAGACGATACAGTGCGTCGAAAACTCATGTGACGTCACATTTGAGTACAGTTTTTACCGGAAAGTGACGTCACAAGCCTCTCTTTATCTTTGACGCGTTTTATCTTCGTCAATTTTATTAATTTGACAAAAACATGTATCCAATATTTTTCGATAATCTAATGGACGGACTAAACAGAATCATATTTTATTAGTCAGGATCATCCCTAATAAAAAACATTGTTGTGTTCATACTTGTAACCCGCATAAAGTACCGAAACATTAGTTAAAAACTAGGTAAGTGAAAAGAAAGAAAGAAAATGGTCATATTAATGTCGTAGGCAATTCGTATCTATGACGCGCCATTATTATGTATAGCGCGCCGTTATTATGTATGGTTGAAAATCGCCGACGTTACGGCACGCCGGCACGGCCGATACGGCGTCCTCACGTTCAGCTGGATTACAATTCGGCTGAAATAAAGTACGCCGCATTGAATGAGCTCTTCGCGTTAGTCAAAGCGGCATAATAACGTGCCGCCGTTATACAAACGGACGCATCGTCGATACCGCTTTGAAAGTTTTAAGTAGTTCCATTTATCACCGCAAGTGGCGCTGCATGATCATAACAAGAAACATGGCGTCACAATCGACAACCATGTCTCAATGAAATGGCCGCTTTTCCTGCTTTTCAGTTTTTTTTTCATTTTTTTTTCGATTTTTTTTCATTTTTTTCTTTACCTACATGTTGAGAATTACGTGGTAGGGGTTCCTATAAGGGGGGTGAATTTTTCATTATTTTTGCGATAGGACGCACCGTTTTCGAGATATAAGCAAATTTAGAACCTGCTACGACTCCATGACGCGCGCTCGCTACGACTCGCATTTTACATTACACATCCACTTTTTGTCACAAATGTCGTCGTCGCTCCACCGGCCTTCGCCCTACACTCCTCATGCCACAGCTAGCAAGACTTTTAGGACAATTTTAGTAGGTTATTTGAGGTATCGGAATTGCTGACAATACGGCTAAACGTTGGACGCCGCTTATCGAACGTATCGCCCCACCACAATCCGGCTGAACGTGAGGGCGCCGTATTACATAACGACGGCGTTTTTCAATCCGGCGCGCCATTATGTGAAACGACGTGTTATACGAATTGGCTGCGACATTATACAAGCAAATTTTGTTGGGTACATAATCTTCTAAAGCGTCACGTTTCAGAAATATGAGCTATCAAAGCTAAAGTCCATTCATGGTGGTCCATTTACACATTCATTGTCTGAGACAGCAACGTTAGCTACGTTTTCGAATATAATATAGCGTTGTGATCGCTACCAGTACAACTTTGATAGCTTAAATCTCGGAAACGTGACGCTTTAAAAGATTTTAAATCAAAGTTGTATTGAAGATGCTATCAGTGAATGAATTTTAACTTTTAATAGCTCATCAATCGGAAACGTGACATTTTATCTCATACAAAACTTGTTTGTATTGATACCAGCTATCTATTTATATAGGCTACATGCGTAGCCGCAACTTTGAGAAAAAAAAAATGGCGGAAGTTAGACTGGCCACGAAATTCAAACCCCTTTCAGTTTGTTACCAGAGATACCTTCTTTGGCCATTTTGTCTAAAAATCCTTGAGGTTTAGAAAGCACCGCCTTTTTTAACTCACTTTTTCCTGAGACTTCGCTCGCATTATGGTCTAAAACTATCCCACGGGATCGTCCTGCAAATAGCCTTTGACACTCGGCGATAACATAATTAAAAAAAAAAAAAAGAATTTTCGTAATCGGATCAGTAGTTCCGAAGATTACCCTCTACATCTAAACTTGCAAACACGCAAACATAGAATACAAACTTTACGCCGTCATCATAAAATTAGTATTGAAGCTGAACAAAATTTTAACAATCTCAGTAAACAAGCAAAGTTCTTTGTTTATAAAATGAAAATATAAAAAAAAAACTTTTCAGATCAAAATATGGTAGTCGGTGTACAATCTCCGGAATATAATTTACGTAGAACACGTGACCGCGCGCAGCAAAGTCATACGTCCTCACTCTGGGATGGCCCGTTCGTTACTGATGGGAACGGTTGAAAAGGATAGCGCTATTACTACCGCGTGCAAAACAAGGGATAGAAAGAGTGCGTACTCGCTTAGAATAAAATAACGTAAGCGCCAAATCACGTATTGCTAATTACGAGAAAACCAAGTAGAAAAATAAAAAATTAAGTCAACACGATTTAAGATAATATTGCTACCTATCTATTAGGCTAAAAATCATCATTAAATTCCTGAGGGTTTCAGAGATCCAACTCAAAATAAGTGCAAAACGAGTTTTATTTGTATTTTTTTTCTATCGGGATAATTTTATCCAATCGTGTTTTCGCTTCAACAGATTTAATGATTATAAGTCCAAATTTAATGGTGTCCAAATAGCAAACTCTTAGGATACCGAGATCTAGATCGCCCAATATCACCAAAACAGCAAATACAGGCTCTTAAGGCGTTTGGCTTTAGTTGTAGACTTTTTTTATTAGCCTTTCTTGTCCCATTGCTAGCCAAATAATATGCCTCGCCATACTTTTCCAACTCTCTCGGTGTTAAGCTTTTTCTGGCCAATCAGTCAGGAACGAGTCCAAATCGTCACGCCAACGTTTTTTGGGCCTGCTGCGGTGACGACGACCGGCCAGGCACTCACTGTGTGACGATTCGGGCCCATCTGTCCTGACCCAACCTAGAAACGTAACCTGCCAAGTCCAATTTTAACTTTTTTGATGCCCTTTTATAGTTTGTTGTTAGTTTATTTAATGGTTATTAATTAATAATGTAATGTGTGTAAATGTGAGTGTCTTCTCTTAAGAGTCCATGCACAAAGTTCACTCGCTAGAGTTTAGGCAAATTCGTTGCGATCCTATGTTAGTGTGCATTGTTCATGCAGATACACGCACACACGGGTGAAGATCGAGCGTAGCAGCATCGCTTAAACCATTTTGATCCTGTAGACGATATTATTTTATGATACATAATTATAAAGTCAGTACGGTTTAGAAATAAAAGTCTGGCATGTGTGTCTACTGTATATTTATCACAATCAAAATAAAAATGGTTTAATTTTGTATTAGAAGAATTTAGATACATATAAACATTTTACAAAATGATAAATAAAAGTGCGAGTTGGACTCGCGCACTGAGGGTTCCGTACAAACTTTTTTGTCAGCAACCCTAAAAACCATGAAAAGTACACCCATGACGGAAAGTCAAAAATTTTCCTCAGCAACATCTTGGATTTTCATTTTGATCTCATTTTCGTAACCAGGAACCCCAAAAACTATGAAAACGACATCCATGACGGAAAAACAAAAATTTTTCACGGCGACGTCTTGGATTTTCATTTTAACCTCATTTTCGTAACCAGCAACCCCAAAAACCATGAAAACGACACCCATGACGGAAAATCAAAAATTTTCCTCGGTGCCATCTTGGATTTTAATTTTGACCTCAGTTTCGTAACCAGCGACCCCAAAAACCATGAAAACGACACCCATGACGGAAAATCAAACATTTCCGGTGATGTACAACAGTTATGTTGAACAAAAGCTTTTTACTAAAATAAATCACTGTGTAAAATAGTCTTATTAATTTATAGTTGGGAATCTATTATTGAGACTTACTTAGTTCTCGTACTTAATTTAAGCATTCAGGTATTGATGGTAAAATCACAGTCGGCGCCATTTTCCCTGACAGGTAACGCCGTATCATAAAGAAACATAATGTCAAGTGATTAACTATTAATTGCTAATATGAATGAAACCCTAAAGTTGTTAAACAAATATTCTTATGTTAATTATAGCGATAGTTTTAGCTAGAACATCGAGTTTAGTTTGATAATTGATTTTCAAGTGATACTGATTAAGACAAGCCAACAGATGGTGCTGTTGCTCTTGCTACTCAAACGAAATTAGTCAATGGCACTCACAGGTGTTATAATAGTTGCCAGAGTATCTCACAGATGGCAGTATTATCGTTCATGGAATAAGAAATTATAATCAATAACATTATGTAATAAGCTTAGCTTATAGGTGTCCTCGCGGCGACATATACATTATTTTAAAAAAATTGTTGAAGCAGTCGACAAGATGAAGAACCTGTCTCTTATAATAAAAATAAATAAGGTTCAAATTCTTCTTGCCTTTCCCACAAGCAGTGATCAAAAATGTTCAAAATGTCTTAATTTTGTGCACGGACCCTTAATTCTTAAAAAAATCTGTATAAATTTACTCATTTACTTGTTTTGTATGTATGGATAAAAAAAAACCATTTCGAAACGGGATACGAACATTTCCGTAGTGGAGCTAAAGAGTCCTGCCGCCCATAAGCGTGTACACCATAGAACCCGAGACGCTCGATAATGCCTAAGAACGCCTGTGAGGGTGGCGAGTGTCGTCTGAGTCGATGTCAGCACAATTTTGTAGATACTTTATGATTCTAATTCTATGTGTAGGAATGATACGGTCCAAGTGCGAATCATTCATACCACTATCATTTTAACTAATTTACATGTACCAATGTTCTACGAACATTGCACTTACCTGATTAATAATTCCAGGGCCGCCTGTCGCGAAGAAACCAAAACTAGACACACTAAGAACAAAACTAGAAGATACAATTACACCAGTGATAAAGAAAGCAGCCCCGGAAATAATACAAAACACTTGGAAGCGTACGTCCACTCCTTTCATTAATATAAAACCAGGAGTTCAAAACAGTATCAATAATAATGCTTTAAACACGAACTGTCGTACTAATAGTGATCAAGATTTAAAACCCTTTAAATGTGATACATGTCTTAGTAGTTTTAGACGAAAGAGTGATTTAACAAGACATATTAGAATTCACACTGGTGAAAAACCTTACAAGTGTGACGTATGTCAGAATAGCTTTAGACTGTGGGGTGATTTAAAAAGTCATATTCGTATACACCCTAGTAAAAATCCTTACAAGTGTGATGTATGTCAGCTTAGTTTTAGACTCAAGGGTTGTTTAGCTAAACATGTTCGTATACACACTGGTGAAAAACCTTTCCCGTGTGATGTATGTCAGCGTAGTTTTAGTCGAAAGGGTGCTTTAACTGATCATTGTCGTATACACACTGGTGAAAAACCTTATAAGTGTGATGTATGTCAGCGGAGTTATAGACATATTAATAGTCTAACTAACCACATTCGAATTCACACTGGTGAAAAACCTTACAAGTGTGATGTATGTCAGCGGAGTTTTAGACATATTAATAGTCTAACTAACCACATTCGAATTCACACTGGTGAAAAACCTTTCCAGTGTGATGTATGTCAGCGTAGTTTTAGTCGAAAGAGTGCTTTAACTGATCATTGTCGTATACACACTGGTGAAAAACCATATAAGTGTGATGTATGTCAGCGGAGTTATAGACATATTAATAGTCTAACTACCCACATTAGAATTCACACTGGTGAAAAACCTTACAAGTGTGATATATGTCAGCGGAGTTATAGACATATTAGTAGTCTAACTAACCACATTCGAATTCACACTGGTGAAAAACCTTACAAGTGTGATGTATGTCAGCGTAATTTTAGTGAAAACAGTGATTTAACAAAACATTTTCGTATACACACTGGTGAAAAACCTTACCAGTGTGATGTATGTCAGCGTAGTTTTAGGCAAAAAATTGCTTTAACTGTACATATTCAAAAACACACTGGTCATAAACCTCACAAGTGTGATGTATGTCATCGTAGTTTTAGTCAAAAGGGTACTCTAACTGAACATGTTCGTATTCACACTGGTGAAAAACCTTACCAGTGTGATGTATGTCAGAGTAGTTTTAGTCGAAAGGGTGCTTTAACTGATCATGTGCGTATACACACTGGTGAAAAACCTTATAAGTGTGATGTATGTAAGCGGAGTTATAGACATAGTAATAGTCTACGTAACCACATTCGAATTCATACGGGTGAAAAACCTTAATTTTAGTGAACTGCTTTATCTAAACATATTCGTATACACTGGACAAAAACCTTACCAGTGTGATGTATGTTAGCATAGTTTTAGGCAAAAATTATGTGTGTTTCAACCGCGCGGCCACGCCGTTTTTTTTTTTTAAACTGCCAAGATTTTGTAACTTTGTAAAAGTTGATTCCCAAAACCATAAATTTGTTTAAGTTAATGTTCAAAAGTTATAAGGGTTTTTTATTTATTTATTTATTTACTAAGGTTCACCTACAGCACATACATACACTTACATACACTAAATCATACGGTAATATTCTAATATATATGCCAATTACAGGTAAACACAACATTGTCAACAAAGACGCCACATTACCGCTTAGTTGCTAACTTAAGTCTAGGTGTACAATCGATTTGAAAAGAAAATGGGATATAAATGTTATAAAGAAAATGAAAACAGGGTAATTAATTCAACAATACAGTACAATAACAGTAAATTAAATTTTGACTACGTTTCATTGGTGTGTAGGGAGGCCAAGATTCTTGATTTAAACTTCACATTACGGTCATTAAATATATCTGCTTCGGGTACGGACTTATTAAATGAATTAAGGTTGCCACACATCTTAACGAGTGGTGAGTTGAGACCTGTGTTTGTAGAGGTAGTAGGGCGCTGTAGAATTGTGGTTATGGGAAAGCGTGGAATTCTAGGCGGAACTTTCAATAGAACGCGCGATAGCAGTTCAATACAATCTATGCGACCGTTCACTAGTTTATGAAGGAACATAAGGCTATGCATAATTCTCCGTTGCCGTAGAGGGTTCATCTTAAAGAAACTCAGACGCTGTTGATAGGGACACCTATGGGATAGGCCAGGAGATATAAATGCGAGGTGTCTGGTGAAAGCCCGTTGTATGCTCTCCAGTCGCTGAGAATATATTGCGTAGAAAGGGTCCCAGGCAACACTGGCATATTCCAGCCTGCTACGTACTAAGGCATTGTATAGGATCATTTTAGTTTTAATAGACCTTAATTCTTGCGTATTACGTTTAAGAAACCCTAACAATTGCGCAGCTTTTTTAACACAACTGTCTACATGTTGCTTGAATGTTAATTTTTTGTCCATTATCACTCCAAGATCCCGAATTTCATCAACCTTAGTTAGTGTTACGCTATTGATTTTATATGATGTTACACTAGCTTGTTTCTTTTTTGTGAATGTAATGTGGAAACATTTCTTGACGTTCAGAGCCATGCCATTTTTATTGCACCAATCTTGTATTCGATCCAAGTCACTTTGAACCGCGATCGAGTCGTTTGGTGAAGTTAACGTCTTATAAATCTTTAAATCGTCAGCGAACATTAAAAACTTGCAGTTTTGTATTTGATCAGCTATATCATTAATAATTTAAACGTGACTGCGCCATCGAAACGCGGAGAACTGCGTGGGCACGGAGATCTTTAAAACTAAGCGTTGCAGAGACCTAAAATTGTGTTGTGCTCTGTAGCCACGCCACCGTATATTATTTTTTTATAATGATATAACCCATTTTTATGTACGGCTGACGGTCATGACGTACATGCATTGTTTGTGAATGTACGACTTTTAATTTAAAAGAAAAAAGTAAATTAATGTGGCGTTGCTGCGGAAAATTCTCTGTAGCCACGCCACCTGTAATCAACGTTTGTAGGCACAATTTCAGATATTTCTCTGAAGTTAAATAATGTACGAACGCTGTGTATTATGTACATGAAGTGATAAGTCTGAAAAAATATGTTGATCACTACATATTATAAAACAAAGTTACCCGCCGCGTCTTTCCCTATGTATGCTTAGATCTTTAAAACTACGCAACGGATTTTGATGCAGGTTTTTTTAATAGATAGAGTGATTTAAGAGGAAGGTTTAAGTATATAATTTGCGGGCGGGCGAAGCCGCGGGCATCAGCTAGTTCTAAATAAAGTTTAATTCTAAACTCACAAATTGTCCCTTATAGTGTATGTAATGTATTTAGGTGATTACTTAACAGATTTCATAAATAGCAGTTATTTATTATAAATCCGTGTTATAACAATGGTTATAAAATATTTTTCTTTTTTTAAATTCAAAAAAAGTACGAGTTGAATAGATCCTGAAAATATATATATAAATGGGAATTAATGTTTGTATTTTTTAGTGTTCCGTAGTCAACTAGGAACCCTTATAGTTTGTCCGTCCGTCTGTCCGTCCTCGCTTAATCTCTGTGACCGTTAGCACTATAAAGCTGAAATTTGGTACCAATATGTATATCAATCACGCCGACAAAGTGGTAATAAAAATTGGAAAAAAATGTTTTATTAGGGTAGCCCCTCTATATGTAAAGTGGGAAGTGATTTTTTTTTTAATTTCAACCCTTACGTGTGATATATTGTTGGAAAGTTATTTAAAAATGAATAGGGGTTTCCTAAAATTATTTTTTGATAATGTCAATAATTTCGGAAATAATCGCTTCAAAAGTAAAAAACAATGTGTCCCTCTAGCTTTTGAACCATAAGTTTAGAAAATATGAAAAAAAAACTGAAAAGTAGAACTTTATAAGGACTTTCTAGGAAAATCATTTTGAACTTGATGGAAACAACAGTTTTTGTACAAAAAAGACAAAAAGTTGTACAAAATAATTTCTGGACCGGAACCCTACACTGAGCGTGGCCCGACACGCTCTTGGCCGGTTTTTTTTTAACGCGAATCACTTTATTAATCATGTCGTCATAACACTCCCATTCTAAATTACGACGGTAACAATATTATGTTATAAAATGATCCAATCCTCCACTTTCATTCGAAGTTGTTGTATATAAATAAAGCACTTGATTACATAATTAACTGTTTTTATTATATTTAAACATATTAATACTAGATAACAGATTGACACGCGTCACGGAGCCGCCGGTGAGAGAACATAGACATCAAAGAGCTCATTGTAAAGGTAGTATTATAAAGCTATAAGGCGGTAACACACATGCGTTCATATATTATCAACACCCTCTCCTGAACGCAAACCCATTCCAGCTGTGAGATGGCAGAGCTTCGGTCGATGAAGTCCCTTTGTCAATGCATCTGCTAACATGAACTCGGTACTTATGTACTCCACATATTTCTCCTTGGCAGCAACCTTTTCTTTCACAAAGTTGTAGCGAACAATTCAATCTATTCAATCCAATGTCAATAAGGGCAGCATTAAGTTTCTTATTCCACTGCCGGCTGGCTTGTTTCAGTCACATACTTTATTTTGAATTTCATAACAAGGTGGCAGTGACATGTAAATTTCTTTATCTACAACTGAAATAGCAATGCTGAAATAGCATCCATTTGATGAATTTAGTTTGTACTTAGCCGCTAAGCCAATCAAGTATCTGATGGATGAATAGCGTATAACCGGAGCGTAAACTTCATTATAATCTATGCCTTTTTTTTTTTTAGCTCTAACAAGTTTGTTGCCCGGGAGCCTTCATTTTTGAATTGTTGCCTGGTTTGTTTTGCCTCCAAACACGATGTACATATGTAGTCCTCATCTTGTGGCATAGTTTCACACCACGAGTATATTCTAGAATCTCATTAATATCGTTAAAATTAAGATGACCTAGTCTTTGGTGCCATAAATACTTGTCTTCAGCTGTAGCTGCCATTGCCTGCCCACTTTGGTAGGTGAGTAATTTGTAAGAATGATTTACTATCTTTGCATTGGCCACTATCTGATTATTCCTGTTCATTATTGAGCAACCGGTACTGTCAAATTCAACTTTATTACCATTCATTATAATCTTGCTCACAGAAAGTAAATTTGTGGATAAAGTAGGAATAAATAATACATTATTTACCTGAATACAGTCAGGTTCTCCTGTAATTTTATTTGGTACCTGGATATTTACAGTGCCACAGCTTTGTACGGTTAGAACTTTGTTGTCTGCGATCCTGATACTTTGTACAGGCGGTGCAGTTTCATTTTCTAGCCAGTCACGGTTCATTGTCATGTGGGCTGACGCTCCGGAGTCCACATACCAGCTACTGACATCATTTACAGATGTAGCTGAAAAAGCTGCGACAAAACCATTTTTGGTACCTTTGTCTTCCTTGTTTTTATTTTTAAACCAACATTGCTTGCCCATAGGGCATATTTGTTACAGTTGAAGCAACGGGGGCCTTTTGGTTTTCCTGAGTGACTGTCTCTATGTTGAGTATTGTTCATGAATTTCTTAGACTTTGCATAAAAAGCGGTAGTACTTTCTGATTTTGTTTTAACTTCTTGTAATAGCTTTGTTTTTATCAAATCAGCACTAATTTTTATGCCTGAGCTTTCTATACCCATAATCATAGGCTTATATTCATCCGACAACCCGGCCAACATTAGAGTTCCGAGCCACTCATCATCCACATTGAATCCTATTCCTCTCAATTTATGTGCTGTTGACATCAATCTGTTTATATATTCTTCTACATTTGAACTAGATTCAAGGTTGGTCATAATCAAATCTCTAAGAAGCCCTACTTTACGGAGCAGGCCAGTGTCTTCAAATGCTTTTAATAAATTTTCCCATACCTGCTTTGCTGTTTTCGCATCTTGAACATGGACGTATAATTGTGGATCTATTAATAAAATTATTTTTGTTCTGGCTTTAATGTCCTTTTTTGGGTCACAACTATCAGACTGTATACATTCCCACAATTCTTCATGTTGCAAATATGTTTCCATAGCAAATTTCCATGTGGAAAAATTGTCTCTTCCAGTCAATTTTTGAATTGTAAATGTGTTAGCCATTTTTTTAGCTTTTCGGACACAACTGGAAAAAAAAATTCTTTTGTTTTTTTTGCGGAATTTGCTTTTCACGGAATTATATTTTTACAGCTTTATTTTGAAAACTTTGATCAGGCAGGGACGGCCCATAACCTGTTGTATATAAATAAAGCACTTGATTACATAATTAACTGTTTTTATTATATTTAAACATATTAATACTAGATAACAGATTGACACGCGTCACGGAGCCGGTGAGAGAACATAGACATCAAAGAGCTCATTGTAAAGGTAGTATTATAAAGCTATAAGGCGGTAACACACATGCGTTCATATATTATCAACAGAAGTATATCCTATACTGCTCCAAGTTTAGAAATTTGTCAAAAAGTAACATTTCTAAAGGAACATCGTCCAGAGATATAATAAAACTAGTATTTGCGTGGGTGCGCGAGCTGCGCGCAGCTCGCGTGTTGTCGTGTTCTTGAGAAGTATTCCTTACCATCATAAAATTTTGAGAATCCATAGGAATCCTTAAAATAATTGGAAAATCCGTTACAACTACCCTTATATCAGTATGAAAACACTTAAGAACCCCTAAAACATTCTAAAAACCAATTAAAAAAAATATTACCTATAAAATCCAAGTAAAATTAAAGTAAAAAACCTAATTTAAAAACTCAGACCCATTAAAAAAACACTACCAAAAAGTTTGCTTGTCGTCGCCCTGAGTTTCGCTTCACCCACTCAACCTTCGTTGCGCTGCGGAGGTCGCCGGCTCGCTTCGCTCGCCACCTCCCCCCTTCGCTCCACTCGGTCTCGCAGGTTCGCTCCACTCAGAACCTACCCCCACCGGACAGGTTTCGACGCCTACTATAATATTTGTTCAAACACATACTGGCTATCTCTGACCGTTACGAAGTTATAGCCCTTTTATTTTTAGGGGAGGTTGGGGAGGGGAGGATACCCTCCGTTTACAAATTTAAACGCTCCTCATTAATAATTTATAGTAAAAATCAAAAAGCCGCTACGTGTCCTAGTTTCTGAGATACGATGGGGGGAGGGGTGAAGGGGGGGAGAGTGGGGAGTTTTGAAAAATGATTTTGACTAACGCGTTACCCCTTCATATGAATCTGAAAAAAAAAATGTTCCAAGTCTTTCAATTTCCGAGATTCGCCTAAAGGGGGTGAAAAGGGGGGCAAGGGGGGCAATTTTGAAAACTGGTTTTTACTTTCCCGAGCCTCCTCTATACGAATCTGAAAAAAAAACGTTCCAAATCCCTTGGTTTCCGAGATACGATAGGGAGGGGTGAGAAGGGGGGCGAAAAGGGGAGGTTTGGCACTTTTCCCATACTCGCGAGAGTCACTTGTTTACGAATCTGTCAAAATATACCCACCTCCCCATCCACCATCTGGGAGAACAATTATGTCAGTCAGTGAGTGGTAATCGAGCTTTATATAGTATAATTGTCCGAAATGACATAATTTGTACATACTTTTCCATTACAAGCCCTTACTTTACAATCAGTTATTGTTACATCTATAATCATAAATATTGCTGAATTGCTCAAAGAATTTACACCATAGCCAGATAATGTAAGCTAATTTAATGGTAGAATACATTTTCTGGTTTCAGTTTTTTCGCAGACTGACCAAATTTTTGAACACAATTGCACTGAAAATTTCATCATATAGATTTCCTAGAACTGAACTTCAAACCATAAGTGTATTTTAAATATTATTGTCGAAAAAAATAAAATAATAGCATTCATTTGAAAATGTCCTTAAAAATTCAAAATCATAAAACTAGTGGAAATCAAAGCACTTGTGTGCGTGCATGCACCGCCAAATTTATGTGTGTGCTAACTGCTACTATCTAGGTTGTTGAACTGAATTGTGCTGTTGCAATAGCCACACGTTCGCTTTTTCGTGGTGGACAGGAAACAAATTTTATTTAAAAAAAAATGTGTTTTTTTCATAATATCGAAAATATTATCGATTCTAAACCATCTCTGAAAATTTGGCCAGTCATTGAAAACTAACCCTGTATGTACAAATAGGGAAAATGCATGAAATACAAAACTCTTTTTCCAAAAAAAAAAACCGACTTCAAAAAACAAAAAAGTTTGACCTTTGTTTGATTCATATAGTTTTTTTTTGTCACCGACTTCTAAGGTAAAGTTATTTTTCACTTTTTTGTGTTTTTGAAGTCGGTTTTTTTTTGAAAAAAAAGTTTTTTTTTGTTTTTCCATTTTTAGTTGCAATATCCTGTACAAATATTTGCTATGCATTTATTTTACATTGTTAACAATACATGTCATGGTAATAGGCTTATCCCCAATAAATGGAACTTAACATACCTAAACTGTCGAAATTTGGGTGTAATGTACACATCTGCGTAACCCTCAGAGCATACAGGCGTGATGTTACGTCATGATGTTGCCTAAACAATAAACATCCAAGCGATTGCAGCAATCACGACCGCTTTACCGTCTAGTTTTGAAGAGTTCCAATGTATATCTCCGAAGATCAGCATCAGATCGTCACCAAATTTAAATGCGACCATCTCAGAAGTATACTCTATCAAATAAAAAAAAGAATTTTGAGAATCGCTCCACAAATGGAGGAGAAATCGGCTACGGACGTTTCAACTGTCGATGTCGTAGAAAATTGCAGGAGTTTAATAATATTTTTGAGCGACAAACAGTAGTTGAACTTAGCTTTTAATACTTTTCTTGGGTTGATAGTACTGTATTTTATTGATTTAAGTGAAGAAAAAATTACGTGCATTTAATATATAATATAGTAGAATACTAATAACTTACATAAGTACTTACGACGACCTCGATGGCGCAATGGTAGATGCATTTGGCCAGAGTGTGGGTTCGATCCCCGGTCGGGTCAATTTGGGAATCGAATTTTTCTAAATTGGCTTGGGTCTGGGTATTTGTGGTACTATCGAGGTCTTTTCCGCCTGACCATTTTAAATATTTTTCGCTTAAATCATGCGGAGGCGCCGAGTCACGCCCCCTTAAAGTTTGGGCCTATTAGGAAAGCGTCAACTTTGGCGCGCAAAATAACAATAACTCTCGTTTGGTGTGCTTAGAATAAATTAGCTTAGTGGTGGTCAGGCGGGAGTGTCCTCGATAGTACCTTCGTTGGTTCTGATTTTCATAACACAAGTGCCTAAGCTAAGTAATTGGGGTCAGATCAATGAATATGATGTTGTCTGATATTTATATATTCATTTATATTTAAGGATTTTTTTTCATACGTACATACTGCATAGCATTCGTACATTGGGTATATTCAGAATTTATTAATTTATGAAATCTGTTTTGTTTATGTTTTTCCTCTCAATCTGAAGTAATTGCTAAAATACATTTGTTTAAAACACTTTAATATAGATACATTTATGAGTAGATACATTAATGACCTTGTGCACAAAATTCGATTTTGTGCAGCCTATATCCTGCACAAACAAGCACTTTCAGAGCATGAGAAGTGAAAAACAAATTATCACATAGCAACATTAAATACTAGGACATTAAAATCACGTGAAAGATAATACGAATTAGACAGTGTGCTACAAAATATTAAATGGGATATAATCGGCTTATCGGAGATTAGGATCAGGTGAACAAATTGAAAAGTGTGATGATTTATATTGTATTCCAAAAATGAAACTCCAAGAAGATATGGGGTCGGATTCCTTGTGAAATAATATCTCAAAGATAATATTCTAGAACTTATTGGAATTTCAATCCGAATATCAGTTCTGAATATTGAGTTACCCAAATTCAAACATCCCATTTCATTAGTGCAATTTTATACCCCTACCGAAATTCCAGAAGAAGAAACAAAAGAACTTTTCATTCATGAACTGAGATAAGTCATGGGAAAAGTGCAAAAAACAATAATTTTAATTGGAGATCTAAATGCCATTGCCATAGTAATGTCAAAACCTGTTACTACGTTCATAGAGCTTTTCACAGATACAGCCTTTTACAAACCTACAATTTACAGTTTTAAAAATAATACTGTTATACATTATACAGGTTAAAAATAATACTGTTATACAGGCTGTTTGGCTTATGGACCGACACAATTTTTCCAGCTAGGCATTAGCTAGGTTCTACCTGTACATCTTATGTCCTAAATGTCACGGTTGGAGACATGTTTTTTTTTCAATAAAAAAAGTAGGTACCCAAAATGTTTCCTTTAATTCCAAATAACTTCTTCGCATGTGGGTGTAATGGCACAATATTTTGTTGTATTCTCCAGTCTTTTTAAACTAAATAAATCTTTGCTTGATAAAACTGGTTTCAAGAAAATTTATATTTCTAAAAGTTTTTGTTTTTTAAATGTATGAAATTTTACAACATCTAAATGGGTCCACCCTTTATAGCAGAACTTTTTATGTCATAATATTACTTTGGATAACAGCGGGTAGCATAAACTTTATTTCGCAGAAAATCGTTTGGCAGACACTCATTTATCATACATTCAAAACTCATAATTTTGTAAGTCGGAATCATCTTTAGGCATAAATTTCATATGCATAAGAATTAAAAGTAGAACCATCTTAGCGCAGAAAGTTCACAGCCAGAATCATCTTTTGGCATAAATTTTATATCGATAGTCACTAAAAGCAGAACTATCATATCTCAGAAAGTTTACAGTTAAAATCATCTTTTGGCATACATTTCTTATGCTTAACAATGAAAAGACTCATCTAACATCCACATCACAGAAAATTCATTAAAACAGTTGATTGTGAACATGTGGTTTTTATTTTCCTGTAAGCAGGAGGCAAACATGCAAAAAAGCATACATCTTGCATGCAGAAAGCATGCAGTATGCAAACAAGCATGCAGTATGCAAACATGCAAACCAGCATACAATATGAAAACATGCAAACCAGCATACACCATCATTCATGCAGCAAGCATACACCATTCATGCAAGCATGCATGCAGCATGCAAGCAAGCATGCAACATGCAGCAGGCATGGTTTATGTCACGGCTCCGGCACTGCGGGGCTCCGGCGGTCCCACGCGAGCTTATAGTCGCAGATGTGTTTAACGCTCACCACCGCAGCTTCGGCTGCCTCAGCAGCGGCGGCGAGTGTTACAACAACCTGCTCCTCAACTCGCGGGCCGCCTCGCCCCTCCGCGCCTACGCAATTTTAAATTACACTCTAGGGGTAGGGCAGACAAGACTACGTAAAGTCGGTTTTGGAGCGATTCGTTTCTGTCACTAACTGTTGTAGTCCATCATATTGACTTTTTGAGACAATATTTAAATGTTTGGTTAAAAATGCTATTTAATAGAAATGGCAATAATGCCAAATACATTTAGATATTATAACTTTATATTACTACTTCGGTATTGTCCGATGTATGTGTTCTGTTCACTTGTATCGAGGGTGCAGGTTTAATAGAAAAGACCAATTACGACTGCAGTTTATTTGCGACTAAACTTCTCTGTATCACGGGCGCAGCCGTGCGTCACCAATAATATATTCGCTGAGTAAGCTTGTACATAAATTGTGTCCCTACAGTAGCCCCCTTCTTAAAAGAAGTACACACTAAGTACATACATATATTTTTCAACAACAATCTTATCAAAAATTATATCTAATTACAAGGGTTTTTTTTTTTTTTTTTAAATCTAAACACCATTATACCTTTGCACAATCCAATTTTATCTTGAAGGAGTAAATGACACATGACACAAAATCACTCAACACTAATACACATCTGGGTTACGGGGTACAGTCGGCGGCGGCGCTGTTTGCAGCTTTACGACTGGCAGACTCCAACCGGCCGCGACTGCTTCCTTCTGAAACCAGCCTCGTACCCGTTTCTTGCATTGGCCTCTGATTAAATACAGAATCAAAATTCCCATGAGAACGGCGCACACAATCACAATGATTTCCAAAGTTCCAACTCTTTGTCCCATCATCTCGTTAGACACCGTTTGTGCTATGGCGACATTGTTCTGTTGTGGTTTACTTTGGCTCCAACCCATTTTTAATTACAGAGATATTTTAAATAACAGTTGTAGTTCGTAAGGTCTTATTCTAGCAATCTACTAGAACATTTTGCCTTAACTATGAATAATCTAAGTCAACACTTTTTTATGAAACTTTGCATTTGGCTGGCCTGAATAAACATCGTTTCGTATGCCAGAATTGCATTAATTCATAGTTTTACAAAGTGCTTCTTTATTGACAATATGCAAAATAATTGAAGTGTTACCTATTTGCTGATTGTATAATAATATCTAAAACCTATATTTTTTTACTTAATTGCATTAATTAAATCGTAGTGTTGTTTTTAAGCAGGAATCGAACCTGTACTTTTGTAACACTATGGCTTACTGTACCATCAGTTATAACATACATAGTTTTTATTGTGCAAACCTTATCGGCCGCCTAACCGTTCTACCGCTGTGTGTGGTATAAGTTACTGGCTTAGTACTACTAGTATTATAATTAAACAGTTTATTATTAGGATTAGCTACGACACAATCTTTTTCTTGCTGTTTTAGTGGAAGGGTTCCGTCATTAACTACGTATGCCGGTTTTAACCTATCGATTGATATCTTCACACGCTTATTTGCTATTTGCAACAAGAAATACTTTTCTTTTCTCTCTAAAACCTGATATGGACCATCATAGGGAGGCTGTAAGGATCTTTTCACCAGATCTACTCTTACAAAAACATGTGAACAAGTCTTCAAATCTGAATGAACAAATATAGTCCTTGCATCTCTCTGTTTAGTTGGTCTCGGCCTAAGGTTTTCGATGATATTCCTAATTTTGTTTACATATTCGTTTGAATCACTAACGCTTATGCTATTGTCACCGTAAAAATCCCCGGGTAACCGTAATGTCTTCCCAAATGCTAATTCCGCGGCACTGACACCAGTGTCGCTCCGCGGTGTTGCGCGTAGCCCAAACATAACTGTCTGCAACTCTTCAACCCACGTACCACTGTCCCTTCTGGCCATCAGTGCTGCTTTTAACACGCGATGGAACCTTTCTACAGTGCCGTTCGCTTGCGGGTGATACGCTGTAGTTCTTAATTTATTTATTCCTAGACATTTCATTAACTCATTAAACAAGCTGCTTTCGAACTGTCTGCCCTGATCTGTAGTAACCCTTACCGGACAACCGTACCTCGAAATCCAACCTTCGTACAACGTCTTGGCTACCGTACTAGCGTAAATGTCTCTGATTGGAAAAGCTTCCGGCCAGCCTGTAGCCCTATCTACCACGGTAAGGCAATACCTATAATTATCAGGTGACGTAGGTAATGGTCCTACTAGATCAACATGTATATGCTCGAAGCGCCCGCTACTTTCGTATTGTCCTAGTCCTGATACCGTATGACGTATAACCTTCGACTTTTGGCATTGAACGCAGGTTTTGGCCCACTGTCCTACGTCTATGTTCATACTTGGCCAAAAATACTTAGACGACACTAATTTCCGAGTAGTACGAACTCCAGGATGGCACAAACCGTGTATCGTCTGAAATGCCCTTTTCCTAAAAGCTACTGGTAGATATGGCCTTGCAACTGAAGTAGACAGTTCGCACATCACCTCACTTTGACAGTCGGGTAAAAGAATTCGCTTAAATTGCATTACTTTGTTTTCTTTTGATAAGAGCAATGTCAGCTCGTCATCCGTCCGTTGCGCCAATGCTAATTCGCTGAAATCGAGCGCTGTTGGACATGTGATAGCTTCAACCCGAGACAGTGCATCCGCTGCTGTATTATCACTACCGACAATGTGCTGTATATCTGTCGTGAACTCACTGATAAACATAAGTTGTCTAACGCGTCTAGTTGTCTCTTTGTCACTGGGTTTTTTTGTGAACGCATAAACTAATGGTTTATGGTCCGTGTAAATTACAAAAGATCTGCCTTCTACCATATAACGAAAATACTGATCCGCCGAATAGATAGCTAGAAGCTCCCTGTCGTATGTGCTGTATTTAAGTTGCACATCACTGAGTTTTTTAGAATAATAACCTAAGGGGCACCAGTGTGAGTCAACCTTAACTTGCAACACGGCACCAACACAGTCGTTCGACGCATCCGCCCATATTGCAAGCTCGGCGTTCATTATCGGATACGATAGCATAGTTGCATTCTGTAGGCTAGTTTTGCATTTCGCAAACGCAATGTCTGCTTCTGGCGACCAGTTAATTATTGACTTATCTTTCTTTTTTGCCTTCTGTAAATACGTATTTAACGCAGCTTGATATTCCGCTGCCCTAGGTAAACTGGACCTATAAAAATTTACCATTCCCAAGAAACGCCGTAACTGATCTACCGTTTTGGGTTTTGGGAAATCGATTATTGCCTGCACTTTGTTTGGTAATGGTTTGATTCCTGATGACGTGACCTCGTAACCTAAAAATTCTAGTTTTTCTTTTCCGAAACTACATTTCGCCATATTGATAGTTATACCGAATCGGTTTAATCGCTCAAATATCGCCTTTAAGTGTAACTTATGAAGCTTGGGCGTCTCACTAGCAACGATGATGTCATCTATGTAACAGAAGTAGAAATTAGACTCTACTTGACCTTCTGCACCTAATTTGAATTGTGCATCTATCCCTTGTAATACCACGTTATTCATATATCGCTGAAATGTTTGCGCGGCATTCCGTAAACCAAAGGTCATACGCGTAAACTCATACAACCCAAAGGGAGTGGTTATGGCTGTTTTTTCTACGTCTTCCGGTGCAATTACAATATTGTGATACGCTCTATTTAAATCTAAACGCGAGAATATGTACTTATTGCCTAAAATATACGTAAAGTCGTTTATCCGCGGAATAGGATACCTGTCAGGTATTGTTATAGCATTCAAGGCCCTATAATCACCGCAAGGACGAATCTGCCCATCCTTTTTGGGTACCACATGCAGCGGACTGGCCCATGGACTTTTCGACGGCCTGCATATCCCCATTTCCTGCATGCGCCGAAACTCCTCCTTTACCTTGACATATTTCTCTGGGGCTAACGGTCTAGCTCGAGCGAATACTGGAGGTCCGTGTGTCTCAATGTAATGTAACACCGCATGTGGGGGTTCCTCCTTAAAAGACACTGGTTTAGTGATCTCAGGAAACTCGGCTAGTATATCCGAATAAATGCAAGTGTTATCAATCGTAGTTAAGGATGGTCCCTTCCACTTTACAATTAAACCTAATGCACTTAAACTAGTTACTTCATCTATGAGTCGTCGGCCACTTAAATCTACTAGTAATTTATACTTTGTTAAAAAATCTGCACCTATTATGGGCTGATTTACATCTGCTACAATGAAATGCCAAGTATACGGACGTCTTAATCCCAAACTTAGAGTTAATGTCTCAATACCGTAAGTTTTTATTATTGTACCGTTAGCGGCATATAATGTAAAGTTAGACCTATTACTATCATAATAACTACGCAAACGATTTTTCTTCACAGGTATTACAGACACGTTAGCTCCCGTATCAATTAAAAATCTCATACCTGTTTTCTTATCACATACTACTAGGCGGTTGTATACCGTGCAACGTCCCGCCGTCGGCTGCACCAGATCTAGTTTCCCGCCGACTTCTCCTGTCCCTTGCTCCAATTACAGGGCTTCACGCACTTTGTTGCATTCTCCCTGTAACGATAGTGGTAAAAACACAACCAATTAGCACTTTTCCTCTCAGCACCCTCATCACCATGCTTCGATGCCGATCTCGATCGCCGGCTGCCGTTGTCCCAACGCTTTCTGCCTCTGCCACGCTCCAGACCTGCGAGACGCAGGTTGATCTTCGCCAGCTCCCCCAGGATGTGACTGATGTCTGATGATCCATCATTCCTTTTCCCTGTAGTTTTTTCCTGGACCTCCACTGCTTTGATCTCTGCTACTGTTGATGAGCCCTCTCTCGTACTTTCCAGCACCTTGTCTGCTATCGTGGCGAGCACATCCAAATCCTTTGAGTCAGACACTGCCAGCACAGCCCGCACTGATTTCGGCAGGTGTGATTGCCACATCAACTTTAGGGTATCGTCAGGCACTTTTTCTCTGGCTAACTCACGCATTCGTCGCAGCAAATGTGATGGCCGCTGGTCCCCTAACTCCATTTCGCTGATCAACTTCTGCAATTTCCTTGTCTCCGACTCCTCGAACACCTCCAGTAGCCTTTCCTTCAGCGTCTGATACTTCCGAGACTCCGGCGGGGCAAGCAACAAATCGCTCACCTGCTGTATAGCAGCCTTGCTTAATTTAGTAACAACCAGATTCTGTTTGGCTGCATCACTCAGTCTTTGATTTTCTACCGCGGCCTCGAACTGGACAAACCAGAGTCGCGTTTGGTCTGTCCAAAACTCGGGAATACGCGATGAGACAGTTATGCTGGCCAGCGCCTTTTCGTTGGCATCGCCGGACATGTCATCTTTCACACCTTGCGCACGTGGCGTAACACTTTGTTGAGGATTCATTTCCGTTTCAGTCTATGCACGCACCTCGCCAAAATGAAATTTTCACAGGGGTCACCTCTTTAGATATTATAACTTTATATTACTACTTCGGTATTGTCCGATGTATGTGTTCTGTTCACTTGTATCGAGGGTGCAGGTTTAATAGAAACGACCAATTACGACTGCAGTTTATTTGCGACTAAACTTCTCTGTATCACGGGCGCAGCCGTGCGTCACCAATAATATATTCGCTGAGTAAGCTTGTACATAAATTGTGTCCCTACATACAATTATTCCAAATGAAATTCTGCTATCTTCGTAATATGCCAAGACAAATTGTGCGAAATTTGAACATTGCCAAAGGTAATTATGCCAAATAAAATTCTGCCATCTTAAAAGTATGCCATTGTAAATTCGGAAATACAAACATTCGGCCAAACAATAACTATATTAAATATTTTTTATGCCTTAAAAATATTCGTATAAAGAAGATTATGCCAAGTGTGTTATGCCAAATAAATTTCGGAGCATCAAGATTCTGCCAGATAGAAGGAACCCCATCTAAATACAGTATAAAAAAAAAACTAAAAGTCATTTTAAACTTAGCTTTATTTTAGAAAAGTTCTTTAGTTGATACCCTTCTAGCGGTATGCTACATGTCACAATAAACAATTCATTAAGTAATAAATCTTGTTCAAATTTGATTCAAATTAACCCAATATTTATTTTGTGACATTACACCCACAATCGAAAAAGTTATTTTGAATTAAAGCAAACATTTCGGGTATTTGTTTCAATTAGAAAAACAATAATATATGTAACCAACCGTGACATTTGGGACATAGGATGTATGGGTAGACCTAGCTAATGACCTCCCAAACCCCTGGAAAAATTGTGTCGGTCCATAAGCCAAACACCCTGTACCTATATACGAATTTTGAACAGTAATAGGAACGAGGTGATTTGGGTTGTAATGTCGATTTCAACCGTGCGACCAACTCATAATATTTGATGAAACTTTGCCAGGAATTAGTTGTAATTTGTTACTATACACACGTCTTTTCGTGAATTTGTTGCAAAAAAATACTAAGACGCTATGACAAGGAATAGTTGGCCGCTAGAACCGCCACTTGCCGTAGTCATCGTCCCTGATGGCGGTCAAATGATGCATCAAAAGAAAGGTCTTAATTTGGTGCATAAACGTCAAAACGTAAATAAACAAAAAGTTATGCAATATTTAGTTACCAGGTTATGGGTAGGTAGGTACCTCAACATAAATATCAAATTAATAGAGGTCATTGTGTATGGACATTGAGTTGCTAATTCGTTGCAGTGAATAAACAGAAAAAAAATACTAGAAAGTAGGTTAAATAATTTTGTTAGAGTCGGTTTTAGTTGGCCGCTCAGACATGTCGGTGAACTTAGCAGATCATTTCCCAGCAGAGCATAAAAAAATGTGAGTTCTATTTGCATGCAGCATAGTCCTAGAGTTCCTGATACTTTTCAGAAATAGTTCTGCCCTTTTTCAGGAAAAAAAGTCAAACGAAAATATGATCTGCTAACTTCCGGTAGCAGATCATTTTTTCCAAAACTAAAATTTTGAAAGTGTTATAGGCGCACAAAGATGAATTCTATAGTTCCTAATACATTTTTGATATAGTTCTGTGAATATAAAAAAAAAAAAGAAACATAGTAACTTAAAACCAGAAAAAAGTCGATATATACATACAAATGGCAATTATTACATAAAACGTGGATTCTCTTAGATTTTTTGAGGCACTATCTGTAGTTTAGACGTCGAAGTAACAATTAAAATCTTATATGAAAAAAAAACTCGATCTAAAGTGTAACCAGAGCATGGCTGAAGCCTTAGATTAGCGAAATAATGATAAAATTCTATGTTTGAATCATAAAGTTCAAAATAAATTAAGTATAGTATTCCGGACAGACAACTCTTCAGTTTTAAATACAACAATAACAGGGCTACTAAAACCCATGGCAAGAACTCCTAGAATTCGTACTAAAATATCAGCAGAGCATGGTTGAAAATTAAGATTAGCAAAAAACATGAAAATTAGTGTCCGCATAAAAAAAAAAAATATATTACTTGCATTTAGAACCCAGAAGTCTAAGCTTTCTAATACTATTTTAATAGTGCTACACAAAACAATTTAAAGAAAACTTAGAACTCACATTCAGATATCAGCAGAGCATGGTTGAAGATAAAGATTAGCAAAAATCATGAACAGATTTTGTGTTCGCATATGAAAATCAATAATTAATTACGAGTACCACTAAGAACCTAGAACTCCTTGGTTTCTGAAAATTTATTATAAATGCTATAAAATGACATAAAAAGTAAGCCCAGAACTCACACTCAGATATCAGCAGAGCATGGTTGAAGATTTGATTTGCAGATATCATGAACAGATTTCGTTTTCGCCTATAAAAATCAATAAATAATTACAAGTAGCAATAAGAACCTAGAACTCCACGGTTTCTGAAAATTTATTATAAATACTATCAAATGACATAAAAAGTAAGCCCAGAACTCACACTCCGATATCAGCAGAGCATGGTTGAAGATTTGATTTGCAGATATCATGAACAGATTTCATGTTCGCTAACAAAAAATTTATTATTAATTTTGGATAGTATGAGTGACCTAGAACTCCTCGGTTTTAGGTACAACAATATCAATTCTATAGAAAAACATGAAAAGTAAACCTAGAACTCACACTCAGATATCAGCAGAGCATGGTTGAAAATTTGATTTGCAGATATCATGAACAGATTTCGTGTTTGCCTATAAAAATCAATAAATAATTACAAGTAGCAATAAGGACCTAGAACTCCTCGGTTTCAGATACCTTAATAGTAGTTGTATAAAAAAACATAACAAAAAAACCTTGAACTTACACTGAGGTATCAGCAGAGCATGGTTGAAGATTAAGATTTGCAGAAATCATAAACAGATTTCGTGTTCGCATATGAAAATCAATAATTAATTACGAGTACCACTAAGAACCTAGAACTCCACGGTTTCTGGTACATTATTATAAATGCTATCAAACGACATGAAAATTAACAATAGAACAATAGAACTCACACTCAGATATCAGCAGAGCATGGTTGCAAATTTAAACTAGCAGAAATTATGACCAGATTTAGTGTCCGCATAAAAAAAATATAATTAATTTTGGGTAGTATAAAAGACAAAGAACTCCTCGATATCAGATACCACAATTAAAGTTCTATAAATTAACATGAAAATTAAACCTAGAACTCACACTCAGATATCAGCAGAGCATAGTTGAAGATTTGATTTGCAGAAAGAATAGCCAGATTTAGTAATCGCATAAAAAAAAACAATAATTAATTTTGAATAGAATTGAGGACCTAGAACTCCTCTGTTTCAGATACTTTAATAGTAGTTGTATAAAAAAAAAAAAGTAAACCTAGAACTCACACTGAAGTATCAGCAGAGCATGGTTAAAGATTAAGATTTGCAGAAATCATGAACAGATTTCGTGTTCGCATATGAAAATCAATAATTAATTACGAGTACCACTAAGAACCTAGAACTCCTTGGTTTCTAAAAAAATATTATAAATGCTATCAAATAACATAAAAAATAGCCCAGAACTCACACTCAGATATCAGCAGAGCATGGTTGAAGATTTGATTTGCAGATATCATGAAAAGATTTCGTGTTCGGAAATAAAAAATTAATTATTAATTTTGGATAGTATAAGGGACCGAGAACTCCTCGGTTTTAGGTACCACAATATTGATTCTATAAAAAAGCATGAAAAGTAAACCTAGAACTTACACTCAGATATCAGGAGAGCATGGTTGAACATTTAGGTTTGCAGAAAGAAAGGCCAGATTTAGTGTTTGCATAAACAAATTAATAATTAATTTTGAATAGTATTGAGGACCTAGAACTCCTCGGTTTCAGATACCTGAATAGTAGTTGTATAAAAAAACATAATAAAGAAACCTAGAACTCACACTGAGGTATCAGCAGAGCATGGTTGAATATTAAGATTTGCAGAAATCATAAACAGATTTCGTGTTCGCATATGAAAATCAATAATTAATTACGAGTACCACTAAGAACCTAGAACTCCATGGTTTCTGAAAATTTATTATAAAAACTATCAAATGACATAAAAAGTAAGCCCAGAACTCACACTCCGATATCAGCAGAGCATGGTTGAAGATTTGATTTGCAGAAAGAATAGCGAGATTTAGTGTTCGCATAAAAAAATCAATAATTAATTTTAAATAGTTTTGAGGACCTAGAACTCCTCTGTTTCAGATACCTTAGTAGTAGTTGTATCAAGAAACATAACAAAGAAACCTAGAACTCACACTGAGGTATCAGCAGAGCATGGCTGAAGATTTAGATTTGCAGATATCATGAACAGATTTCGTGTTCGCATATGAAAATCAATAATTAATTACGAGTACCACTAAGAACCTAGAACTCCTTGGTTTCTAAAAAAATATTATAAATGCTATCAAATAACATAAAAAATAGCCCAGAACTCACACTCAGATATCAGCAGAGCATGGTTGAAGATTTGATTTGCAGATATCATGAAAAGATTTCGTGTTCGGAAATAAAAAAATAATTATTAATTTTGGATAGTATAAGGGACCGAGAACTCCTCGGTTTCTGATACTTTATTAGAAACCCTATCAAATAACATAAAGAGTAACCCTAGAACTCACACTCAGATATCAGCAGAGCATGGTTGAACATTTAGGTTTGCAGAAAGAAAGGCCAGATTTAGTGTTTGCATAAACAAATTAATAATTAATTTTGAATAGTATTGAGGACCTAGAACTCCTCGGTTTCAGATACCTGAATAGTAGTTGTATAAAAAAAACATAATAAAGAAACCTAGAACTCACACTGAGGTATCAGCAGAGCATGGTTGAATATTAAGATTTGCAGAAATCATAAACAGATTTCGTGTTCGCATATGAAAATCAATAATTAATTACGAGTACCACTAAGAACCTAGAACTCCATGGTTTCTGAAAATTTATTATAAAAACTATCAAATGACATAAAAAGTAAGCCCAGAACTCACACTCCGATATCAGCAGAGCATGGTTGAAGATTTGATTTGCAGAAAGAATAGCGAGATTTAGTGTTCGCATAAAAAAATCAATAATTAATTTTAAATAGTTTTGAGGACCTAGAACTCCTCTGTTTCAGATACCTTAGTAGTAGTTGTATCAAGAAACATAACAAAGAAACCTAGAACTCACACTGAGGTATCAGCAGAGCATGGCTGAAGATTTAGATTTGCAGATATCATGAACAGATTTCGTGTTTGCCTATAAAAATCAATAAATAATTACAAGTAGCACTAAGGACCTAAAACTCCTCGGTTTCTTATACTTTATTATAAACGCTATCAAATTACATGAAAATTAACAATAGAACTCACACTCAGATATCAGCAGAGCATGGTTGAAGATTAAGATTTGCAGAAATCATGAACAAATTTCGTGTTCGCATATGAAAATCAATAATTAATTACGAGTACCACTAAGAACCTAGAACTCCTTGGTTTCTAAAAACGTATTATAAATGCTATCAAATGACATAAAAAATTAGCCTAGAACTCACACTCAGATATCAGCAGAGCATGGTTGAAGATTTGATTTGCAGATATCATGAACAGATTTCGTGTTTGGAAATAAAAAAATAATTATTAATTTTGGATAGTATAAGGGACCGAGAACTCCTCGGTTTCTGATACTTTATTAGAAACCCTATCAAATAACATAAAGAGTAACCCTAGAACTCACACTCAGATATCAGCAGAGCATGGTTGAACATTTAGGTTTGCAGAAAGAAAGGCCAGATTTAGTGTTTGCATAAAACAATAATTAATTTTGAATAGCATTGAGGACCTAGAACTCCTCGATTTCAGATACCTTAATAGTAGTTGTATAAAAAAACATAACAAAGAAACCTAGAACTCACCCTGAGGTATCAGCAGAGCATGGCTGAAGATTTAGATTTGCAGATATCATGAACAGATTTCGTGTTTGCCTATAAAAATCAATAAATAATTACAAGTAGCACTAAGGACCTAGAACTCCTCGGTTTCTTATACTTTATTATAAAGGCTATCAAATTACATGAAAATTAACAATAGAACTCACACTGAGGTATCAGCAGAGCATGGCTGAAGATTTAGATTTGCAGATATCATGAACAGATTTCGTGTTTGCCTATAAAAATCAATAAATAATTACAAGTAGCACTAAAGACAAATGCCTAAAAAATATAATTGTTCCGAAATTAACGAACTGCATAAACGAATGTCTGCTGCGCGGCATTTTTCCGAACACGCTTAAAGTTGCCAAAGTCAGCCCTATTTTTAAATCGGGCAGTAGGACTGATCCAGGTAACTACAGACCAGTGTCGGTTTTACCTGTATTATCAAAAATTTTTGAGCGTGTTTTGTACAGCCGTCTAAATGCATACCTTCTTGAGAAAAAGTTCCTAATCGACGAACAATACGGCTTTCGTTCGAAATCTAGCACTCTTACAGCTACAGTAGACTTGGTAACTAAAATCAAAACGCATATAGATCAAAAGGATGTTGTATTGGGGGTATTTATTGATTTAAAAAAAGCATTCGACACCGTATGCCACCACAAACTTCTCCAAAAATTAAACAACATAGGAGTCACAGATAAAGCCCTAGAAATGTTTACATCTTATTTACAAAATAGACAACAAGTAGTTAAAATAGATAAATACACTAGTTCCATAAAAAACGTACCATACGGCTGTCCCCAAGGCTCAATTTTAAGTCCGTTACTTTTCTTAATCTATATAAATAATATAAACAAAATAGGGTTAACGGGTCACCTAACTTTATACGCGGACGATACATGCCTCTTCTATTTCGATAAATCTATCCACACTATTATAACAAACGCTCAAAAAGATCTTGCTATACTCAGTGAGTGGCTTAAATACAATTTACTTACAATAAATACGTCCAAAACAACATACATGATTTTCACCGCAAAAAACAAACCACTACCAGACTTCCCGCCCCTTACTATTAACAATGACATAATAAAAAGATCGAGCCACGAAAAATATCTCGGTCTGAGGGTAGACGACAAACTCACATGGAAACTGCACATCGAACATGTAAAATCAAAATTAACGTCATTACTAGCATCATTACGCAAAATCTCAAATTGTATCCCAAGTAAAATACGTACTATTATTTATAACTCATTAGTAAAATCACATCTCGAGTACCTTATTGAAATATGGGGATCTGCTGCAAAAACTATTCTAATGCCTTTACAACGAACCCAGAACAAAATTATAAAAACATTATACCATTATCACTTCCTTACTCCAACTAAAACACTATTTGAAAAAACCAAATTATTCAATCTCAAACAACTATACACATACGGTACCTGCATTCTAATAAAAAAAATCACCACGAACAGTGTACAATCAAAACTAAAATTACATAAAAAAACAATATCACACAACCTAAGGAATAAAAATAAATTACAACGAAGACAAGCTCGGACTAACTACGGTAAAAAAACCATATTGTTCGAAGGAGCACAGCTGTTTAACGACCTACCAAATGACGTAAAAGATTGTGATAATATTAACAGATTTAAACTAAAACTGAGAAAATACGTTTATGAAATGTAGTCATACCGCAAATTAAATGTTAGCAATTACATACTTCCTATATATTTGTTTTGTATAACTTCACCAACACGCATCGGAGGCAAAATGTCTTTATTTAGATTTATAAAAATTACTTTGTATCTCATTTTAAATGAACCTATGTATTGTTCTTATGAGAATAAATTCTTCTTTAAACCGAAAGACCTAGAACTCCTCGGTTTCTTATACTTTATTATAAACGCTATCAAATTACATGAAAATTAACAATAGAACTCACACTCAGATATCAGCAGAGCATGGTTGCAAATTTAAACTAGCAGAAATTATGACCAGATTTAGTGTCCGCATAAAAAAAATATAATTAATTTTGGGTAGTATAAGAGACAAAGAACTCCTCGGTTTTAGATACCACAATTGTATTTCTATAAAATAACTTGAAAAGTAAACCTAGACCTCACACTCAGATATCAGCAGAGCATGGTTGAAAATTTGATTTGCAGAAAGAATAGCCAGATTTAGTGTTCGCATAAAAAAATCAATAATTAATTTTAAATAGTTTTGAGGACCTAGAACTCCTCTGTTTCAGATACCTTAGTAGATTTCGTGTTCGGAAATAAAAATTTAATTATTAATTTTGGATAGTATAAGGGACCGAGAACTCCTCGGTTTTAGGTACCACAATATTGATTCTATAAAAAAGCATGAAAAGTAAACCTAGAACTTACACTCAGATATCAGGAGAGCATGGTTGAACATTTAGGTTTGCAGAAAGAAAGGCCAGATTTAGTGTTTGCATAAACAAATTAATAATTAATTTTGAATAGTATTGAGGACCTAGAACTCCTCGGTTTCAGATACCTGAATAGTAGTTGTATAAAAAAACATAATAAAGAAACCTAGAACTCACACTGAGGTATCAGCAGAGCATGGTTGAATATTAAGATTTGCAGAAATCATAAACAGATTTCGTGTTCGCATATGAAAATCAATAATTAATTACGAGTACCACTAAGAACCTAGAACTCCATGGTTTCTGAAAATTTATTATAAAAACTATCAAATGACATAAAAAGTAAGCCCAGAACTCACACTCCGATATCAGCAGAGCATGGTTGAAGATTTGATTTGCAGAAAGAATAGCGAGATTTAGTGTTCGCATAAAAAAATCAATAATTAATTTTAAATAGTTTTGAGGACCTAGAACTCCTCTGTTTCAGATACCTTAGTAGTAGTTGTATCAAAAAACATAACAAAGAAACCTAGAACTCACACTGAGGTATCAGCAGAGCATGTAAAGACACCAATAACTATAGGCCCGTATCCGTGTTGCCGGTTTTCAGCAAGGTGTTTGAAAAGATAATGCTCAATCAAATGCTTAACCATTTTAACACTAATAAAATATTACACGAGCAACAGTATGGTTTCACCAAAGGACGTTGTACAACTGACGCCGGTGTCACTTTATTAAAACAAATATTTACTGCGTGGGAAGAGGCACAAGATGCCATAGGAATCTTCTGTGACCTTTTGAAGGCATTTGATTGCGTAAATCACGAAACCCTGATCTTGAAACTTCAGCATTACGGTTTAGGTAAACTTGCGCTCAGTTTAATAAAATCGTACTTGCATGATAGACAGCAGCAGGTACAAATAAATGGAGTCAACTCAATGGGTTTAAAAGTAAAAATGGGTGTACCACAGGGTTCGATATTGGGTCCCTTCCTCTTTTTAGTATATATTAATGACCTACCCCATCTATTTAACAACCATCCGCATATGGTGTTGTTTGCTGACGATACTTCTTTAATATTTAAAATAAACAGACGTGCCACTAATCTTGATGACGTAAATAACGCCCTACTGCAGGTCGACAATTGGTTTACCGCTAATAATTTAGTACTAAATGGGAAAAAAACTAAATGCATTAGATTTGCTCTACCAAATGTCAAAAGTAGTGATTGTGACATAATATTGAATCAAGAGAAACTAGAATTTGTCGATAAAACGGTTTTCTTGGGAATCACGCTCGATTCAAGGTTACAATGGGGTCCTCATCTAACATCTCTTGCAGGACGGCTAAGCTCAGCAGCATATGCTGTTAGAAAAATCCGTCAATTTACTGATGTTGATAGCGCGAGGCTGGTCTATTTTAGTTATTTTCATAGTATTATGTCATACGGTATTTTACTATGGGGACGGGTTGCAGACATCGAGTCTATATTTATTCTGCAGAAAAGAGCCATCAGAGCCATTTATGAATTACGTAGACGCGATTCTCTTAGAGAACTATTTAAGGAAATTAATATCATGACAGTACCTTGTCAATACATCTATGAAAACATCATGTACGTTAGAAAAAATCGGCATTTATTCAGTAAGAGAGGGGACAGACACCACTATAACACTAGAAATAGGGACCAACTAGTTCAGCCAGGTTTCAGGCTTGCTAAAGTGGATTCATCTTTCATGGGGTACTGTTTGAAATGTTACAATAAAATACCTCCCCACATTCTTCAACTGAATGAGACGAAATTTAAATCTTGTATAAAACGCACACTATGTAGGCAAGCATATTATAAGTTGGGGGATTACATTGATGATAAAAATGCTTGGCTAAATGCTGGTCCTGCTCCACAACCATAGGTGGGGGGGCAAACTAATTGTTTGTACTGGTCGGGCATTATTTGAGTCCATCGACACGTAAAGAAGAAGATGAAGAATTGATTCCCATGTTAATGTATTGTGGAAGCTGCAGAAGATTGTAAAAATATACTTGCATTGTATAGATTCCAGTTCTTAGTATTATATAATTGCATTGCACATGTGTGAGTACTTTGTACTGTTCAGCCACCATTTACATTTATTTATCTTTCATTGACTTGAATATGCCTTGGTAGCTGAGAGAATGTCATGCTCACTTAGATGTCTCGCTGATGGTGGCGGGTGTGTCGGGTCATTTAGTTCCCTTCAATATGGTTGAGTTGAATGGCGCCGGTACATGCGTCATGTCTGTGAACGGGCGCTGTCAGTTGGGACTGGTCATCTCTTAGCTGCTAAGGTTCATTTTAATTACTTTATTCATAAATTTTTGATCTAATCTTTTACTCTGGATGCTCTTAGTGTGCACGTCTTTCTACATCGTTCTCACTATATGTATAATCTCAAAATTAATGATGTAACCAAGATTTTGTAACAATATTTTGATTTTAAAAGAGTGTCCATGGAGTTTCTTGCCCGTTCTTCTCCATAGAGATCTACGCTAGGGAATGGGCAACTACAGTACTTTCTCAAGTTATTATGCCTTGTGACTGGGACTGTAGCTTTGATTTTCTTTTTTGTATTTTTGACTTTCAAAAGTGCCATAATGGTCTAATTGAAATAAATGCTTTGAGTTTGAGTTTGAAATTGAGTTCATGGCTGAAGATTTAGATTTGCAGATATCATGAACAGATTTCGTGTTTGCCTATAAAAATCAATAAATAATTACAAGTAGCACTAAGGACCTAGAACTCCTCGGTTTCTTATACTTTATTATAAACGCTATCAAATTACATGAAAATTAACAATAGAACTCACACTCAGATATCAGCAGAGCATGGTTGAAGATTAAGATTTGCAGAAATCATGAACAAATTTCGTGTTCGCATATGAAAATCAATAATTAATTACGAGTACCACTAAGAACCTAGAACTCCTTGGTTTCTAAAAACGTATTATAAATGCTATCAAATGACATAAAAAATTAGCCTAGAACTCACACTCAGATATCAGCAGAGCATGGTTAAAGATTTGATTTGCAGATATCATGAACAGATTTCGTGTTTGGAAATAAAAAAAATATTATTAATTTTGGATAGTATAAGGGACCGAGAACTCCTCGGTTTCTGATACTTTATTAGAAACCCTATCAAATAACATAAAGAGTAACCCTAGAACTCACACTCAGATATCAGCAGAGCATGGTTGAACATTTAGGTTTGCAGAAAGAAAGGCCAGATTTAGTGTTTGCATAAAAAAAACAATAATTAATTTTGAATAGCATTGAGGACCTAGAACTCCTCGATTTCAGATACCTTAATAGTAGTTGTATAAAAAAACATAACAAAGAAACCTAGAACTCACACTGAGGTATCAGCAGAGCATGGCTGAAAATTTAGATTTGCAGATATCATGAACAGATTTCGTGTTTGCCTATAAAAATCAATAAATAATTACAAGTAGCACTAAGGACCTAGAACTCCTCGGTTTCTTATACTTTATTATAAAGGCTATCAAATTACATGAAAATTAACAATAGAACTCACACTGAGGTATCAGCAGAGCATGGCTGAAGATTTAGATTTGCAGATATCATGAACAGATTTCGTGTTTGCCTATAAAAATCAATAAATAATTACAAGTAGCACTAAAGACCTAGAACTCCTCGGTTTCTTATACTTTATTATAAACGCTATCAAATTACATGAAAATTAACAATAGAACTCACACTCAGATATCAGCAGAGCATGGTTGCAAATTTAAACTAGCAGAAATTATGACCAGATTTAGTGTCCGCATAAAAAAAATATAATTAATTTTGGGTAGTATAAGAGACAAAGAACTCCTCGGTTTTAGATACCACAATTGTATTTCTATAAAATAACTTGAAAAGTAAACCTAGACCTCACACTCAGATATCAGCAGAGCATGGTTGAAAATTTGATTTGCAGAAAGAATAGCCAGATTTAGTGTTCGCATAAAAAAATCAATAATTAATTTTAAATAGCTTTGAGGACTTAGAACTCCTCGGTTACAGATACCTTAATAGTAGTTGTATAAAAAAACATAACAAAAAAACCTTGAACTTACACTGAGGTATCAGCAGAGCATGGTTGAAGATTAAGATTTGCGGAAATCATAAACAGATTTCGTGTTCGCATATGAAAATCAATAATTAATTACGAGTACCACTAAGAACCTAGAACTCCACGGTTTCTGGTACATTATTATAAACGCTATCAAACGACATGAAAATTAATAATAGAACTCACACTCAGATATCAGCAGAGCATGGTTGCAAATTTATACTAGCAGAAATTATGACCAGATTTAGTGTCCGCATAAAAAAAATATAATTAATTTTGGGTACTTTAAGATACAAAAAACTCTTCGGTTTTAGATACCACAATTGTATTTCTATAAAATAACATGAAAAGTAAACCTAGAACTCACACTCAGATATCAGCAGAGCATGGTTGAAGATTTGATTTGCAGAAAGAAAGGCCAGATTTAGTGTTTGCATAAACAAATTAATAATTAATTTTGAATAGTATTGAGGGCCTAGAACTCCTCGGTTTCCGATACCTTAATAGTAGTTGTATAAAAAAACATAACAAAAAAACCTGGAACTCACACTGAGGTATCAGCAGAGTATGGTTGAAGATTAAGATTTGCAGAAATCATAAACAGATTTCGTGTTCGCATATGAAAATCAATTATTAATTACGAGTACCACTAAGAACGTAGAACTCCTCGGTTTCTAATACTTTGTTATAAACCCTATCAAATAAAATGAAGAATAACCCTAGAACTCACACTCAGATATCAGCAGAGCATGGTTGAACATTTAGGTTTGCAGAAAGAAAGGCCAGATTTAGTGTTTGCATAAAAAAAAACAATAATTAATTTTGAATAGCATTGACGACCTAGAACTCCTCGATTTCAGATACCTTTATAGTAGTTGTATAAAAAAACATAACAAAGAAACCTAGAACTCACACTGAGGTATCAGCAGAGCATGACTGAAGATTTAGATTTGCAGATATCATGAACAGATTTCGTGTTTGCCTATAAAAATCAATAAATAATTACAAGTAGCACTAAGGACCTAGAACTCCTCGGTTTCTTATACTTTATTATAAACGCTATCAAATTACATGAAAATTAACAATAGAACTCACACTCAGATATCAGCAGAGCATGGTTGAAGATTTGATTTGCAGATATCATGAACAAATCTCGTGTTCGGAAATAAAAATTTAATTATTAATTTTGGATAGTATAAGGGACCAAGAACTCCTCGGTTTTAGGTACCACAATATTGATTCTATAAAAAAGCATGAAAAGTAAACCTAGAACTCACACTCAGATATCAGCAGAGCATGGTTGAACGTTCAGGCTTGCAGAAAGAAAGGCCAGATTTAGTGTCCGCATAAAAAAAATATAATTAATTTTTGGTAGTATAAAAGACAAAGAACTCCTCGATTTCAGATACCACAATTAACGTTCTATAAAATAACATGAAAATTAAACCTAGAACTCACACTCAGATATCAGCAGAGCATAGTTGAAGATTTGATTTGCAGAAAGAATAGCCAGATTTAGTGTTCGCATAAAAAAAACAATTATTAATTTTGAATAGTATTGAGGACCTAGAACTCCTCTGTTTCAGATACCTTAATAGTAGTTGTATAAAAAAAATAAAAAGTAAACCTAGAACTCACACTGAGGTATCAGCAGAGCATGGTTGAAGATTTAGATTTGCAGAAATCATGAACAGATTTCGTGTTCGCCTATAAAAATCAATAAATAATTACAAGTAGCACTAAAGACCTAGAACTCCTCGGTTTCTGAGTGTGAGTTCTATGTTAATTTTCATGTTATTTGATAGCGTTTATAATATAGTATAAGAAACCGAAGAGTTCTAGTTCTATTAGAAATACTGCTTCTGTAAATGGTAAGCACATTTTTAAATTTGGTATGCTGATAGTTTTTTAATTATTTGATAAAACACTTCCGGCTGGAGTAACGTTACCCCAGCCAGATCTTTTGTTAAAAAATGGATATTTTGAAATAAATCTTATCTATTTAATTAGAAACGAATTTGAAATAAATGGTATAACTTAATTTGTATTTGTATTCGCTACGGTTGCGAAGATATTTAAAACCCTGCTGGACGTTTGCACGATTCCTGTATCTCGGAATTGGCTGTACGGATGATTGTAATATTTGCACATGAGATTTGGCTAATTAGTTATAATTTGTTGCGCAGTAAACGAATTCACTTTATTGCGCCGTTTTGAAGTTATTTTAGTAAATAAAAAATATGCTTTAATAGGTCCTAGCACTCCCAATAAACGCTCCAAAGACTAAACTTAAACGTTATTATATAGGTAATTACCGTCTATAAATGGTACTGAAGTTTCATTAGTATCCTATACGTAATTAAAAAGTTATGATGATTTTCCGGCCACGGTGCGCAGCCGATTTATTTGAGGAACGATTAACCGAGTTTACTGTAGTAGTAGGAACTGAATCTTATAACAATAATTAGAAATACCTTTCATTTATATGCATGAGAAATTTCAGACTTGTACACTAATTAATTAACGAGATAATCGAAAAAATGATGTATGCGTGGTAACCCGACCAAATCTAGAATGTTACGAAAAAGCCACCGCGCCATACATTATACCAACCTTCCAAAATTGTTAGCATAATTGCCCTTAAGGTTGAACTGCTCAACATATTTTCCATACAAATTTCGGGGGGGTATCACTCCACTGTTTGACATGGTACATCTAAAGTTAAACATGATATCGTTTTGTCTCATTATTAATTGTGTCTGTGCGGAAACAGAATAGTAAAATAAAAAAGCCATTCAAAAGTTACGAGCTACCAAAGATTCGTTTTTATTGCCAATTTTAACGTAACTTTGGGCGTAAATTAGTAATAAAAGAAGTGTCAAATTTCCAAAACAAAGTTGGTACCGACACAGCACAATTATCGAAGAAATCAATAAATTTTATTTGTAAATGATTTATGCAGTGGTTTTTTCATAAAATTCGATTTCCCAAAGGCCTTTTCGTATTGCTTCACGCTCGCCTTTTACTATGAATTTTCGTACATCTCACTGAATAATGTTTCCCCCGGTGCGGTGCGGGAGAAGGAGACGCGATATTGACATGTCCTTTGTTTGATAGAAGAACAAGAACTATATTTCTGTCCTTTTCATTTCATGCATGACGTCAGTGACGTGTCATTTGTTTTTCGTTGAAGTTGAAGGGACCGTGCGTGTATTTTTATTGCACTCCTATAATGTGTGCGTTTCGTTGGTGCGACCACGGCATTTAAAAAAAAAAACTAAGTTATTATATTTTTTTTATGCGGACACTAAATCTGGTCATAATTTCTGCTAGTTTAAATTTGCAACCATGCTCTGCTGATATCTGAGTGTGAGGTCTATTGTTAATTTTCATGTAATTTGATAGCGTTTACAATAACGTATAAGAAAACGAGGAGTTCTAGGTCCTTAGTGCTACTTGTAATTATTTATTGATTTTTATATGCAAACACGAAATCTGCACGATATCTGCAAATCAAATCTTCAACCATACTCTGCTGATATCTGAGTGTGAGGTCTAGGTTTATTTTTAGGGTTTTTGTATAGAACTACTATTGTGATATCTAAAACCGAGGAGTTCTGGGTCCTCAATACAATTCAAAATTAATTATTGTTTTTCTTATGCAAACACTAAATCTGGCCTATTTTTCTGCAAACCTAAATGTTCAACCATTCTGAGTGTGAGTTCTAAGGTTACTTTTCATGTAATTTGATAGCGTTTATAATAAAGTCCCGGGTTCGAATCCCGGTCTGAGCAAATGTGTGTGCATAACCCTGGCAAAATGTTGTGCATTTGAGAGATGAGACCATAAAAAATAATTAGTGTATCATGAGGAGCAATTTGTTTAATAGTAGCAAAATTTGTATGAATTGTAGTTTTAAAGTTATTTGAGAAAAACACATTTTGCTGGAGTAACGTTTGAAACGTTATCCTGGCAAAATCGTTTTTCAAAAATTCGTTCAGCCCGGAACTAAATACATGAATAGATAGCTTTTGTTGCGTAGTAAATGTTTGTAAATAGCAAAATTTGTGTGTGGTATGGTTCTTGAGTTATTTAAGGTTTTGCTGCGGTAACGTTTTGGGATTTCCCAGATCTCGAAAATGGCTCAACGCAGAAGATTGAAAAAAATACCAATAAGAGACCTTAATTTGTTTAAATATTAGTTTAAACATTAGTTTTTGATTTGGTTGTCGTAAACCAATGGAATTAAATGGTTTCAAAAATAAGATAAAAACGGATTTGCAAGTAAACCAAAACACTTATAACCAAATAAACAGCTGTAAAAAATACCCATGGTGGACACTTATCACGTCAAGTAAAATAGATTATGTAACTTTATACGATATGAAGATAAAAACAAAATTGATTAATTTTAGACTGGTCGTACTTTATCGATGAAATACGTAGTTCCCAAAACATTAAGAAACATGGCATACTTTAAACTAATTAAAATGATTCATGAACATTAATTCCTGTTAATTTCAGCTTTCAATTACGGCTGTAATGAAAGTTATATCAAAATCAAGAATATGTCAGAAATTCTCTAATAAGCCGACCAAATTAAAAAGGTCACGTAAAAGCGGCCGCACCATACGTACGAGTAGTCTTCGCAAATTAGCAACTTAGTGTCCGATGTTTTGTACAGTTAAGCAGAAAAACGTTTTACGTGTAACCGATTTTTTAATGTTCGAAGTGCAGGTACCATATTACACATTTTCTACTAATTTTCTATTTTATAAATGAAAATCATGTTAATTAACAGTAGTTTAACAATTGAATGGATCATAAGTAATTATTTAAAGTCAAAGTAACTTTAAAAAGGTAAGTAATAATCTCAGTAAATAATTTATAGTGTGATTTTGATTGACGACGCGTGGTTCACACGTTGATCACCTGTAACTGTCACATGTAATGTTGAAATAACCACTAAGTTACACGTTACAAAGCTCATGTTTAAATGCCATACTGTGAGTCGAGGGGAAATGGAGTCCACCTACCTACCTACGTGTTTAGTAGGTGCCTATCTCCGTCTTAAGGAAAATTGTACAAACTATGAATCAACATTGTATTTTAAGTTTAAGCATTGGTACTTGACAAACAGAAAAACATTTATGCCAAATATTAAAATTAAGTACGTACGTAACATTATCTGAGATTTTTTCCTCAATATGTTAATGCTAAGGCAAAGATATACATTAATTTGTATGAGACTGATTTTTAAATAAAATTAATGAACACCATGACCAGCAACCTACGCAACAGTAACAACAACGTACGTATTCAACTGTACTAACAAAACATCCATATTATCCCATTCATTTAAAATGGTTACGATTAGGTATGTATAGTGCGGCCGCTTTTTCGTGACCTTTCCGATTTGGTCGGCTTATTAGAAAATTGCTGACATTTTCTTGTTTTTATAATCATGGGATTATCAAGGCGGTTTCAGAGTTCAGTGGATAATATGAAAAACACTCAGCTGCAGTTGGTATTTGGCTTTATATTTCGTCCACAAAATATCAGCAAAATACAGGATTAATTTATAATAAAAAGATTATAGTAATTCACACAGAGTTGAGAGTCATGTCGAGAGACGGAAGGAATAAGACAGATGCCATTGACAAGACAAAATGACAGTGACATAAGTTGCGTTCCAATAAATAACATGCTAATACATACAATCCGACACTTCCCCTTATGTTTTACATGTTTCAGTCAAAACATCGTCAATAAAATTCACCAACACAATCATAATCTAAGTCTTACTTCACATTAAATTCAATTTACATTCAAATTATTAATGTAGAGTCATAATGTCCCAATGAAATATTCTAGTCACAAATTAATGTAGAGTCACTAAACTCTCAACAAATAACACAGGACAACACAATTCAACTTAATTTAACATCTAACTTATCCCTTAAATTCAGAAAGTCAGTAAACATTTTGTGTTTGGTAGAGCATAAAGATTTTGTCAAAATATCTGCAGTCATTTTATCAGTCGACAAGTAATTTACAGTTAAAAATTCATTCTGTATCAGATCTTTAACAAAGTGTTATCTTACATCTATATGTTTTGTACGTTTGTGGCAAAACTCTACAATTTTCAAAAGTTTTATAGCACTCTGATTGTCATTGTACAACTTTATATCTATTTTAATATCTATTACTTCGTTCAAAAACTTTTAATAAAACATAGATCTTTACAAACATCTCCAATCGCTAAATATTCGGCTTCGGTACTTGAGAGTGCTACGCATTTTTGTTTACGAGATTCCCAGTTTATTACATTTTTTCCTAGTCTAACTACATAGCCTGAATACGATTTTCTATCTACTATATCGTTTGCCCAATCAGCATCTGCAAAGGCAGTCATTCAATTTAAATTATGGCATCTATAAAAACATAGACCATAGTTTAAAGTCCCTGCCAGGTATCTAAGGATGCGTTTTGCAGCAAGCCAGTGTGTCTTATCAAAACCGTGATTAAATTGGCTCAGTTGACTACATGAATACGATATGTCTGGGCGCGTACATACAGACAAGTACATCAAATTGCCAAGAAGCTCTCTATACCTATATTTTTCATCATCTAGACAGTCCTTTGGATCTGTCTTCTCTAACCTACTATTACATACCATAGGGGTAGAGACAGGCTTACAATCCTGCATACCAAACTTTACTAGTAGCCTTTTGATATACTCAGACTGATCTAGAATTAAAGTACCTTTAAATCTATCCCGAGTTACAGTCATACCTAGACAGTTCTTTAGGGGACCTAAGTTCTTGACAGTGAACTCACGTTCTAAGAGCTTATACAAATTAGATTTAGTAGTAGCGCTATTTGTAAAAATATAAAAATCATCTACATAAAGCGATACTATTGTTAGTGCTTTGCCACATTTGTTCACATAAACACATGGTTCAGTTTTTGTTTGTACAAAACCATTTGCAGTCAAAAGATCATTAACCTTTAAGTTCCACATTCTACTAGATTGCTTGAGACCATAAATATTTTTGACTATAACATACATACTTTGGTCTTATCATGTGCAAAGCCTTCAGGCTGTTCCATGTAAATTAATTCATTAAGATTACTATTCAGAAAAGCTGTTTCAACATCCCAATGTTCAATATCTAAATTTAAATCATTTGCAAGAGAAAATAATATTCTAAGGGTAGAGTGTCTTACAACAGGCGAGAAAGTCTCATTGTAATCAATGCCTTCCTTTTGTGAAAATCCTCTAGCAACGAGACGTGCCTTATGCTTACACTTACCTGAAGAATCATATTTCAATTTAAACACCCATTTGCACTTGACAATATTGGTATCATTAGGACGCTCTACCAACTCCCATACACTATTTTGCATGAGGGAGTCGTATTCCCTTTGCATAGCCTCCTGCCAATCCATACTGTCAGGAGAGGACATAGCCTGCTGGTAAGTTTACGGTTCAGCTTCTTGATGAGCGTACATAGAGAAATCAAGGTCGTAGTCAGCATACCTTCTCGGAACTTTCCCACGAGTAGTACGTACGGGTCGCGGAGTGACGGTCACGGACAAAGTAGGTGCCTGACTAGCCACCGCTTCTTCCCCTGAATCTGACTGCTCGAGGAGCTGGTTGTCAGCACTGCTGTCGCTGTCGCCGCGAGGAGTGCGTGCTGCGGAGCTCACGCAGCTCGAGTCCCCCTCGTCGCCAGTGCAGTACTCGACATCTATACCAGGAGCTGAAATTACAGACAAATCTCCTTGAGAATCTAAATTCTGCTTATCTGGACCTTCAGATGAGCCTTCAGATGAGCCATCATTATTATTGATATTCAAAATTTCATTATTAATTAATTGACTATTACCATTGCATTGAAATTGAATATCATTATCATTACTGTGAATGTCAAAATTGTTCAAATAATTATTATTCAATAAATTAATATTTTTGTTAATAACATTATCACAGTCTTTGTAAAAGTTATTTTCTAAAAATATCACATCTCTCGACATAGTTATCTTCCTCGGATCTGAGGGGTCTGCCAGCTTGTACCCCTTCGTACACTCGCTATAGCCAACAAAGATGTGCATCTTTGACTTGGCTTCCAACTTAGTCCTCTTTTGGGGAGGAACGCGAGAGTAGGCAATGCATCCGAACACCCGGAGGTGACCAAGATCTATCCTAGAGCCGGTCCACACCTCTTCAGGAATACGTCCTGCCAGAGCAGACGTAGGGGATCTGTTCTTCAAATATACTGCAGTCATCACTGCCTCTCCCCAATACTGCTGACAAAGACCTGAGTTCTGTAGCATACACCTTGCCTATTCCATGAGAGTACGATTTAATCTTTCAGACACTCCATTCTGTTGAGGACAGTAGGGTACGGTAACCTGGTGAACTATACCTTCACACTTAAGGTACGTAGAGAACCTTTCATTTCAGTACTCCTTCCCTCCATCAGACCGAAGACACTTAATTGGCAAACCAGTTTGCTTTTCGACAAGAGCTTTAAATGTAAGAAAATGAGACATTACCTCTGATTTATTCTTCATTGTTTCATCCACCAAGTTTCTGAACGCACCTTTTTGACGTTTGACAGATTACGTTTCGTTGTCTGTGCGATGACGTTTTTGCTTGTCAGTGATATTGGTTTGGAAAAATGGTGGCTCCGTGTCTTGTAATTTTGGTACACGCTGTTTCGTGTAATTATTGTTTGAAAACTTTGAGTTATTGTTAATCCGATACAATCTTGATCGGTGTTTGATATTTTGTTGACAATTGAGTGAAAATTGAGAAATCTCGCCATTTTGGGTCATGACCGCGAGTGATTTGTTGGTTATGTAGCCGGCCTTTGTGTTTTATTTGGACGCCGGTAATTTCCTAAATTCAGTGCTGGATGACTGTACATCCCCGATTGGGTTAGCAAACCGGGATAAAATTCAGTTGGACATTGGTGAAAAGTGCCACGTGTGGGTTCTGAAGGTTTAACCAGGAGTCGACGGTACGAGCTGTGCGCGTCCTTTGGAACCGTCGAATCTTACAAAACTTCACATACACCACACAAACCACAGATATACTTACACCCCACCCAGATAAGACGTGACCAGGGAATACGCCACATCTCTGGTTCCAACGTGATGGGTAAGTTATATCTAATAGTTGAATAGTTGTTTTCACTTGTCGATTGGACAAATATTGTTTGATTGGGGCTCCGCGTAATCGCGGACATCGTGAGTCTGTTTGTGCAGTCTCACACAACTGGTAGCAGAGCGTGGTTTAATTGTTAAATTCACCACTTATTGTCGAGTTAAAAGTATTGAGAAGTCTGATTTGTTGCCGTCGGCCTGACTCAAATTAACATAGATTGTTTGACATAATATATTATGATATGTAGTGTCCCTTGTGGCTTGTACTTTAATTTGTTATTGTATAAACAAGGTATTGCTTGTACAGGGTCGGATTTGAACTTGTAATAATTCAAACTAAGTTTTATTATTTGGTTTAAATTGTAGTTGGGTCCGGGAAAATTGTTCCTGTTGATTATTTAATTGAATTTAATTTGTTTATTTGATATTTGTCCCAATGGCTTCATTGAAAGCTGTAAACCAAGCCATTGGTGGATTGACCTCACAGCTAAGATGGTTTGCCTCTGCTGCTGCAACCGCTGAGCGTCTAGACCCTGCAGGACTATTATGTATCTCTGTTGACAGCTCGAATTGATAGCAACTGGGCTCAGTGTATATCAATTAACTGTCAAAAGGTTAGTTTCGTATTATGTATGACCAAACGCGATCAAATATGACGTCACTGGTGAACATCGTGGCTGTTAGTCACCGTAAATCATTTTGACAGATGCTTTCGTATCGATACTTCTAATATTGCGATTATGTAAGCATAATGGACATCAAATTGATGACAACTGAGTGTGAAGTTGCTATCGTGATAGACGTTACTCATAGGTAGTGTTTTATAAGGTTTTGTGATATACACCGATGCCGATTTCTGTGCAAACATTATGTCTTTTGTTGTTTTATTGTTTAGATAGCTTGTGATGTTCTAAAATATTTATTTTCTTGTATTAATATTAGTTGCTAATAAACTAATCGGAATGGTATCGTTAGTTCTGATTTCAGCCACGCGCCAAAAGATCCTTGTAGTTATAAATGAAAAGGCTTAATTAATTAATTAGAGATAAATAGTTTTATTAGTAGCTCGTAATACTTTAAGGCCTTTAGGCCCAGCGCACACCGCTGGAGGCGCAGTGGAGCGCATTTCCCTAAAACGTGCTGGCGGATCCGCGGGCCCCAACGGCGCTGAGAGCCCTTGAGCGGAGCGGCGCGCAGCTACTCCGAGCGCGCCCATTAATAGTGCTGTTCGATATTTTGTACAGACAACTCGCTCTCGTGCTGCGGCGGCGGAGCGCAGAGCAGCGCGGCGGCGACTGGAGCTAGTTAGGTAGCTAGTTCTAGTAGTAGCTTGAGGGCGCTCTGAGCACCGCGTGCGCCTAAGGCTATCTTATATATTTACCGTATGTCAAGGTAGTTATGCCGCGCCTCCAGCGGTGTGCGCTGGGCCTTACACTAACTTCACTTTTCTACATGTTGTTTTGTGAAACATCTTGAAAAAAAAGACAAATAATAATGCTGTACTAACTTTATTTATTTGAATTATACTACATACTACTACTAATTACCTACGTACTACCAACACTGTATGTTTAGAACAGTTGATGATCCAATACCGGTTCCTAGTCCATCAGAATACACTATGATATTACTTTGGGTGGGGTTCAAATTGTGGGCTTCTCGCACTCCAGTCCGGATACACCATCAATCAGCTCATTGAACAGGTTATTGGTGTTAGTGATCTCTTTGCTGGCTTTAATGGTGATAAGTGCCTTGCACAAATTATTCTGCTTCTAGTTCAAATATTCGTTTCAGTCATGAGTGTCATGGTATTGCTGGAAACTAGACACTAGTTGACGGAAATGGTGATACTAGTCCAGTATCTCGTCCTATGTGTTGGGTGTGAAGTTCTGCAAGCTAGCTCTTCAGTTGAGTGTTTTTGGTTTACTATTGACTAAATTTCAACTTCACTTCCATCCTGTCCCGCAGTAGCTTGCTCACTCATTTCTAGATGAATCTAGCTCCGTCAGCTCTGCTTTTAGTTTGTCACTCATGTCATGAACGTAGCTTCGCAGGTCATCATATTGCCTGATTACGTTAACCAACACCTGAAATGTGACAAGAAACAGCTGAGTATGTTAAGAGAATATTATGTTTCATAAAACCTTGAGAAAGTAGGAGTTTTAAAGTTAGAATGGAGTAAAATATTAAATGAAAAAATAAAGGTATGGAAAAATAACTTAAAATTAATTTTCTATTAATTTTAAATTTGATTTAATATGCTCAAACTTGCTACAGTCAACACTTTAGGGAAAGGCTATTTTTACATTTACTTTGATAAGATTCAAGGATTGATATGAACATGAGTTTGACGTGGGAACAAAGTTTAAACATGTTCTTTAATTATGAACTAAGTGGTTTAGTTATAATATTTAGAGCATAGGTATAAGAGACACCATATTAAGTGTGAAGTAGGGTTTGTAGTGAATGTTATAAGTCTGGGCAAGAGTTTTCGTTCTCGAATTTGCGTTCACAATTTGTCAAGCAAAATGAGACGTAAACGTAGCTGGTGTTTACTGGAACGTCGCTCGGTGTCTGTGTACTGTATAGTATGTAAATTATACAACATTAATACGTAAATTAAAACAGAATACTCCCCAGGTTCGAAGAATTCAAATTCACAGTCCAAAAGTTGACAGCCGGTTATCGAATGGAGTTATCACAATTTATCCAGGCTTGCACAACAACTTAACACATTCCAAGTCATACATTATCGGTCCCTTTATCAAATAAGGAAGTTATTTTTAAGTAAACATATTTATTTACAATAACATGTCAGTAATGTCACATGTTATATAAACCGCTTATTATAAAATGTTCCGTATAACCAAGTATTGTAACCCTCAACGGGCGCTACTTAACTTAGCCGCATAATAGTCGATAAAAAATAGAGTGGTCAACTGCTTATGCGAAGCGCGCTGTTAGTCACCGTAAAGTGATATCCACTCAGTGTGATACATAATACCAATAATATGACATTCACGGTTGTCAACAAAGTTCGGTGTACAACCGAAGCTTGATAGTCACTGGATATCAGAAAGTTACATAATAGGCCTGCAGGTGTATTGATGCAAGACCAAGACCAAGACTGGCTAAGGTCTCGTCTTGGTCTTGCATTTGGGCAACACTCGCGCCGCTCGACGGTTGTCGGTCTACTTCAAAGTAGTGTCCGACCGAAACAGATTTTCAATTTTGCAATCCCTTGCGTTGCGGACCATTGTTGGTGCTCCTCGCTACGTGAGGAACGACGTCATCCAGCGGGACCTCGGGTTCGAGAGCCTGGACGATTTCATCCGGCGCCTTGCGATGGGAATGTTTGTGCGTGCCGACGCATCTGCTTGGTCCCATATCAAGCACATAGCGCCCTGCCATGCGCGCCCCCCCGACGCAAGGCGCCCCGTCCCCCGCGACCTGGTAGTTGACCCCCCCACCGGACTTGACGCCTGGGTAAGCTACACACACAACACACACCCAGCAGCGCGTCCTGTGCTAAGTTAATAAGTATAGGCCGGTGCGCGTAGCTAATACCACACATGCATGTCTCTACACTCACGTAGACTCACGGGCAGGGACGCGGCGCGGGCTCGCTTACCTCGCTAGCACTGGGCGGTGTTCACGCAACACAATACCGCCTATACACACATATTCGGCTCCTTACCCGTAACGTAACCGGCTAGCTCTGGAAGCGGGGCGGGCGGGAGTCGCCACATGCTCCGTAGGTGCGTCGGAGTCGACACTGTCGTCGCTGGTCGTTCTCCGCCGGGCCTCCCTTCGGGGTCTCACCTGGCGGGGACAGATTGCCGAAGTGCTGTGAATAAAACAGTGCTGTACTGACAGCGCTGTAGGCGCACCTGCTGGAAAACTTATAGCAATCACTCATACAGGCGTGCGACATTGCTGGTCGCACGCTACCAGGCCGTAGTCGTCATAGACTACCACAATGACGGGTCTGATGTATCAGGCCAAGGTATGGCTTCCGCGGCAAGGGGGCAAAGCTCCGAGACCGCTTGCCACGTTCCCCTACGGGGACTTAGCGTTTTCCTGTTCCTCACTCGCTCCTTTTTTTGGGCTGTCGTAGAACTATCTACATTGCTCCTCTGCCCATTTTGTGTTTGATTTATTGTGTTATTTTATTTGTTCATGTAATTATTGCAGTTTGCTATTAAAATTATTTTTTATGGTTTAAATGTTTTATTTAAAAGACTATTTATAATCATTTTTCATATTGTTTATTATACATATTTCTTATTTGTGCAGCGGTGCTTATTTCTTATCCTGCTGAAGCTAAAAGTACGTCCTGTTCTTCGTACATCTCAAAAGAAACTGCCGCTAATATCTACAGTCTGTGGCATCAACTGTGCAAGACGGGCGATCGCTAGAGTATACAATCATGTTCTGTGGGCGGGCCGCGTGGCTCTTCAATGTGGACGCGTTGCAAAAAAGCACAATAGGCTCGCGAGGCCGAGCCGTGCGGCCTAAAAAGCCACGCGGCTCCTAATAGGGACGCTGCTTAGTAGTCAGATTACAATGTTGCTAGTGGCAACCTAACATTATTATTGATGACTTTTTTTATATTCTTCTTTATTTAAGGGATTTTTGTTCACAATTGCGACGATGTCAATCCAATCGTACTTTTACAATGATTAACTTACCTACTTCTTAAACTAATTTAGCTTATAAAAACCGGCCAAGAGCGTGTCGGGCCACGCTCAGTGTAGGGTTCCGTAGTTTCCCGTCCGTCACAATAAGCGTTCCCACTTATGAGTTTAAAGGTGGGTATCCATTATGTAAAAATGCTTGCATATACGAATATACTACAAACTTAGTCCAGAAATTATTTTGTACAACTTTTTGTCTTTTTTGTACAAAACCTGTTGTTTCCATCAAGTTCAAAATGATTTTCCTAGAAAGTCCTTATAAAGTTCTACTTTTCAGATTTTTTTCATATTTTCTAAACTTATGGTTCAAAAGTTAGAGGGGGGGGACACATTGTTTTTTACATTTGGAGCGATTATTTCCGAAATGATTGACTACAAAAAATGATTTTAGGAAACCCCTATTCATTTTTAAATACCTTTCCAACAATATATCACATGTTAGGGTTGAAATTTAAAAAAAAATCACTTCCCACTTTACATATAGGGGGGCTACCCTAATAAAACTTACCACTTTGTCGGCGTGATTGATATACATATTGGTACCAAATTTCAGCTTTCTAAAGCTAACGGTCAGAGATTAAGCGAGGACGGACAGATGGACGGACGGACAGACATGGCGAAACTATAAGGGTTCCTAGTTGACTACGGAACCATAAAAAACCCAAACCGCATGAACCTAAACTAGTTTATTATCTACTAAAAAAGTACCTATTGTAGGAAACAGCAGGATGGTTGAATATGCGTTATATTTAGGACTGAAAATAACTTAATACAGTATAAACTTAACGGTTAGTAAAATTAATGTTCATTTCTAGCAATAATTACGTCGGCTTATTTAGAAGTGACTGCTCGCCATGAGCTCAAGAACCAGAATGAATCTTAGAAGGGAATCGTTTTTGCCTGAGCGTAACTGTTCCCCACTACCACTGCACAACCTCACTAAAACCAACGGAGTTTCCGACTCAGTGTTGCCAGTAAAATAATTAAATGTGTATCAAGTCTGTTACACCTTCAAAAGTTTTACATTCGGCCATCCAGAAAAAAACGAGTCCCTTCGTTAATAATAATCATGAAAAAAAAACATTTAACATTAAGTATAATAATAATTATGTATATCAACGTTTCAAAGTGAACTACGTGAGAGAAAAGTAATCACCTCGTGAACCTTATTAAACTAATCAAAATAATACTGTAACAAAAAAGAAATACAACTTTCAAGATAAAAATTACTCATTATAACATTAAAAATGTATAACAACTGCAGTATGGAATAAATTACTTATACAAGTTCACATTACAATACTACTTATCGGAAAAAAAAACTTACTTAACTAAAAAATTATAACTTTCAAGATAAAAATTACTCATTTTAACATAAAAAAATATATACCAACAGTATGGAATAAATTACTTAAACAAATTCACATCACAATTACTACTTATCAAAACTACTCTGCTGTTAATGCTAAGTACTATATACATTTCAATCCAAATATCCTTTCCTAGACTTCTCGACTAACAATTTCAGGCAGCACTCATGTGCTCCTACCTGTGATCAACAATTTCAGGCGGCACTCATGTGCTCCTACCTGTGATCAACAATTTCAGGCGGCACTCATATGCTCCTACCTGTATTGATCAACAATTTCAGCCGGCACTCATGTGCTCCTACCTGTATTGATCCATAATTTCAGGCGACACTCATGTGCTAGGAGCACATCAGGGCACTCATGTGCTCCTACCTGTTTCAGTATAGCTAGGCGGCACTCATGTGCTCACACCCAAGTAACAGGCGGCACTCATGTGCTCCTACCTGATACCACTCAATATATCAACATTTGATAAACCAATCTTGATTAAACTATGATCATTATTTTTATGGCACAACATCATTTACAACAGAAAGAAGCCTACTTTAGAACAAGCATTATAACTGAGCCACGGAAATATTTTATCTATTGACACTACGCTCTCGAATCGTCTACCTTTTCGCGTAAGTGGAGTGTCTTCGACAACAAATCGGTCATTTGGCAAAATCTTTTTAATTCTGTACGGACCCTGACATTTACTTTCTAATTTCTTCGATTGCCCTGTTCCCGACGCAATGGCTCTAATTATTCTCACTAAGTCCCCTATTTTATATTTTGTGCTTTGTTTCCTATTTTTATCAAATTTGACCTTACTTATTTTTTGATGTTTAGTTATAGATTCTCCGGCTTCGGCCCTAACTTCGTCTAAAGTCTTTCCCATCACACCGCTACCTACATCCTCTATCACTTCCTTTAATACACCCAGCGAAGGGTTTGTAACTCTTCTTCCGAACAGTAATTCAGTTGGAGTTTTTTTCGTTATACTATGCACAGAGGTATTAATACCTAATTGTACGTCTTGCACATACTCGTCCCACGTATTTGAATTTTAACCGTGTGTCATTGTGCTCAATGCTGACAGGATCGTACGGTTGTACCTTTCTACTTGACCGTTAGCACGAGGCGTGGCCACAGAATTTAAAATGTGTTTATTACCTAACGATTTTACAAACGAATTAATTTTTTTACTAGTAAAACTAGTACCCCTGTCAGTTATGAGTCGAGAAGGGGTTCCGAAATAACTAAACAAATTTTTAAATGCCTTAATGCTTTCTTTCGTCTTAGTACTACGAATCGGAGTTAAATTGACATACTTAGTAAAAGAATCAAATATTACTAGCAAATAACAGTTTTTATTTTTGGTACGAATAAATGGTCCCAGGTGGTCCGGATGGATTGTGTGAAAGGGCACTTCTACTTTCGGTATGGGATGTAGTAATCCTTCTTTAGCGCCCGAGAGTACCTTGTGGTGAGCGCACTCAAGGCAGGCAGAGACATATATTTTTATAAACTTCCTCTTTTTGGGGAACCAAAAGTAACCACGAATTCTATTAAGAGTCTTTTCAAAACCAAAATGTCCATCATCATCATGGTTAGTTTTTAGTACTTGCCATCTTACGCCTTTTGGTACGACCCATCGCAAGGTATTCACGTATATGACTCGGAATACGCGACCGTTTAGGATTTTGAAATCTTTACGTATACTTTCAATTTTAGCGGTCTCTGGATCTTCTAAAATTGATTTCATACGTCTGATTTCAGAATCCCCGGACTGGACGGTAGATATCCAATCATCGGTATTTATAGTCAGAATATCAATTGTGTGTATTATTGGTTCCGGTTCATCTACGACCGAGTTTCTGCTCAGCGCATCAACGTGGGACATTTTCTCGCCAGGACGGTATTCTACGTCACAATCATATTCAAGAAATTGGATCCACCATCTCGATATACGAGGTAGGTAGTAGGTCCCGTTTAATGAATGTACTACGTAGTAGATATGAGCGCCGATGGCCAATACCGCGGCGGCGGCGTGGCCTGAAAATTTCCACAGCGGCGGCGGCGTCGCGGCGGCGCGGCGCGGCGTGGAGTGGCCGGCCGTGGGCCTTAGATTTTTTTTTTATCAGAGAGAGATTTCTTAAAAAGAACAAAGAAAACCATATTGGTGTTAAGTACCAAAAAAAGTTTACAGTCTTCTAAATCACGTTAACTAAAAAATAATCATTTCAGCATTTTGAATTGAAGTGAAACCGAGTTTTTTTTAATCAGAGCACTATCTATTTATTAAAAACTATTATAAAAATAAATAAAACAGAAAATATAAGTATTTAAACTAGTACCATAAATTTTAGTTGTTGTTAACAATACACGATTACTCGGTAAAATCTTCGACTCGACTGCGTGACATGAGCGACGAGTGTGGCGAAGCAATATCGACAATAGGCAAAAAAATTGCGGAGACGCGGCGCGTCGCACGGTGCGTTGTGCGGCGCGGCTCGCTTTCAATTCAAACATGATATGAGAGCGTTTACGCCACCACCACCCACCACCACCGGACGGTCGCTCAGCGGACAGACTTCCGGCGGGATCTCAAGGCGACATGGAGAGAGCGACTGTCGCAACCCCGTGCAGGGCACGCCACAATAGTGGCGATAAGTCCCCTCTTTGAGGAGTGGCTTGAGAGACGCCACGGCGTCCTCACCTTCCGCCTGACGCAGGTCCTCACCGGACACGGTTGTTTCGGGAGGTTCCTGCACCGAATCGGGCGGGAGGAAACTCCCGGGTGCTTTCATTGTGAGGATCGACCGGAGGACACGGTGGAGGTGTGCCCCGCGTGGGCGAAGCACCGCCGTGTCCTCGAAGCGGCGATTGGCGGCGGTGACCTCTCGCGTCCGGCCCTAGTGCAAGCCATGGTCCGGAGAGAGACGGAATGGGACGCCGTCACCTCCTTCTGCGAAGCAGTAATGCTAGAGAAGGAGGTGGCGGAACGTGAGAGGGAGAGAACCTCACAGCGTCCCGGCCGCCGCACGGGAGACGCCCCAGGCGTCGGGGGCCACCATGTGGCCCCCGGCCACCGTAGGCGCGGGCCTGTGGACGGTGGGCTATGGGTTAGCTTGCCGTCCGTCCGTCTCATGACGACAGGCCGTGTCGACGGCGCGTTTGTGTTCCTCGCGTGCCTCAAAGAGAATCAGCAAAAAGGAAGGGGTCCGTTAGGACCGATGCCTGCCGGGGATGCGGGACTGTTCGAAAGATATACCGTGGCCCCGGAACACAAAGGGCGATGAAGGAACATGGAAGGGTTTTAGTCGGTAAAAGTCTGACACTCCCTCCTGCTCCGCCCAGAGCGGGAGGAGTCATTTTAAGATTTCCCATGAGAGAAAAAAAAAAGAGCGTTTACGGAAAAGCGATTTCACGCGCGTTTGCTGAAATGCAGCGTTGCCCGCCGCGGTCAACACGGTGATGCACGCGGCTTTACACGCGCAAATAAAATTATATCGCAGATTACACCGCCTCTCCGTAATCGGGAAAACGCGCACGCAACACGCCGCATGACGCGCCGCACAACGCACCGCCCGACGCGCGCGCGCCGCGTCTCCGAAATAAGCACTTATTATGCGGTCGGGCCGCGGGTGCGAGCGAGAAAGCAAGATGCGACTCGTCGCGACGGCGCGCCGCGCGCTGCACTCGGCGACGACGACGACGCGTCGACATGAACTCACGGCGACGGCGGCGCGCCGGTGCGGCGCTCATATCTACTACGTAGTGCGTTACAATCCGTAACAATGGTAAATTTAATACCGAGCAGATATACCCGAAATTTTGCAAGAGCGCTGACTACAGCTAGCGTTTCAAGCTCAAACGAATGAAGCTTTTGTTCGTCATTCGGATAGTAGTCTGTAGCTCAGAACAGTTTTAGAAATAAAGATAGGTATGTAAAACAAAATTTCGGGATTTTGAACATTATGGTAACTGAAGTTTTTATAGCAAACGTTTTATGGATAATGATTTTCGGACAAAATTTTTTAGAAGATGTAAGGGAGTACCCTTCTCGTAACAAGGTTGCGTTACATGTTTTCGTTTATATTTACATGGAAGGAAGTTTGTTGTGTTAAGCGACTGCAACTCTTTTAAGTCTTCTTGTAACGAGGTTGCGTTACATGTTTTCGTTTATACATATATACATGGAAGGAAGTTTGTTTTGGTAAGCGACTGGAACTCTTTTAATTCTTCTCGTAACAAGGTTGCGTTACATGTTTTCGTTTATATTTACATGGAAGGAAGTTTGTTGTGGTAAGCTAATGCAACTCTTTTAAGTCTTTTCGTAACAAGGTTGAGTTACATGATTTCGTTTATATTTACATGGAAGGAAGTTTGTTGTGGTAAGCGACCGGAACTCTTTTATGTCTTCTCGTAACAAGGTTGCGTTACATGTTTTCGTTTATATTTACATGGAAGGAAGTTTGTTGTGGTAAGCTAATGCAACTCTTTTAAGTCTTTTCGTAACAAGGTTGAGTTACATGATTTCGTTTATATTTACATGGAAGGAAGTTTGTTGTGGTAAGCGACCGGAACTCTTTTAAGTCTTCTCGTAACAAGGTTGCGTTACATGTTTTCGTTTATATTTACATGGAAGGAAGTTTGTTTTGGTAAGCGACTGGAACTCTTTTAATTCTTCTCGTAACAAGGTTGCGTTACATGTTTTCGTTTATATTTACATGGAAGGAAGTTTATTGTGGTAAGCGAATGCAACTCTTTTAAGTCTTTTTTTCGTTACAAGGTTGAGTTACATGATTTCGTTTATATTTACATGGAAGGAAGTTTGTTGTGGTAAGCGACCGGAACTCTTTTAAGTCTTCTCGTAACAAGGTAGTCAAGTTTTTGGAAGCGTTTTTTATCTAAATATAAAAAAGAAGAAACTGACTGACTGACTGACTGACTGACTGACTGACTCATCTATCAACGCACAGCCCAAACCGCTGGGTCTACAGATTCCAAATTTGGTAAGTAGGTTCCTTATGTGGTCTAGGGGTGCACTAAGAAAGGATTTTTCAAAATTCACCCCCTAAGGGGGTCAAACGGGGCTCCAAAGTTTGTATGGGGAAACAAGATTAGTTAGACTATTTTATTCGAAACTTCACAGGAGTGCTCCTATTGATAAATGAGTAGAAACGGGTTTCAGCGTTTTTCAGAATTCAACCCCCAAGAGGGGGAAATGTGGTGGCAAAGTATAAAAATCAATGAACAGCCCAAACCGCTGAGTCTAGAAATTCCAAATTTGGCACATTGGTTCCATAGGTGGTCTAGGGTTGTACAAAGAAAGAATTGTTCAAAATTCACCCCGTAAGGGGGTTAAACGGGGCTCCAAAGTTTGTATGGGGAAACAAAATTAGTTAGACTATTTTATTCGAAACTTCACAGGAGTGCTCCTATTGATAAGTGAGTAGAAACTGGTTTCAGGTTTTTTCAGAATTCAACCCCTAAGAGGGGGAAATGGGGTGGCAAAGTATAAAATCATTGCACAGCCCAAACCGCTGGGTCTACAGATTCTAAATTTTTCAAGTAGGTTCCTTATGTGATCTAGGGGTGCACTAAGAATGGATTTTTCAAAACTCACCCCCTAAAGGGGTGAAACGGGGCTCTAAAGTTTGAATGGGGAAACAAGATTAGTTAGACTATTTTATTCGAAACTTCACAGAGGTACTCCTATTGAGAAATGAGTAGAAACGGGTTTCAGGTTTTTTCAGAATTCATCTCCTAAGAGGGGAAAATGGGGTAACAAAGTCTAAAAATCAATGCACAGCCCAAACCGCTGAGTCTAGCTCTAGAGATTCCAAATTTGGCACATAGGTTCTTTATGAGGTTTAGGGGTGTATTGAGAAAGGACTTTTCAAAATTTACCCCCTAAGGGGTTGAAACGGGGGTCCAAAGATTACATGGGAAAATAAGATTGGTTAGACTATTCGAAACTTAACAGGAGTACTCCTATCGCTAAATGAGTTAACATTTGTGTTTCAGGTTTTCTCAGAATTCAACCCCTAAAGGGGGAAATGGGGTAACAAAGCCTGAAATTCAACATAGGTTTTGTTTGTATGGTGAATTGGGTCAGGGGTATTACAAAAACAACGATTTTAAGATTTAATGTGGCGGACCTGAAATACCATCATTCCCTGTTGGGGTCTTGGGGTGCGATTGGGTTGAAATGTCTAAAAATCAATATGGGTGTCGATACCGAAATTATAAGGGGTGCTGATTACGAAAATGGCATTTATTTTGAGATCCAGAAGATGGCGGATTCGACTTCTGTACAGGGTTATTGTTGATTTATTGTGATTATTGTAATAACGATGATGATGATTGTGATAATGATGATGATGATTGTGATTTTGATTGTAATGGTGATTGTGACAGTGTTGGTGATTGTGATAGTGACGGTGATTGTGATGGTGATAGCGATGGTTGTGATAACATGGATGGAGATTGTGATGATGATGATTGTGATTACGATGATAATGGTTTTGATTACGATGATAATGATTGTGATAATGATTGTGATAATGATGATAGTGATGGTGATTGTGATGGTGATGGTGATCGTGATGGTGATTGTGATAATGATTGTGTTTGTGATAGTGATTGTGATGATGATTATTGCAATTAAGTTGATGATGATTTTGATTACGATGATAATGATTGTGATTACAATGATAATGAGTGTGATAACGTTAATAGTGATTGTGATTCTGATTGCCACAGTGATGGTGAATTGGTGATTGTGATTGTGATTGTGATAGCAATGGTTATGATAACGAGGATGGCGATTGTGAGGATGATGATTGTGATTAAGATGATAATGATTGTGATGACGATGATAATGATTGTGATAACGATTATGGTGATTGTGATAGTAATTGTGATGGTGATTGTGATGGTGATTGTGATAGTGATTGTGATGGTGATTGTGATGGTGATTGTGATGGTGATTGTGATGGTGATTGTGATGGTGATTGTGATGGTGATTGTGATGGTGATTGTGATGGTGATTGTGATGGTGATTGTGATAATGATTGTGGTTGTAATAGTGATGGCGATTGTGATCATGAAGATTGTGATTAAGATGATAATTATTGTGATTACGATGATAATGATTGTGATAGTGATGGTGATTGTGATATTGATGAAGATGATTGTGATTACGATGAAAATAATTATGATAACGAGGATAATGATTGTGATAGTGATTGTAATGGTGATTGTGATGGTGATGGTGATTGTAATGGTGATTGTGATAATGATTGTGGTTGTGATAGTGATGGCGATTGTGATCATGGTGATTGTGATTAAGATGATAATGATTGTGATTATGATGATAATGATTGTGATTGTGTTTGTGATGGTGATTGTGATGGTGATTGTGATTGTGATTACGATGATAATGATTGTGAAAACGATGATGGTGATTGTGATGTGATGTGATAGTGATTTTGATGGTAATTGTGATGGTGATGGTGATTGTGATAGTGATTGTGATTGTGACGGTGATTGTGATGGTCATAGCGGTGGTGATGGGGATTGTTATGTTGATTGTGATGGTGATGGTGATTCTGATGGTGATGGTGATTGTGATAATGATGGTGATTGCGATAGTGATGGTGATTGTGAGAATGATGGTGGTTGTGATAGTGATGGTGTTCGGTACTTTTGTATATGTAAGCACAAATACTACGTATTTTTCTTTTTCATTCTTTTAAATCGATTTATACTTAATCGTCTAGCATATTCCATACGGGACATGCCTAAAACGGAACGCTTTTGAAAGCACGCAACACTCAACGCTGTGGTGTTGCCTACTTCTCTTCTACCCGCTCGTTCGCAAAGAGCTCGCTCCGGTAGCTTGAGCCTATAAAACCAAAAATCACAATTTTCAAGTGTTCAGCAAAATAGACCACGTATATCGACTCCAGCCTATGCGATTGCTACATTCATCATCGAAGGACAGGGGCCCCTGAAGAAGCTTGCTGCGTCATACCAGGTCAGTCCCAAAAATTACGGTTTATGCTAGCCAATTTTCTCCATTTATGCGACATAAAGAAGTTCGAGCCGGATATCACCATCTGGTATTGATTTATACGTATTATTTGTGCTGTACAATAACAATTTCAAGTAAATTCATTTGACTTTGTTCGTAAGTAGCGAGAACCTACCTCCGCTTACAATTTTATAAATATCGAATTTCCGACAACGTCGTGCGATATTTCTCAAAAATACCTATACGTACAGTTAGATCTCAATGAGATCATTCTAATTATATATGGTTTTATATGCTTTTGATCATTTTAGGCGAAATTACATTCGTCTATAATTTTCCGGAACCGGGCGGTATTTAGATTTACCCACCTGTAGCGGCGCGCGTGAAGTCATTTGCCTAGTACTAATAGGTCAAAATAATCCAAATATAGTTTGTTGCAACTCATTTCTTTATTGTGTACAGCGTACATTACATTACATTTAGTATTTTATGTACATAAGTGTAATTTAAGGTTCAGGTATAACATACCGGAAAAAACCAAATTATCGGTTGCTGTCATAATTGCAGTATCGAATAATCTGTAGGTCGTATTACATACGGCACAGTGTTCAAATTTCTTTAGCTCGGGTTCTACCGACGGGAAATAATAGCTTTGTATTTTACATTACATGTTATATTACAACATACTTTAACTTGCCACAAACTATATAAATCTTTTAATAACCAACTAACATTTTGCTAGTACCTAGCAATTTTAGAGATCTTAAAAACTTGAAATTACGTAGGTATACACTATACAGATACCCTCTTTTATCTTGTGATAACAGTGTTATTTTCCACAGTATTTCAACTCAATTTCTTACAAAATGTCCGCTATGGAGATTGAACAATTGATGTTTGAACGTGATTTAGCGATTAACAATATTCAAAAAATTGTAGACTGTTCGAATAATGTAGCCGAATTTCGAGTTCGAGCTAAAGAGTTAGCCTCAATCAAAAAATCATTTTTCCAAGTTCAAGCGAAAATTGAAAAGTTATCAGCAAAGAATGACTTATTCAACCGCGATGATAATTTAGCCGTGAGAAATCAATTCGATTCTTTGTACTTTAAGGTCCAAGTTGCCTTAGACACGTTTAAGGAGGAGCGTAAGCAAAGCATTACGTCCGTCTGCGGCGGATTTAATGGGGTGTCACATGCGAGCTGCTGCGCTCAACAATCACCACAATCACATATTCGTTTACCGCGCTTATCGCTTCAAACATTTACAGGAGTTTTAACTGATTGGAATGCTTTCTACGATTTATTTAAATCACTTGTACATGACAACGTCACCCTAACAAATGTCGAGCGCTTCCGATATTTGTTATTATCGTTAAAAGATGAACCGTATAATCTTATCAAATCTATTCCTGTTACGGATTCTAATTACGAAAATGCCTTACAGGTATTAATTTCACGTTATGAAAACAAACGAATCATTTCAACAAAACATTTTGACAACATTTTTGACTGTGAGTTGGTTAACGAGAAAAATGTTGAATCAAGTTTACGTAATTTAATTAATTGTTATCACGAGAATATTACTGCTTTGAAATCATTAGGTTTACCAGTTGACGACTGGAGTTTCGTACTATTAAATATTTTGCTACGAAAAATTACCCCTAATATTCGTAGGCGTTTTGAATTGTCATTAAAAACTTCATGTGAAATTCCTGACGTGACTGAATTTCTCGATTTCCTCGATAAGGAATTAGCGGCATCTGAAGTGATGACCGCATCCGCGCGTACTGCAATTACATCCGCGGGGCCTGCGCAGCGCGCGGCGCCCGCACTCGCTGCTGCTGGCGGAGCGGTCGGCTCGGCCCGGTCAGCTGCGGTGACGTCATCGCGCCATGCTATGGCCGGAAAGCGTGCGATGTCGCTTACTCACGCGCACTCTGACGTGCAAAATAATGCACCGCGCAATACTAACCCTTCGTTTGCGCGTAACTCGCGTGCTATGAGCGTACATGCAACAACTGCGGTGGATGACTTAAATAAATTTAAATGCACGTATTGTAAGGACAATTCACATCCTTTATATAAATGTGAGAAGTTCAATACGCTTGCTTTAAAGGAACGAAAACTTTTCGTTGAACAAAATAAACTTTGTACCAATTGTTTATTTTCTGGTCATGCACAAAGGGACTGCAAGTCGCGCCATACTTGCCGCGTCTGCACTCAAAGGCACCATTCTTTACTACATTTTGATGCGCCTATTCCAAACGTCTTGATGACTACGGAGTCTTCTTCTTCCCCTGAGTTGCGCTCAGTAGCGGAAACTTTCACGCCCCCTCCATTACATGGGACTACGGGGCATCCTTCGAGTCAGAACTGTACAGTCTTACTCACGACTGCTCTTGTAAATGTACGACCCTTGAACCAAGGGCCTTACACGCCGAGGTCCGTTCGCACCCTTGTAGATCAAGGTGCGCAGACCACGCTCATTTCTGAGTCGTGCGTCCAACGTCTCGGCCTGCCGCGGTACTCCGCGCGGGCAGGCACCACTCTCACAGGTATTGGTGGCGAAGTCAAACCACGCGGTTACGTGTTGTGCGAGGTCACACCTCACAACAAATTCGAACCGAAGCTTCACATCGAAGCTTTTATCCTACCTAACCTGACAAGCTACACTGCTAATATTCCTAAATCAATTGGGAATATACAGAAGTTTCAACACCTCCAAAATCTTGATCTAGCAGACCCAGAATTGCGCTCAACGCGGCCTGTTGAACTGCTGCTGGGATCTGACTATCTGGATAGCATACTGCTACTGGATAATATCAAGGGTCCTCCGGGCACACCCGTGGCCATCAACAGCATTTTTGGTTATCTGTTAGGTGGTAGAATTTCATATGAAAGTATGAAACGACTAAGTGTCAACTCGAATACTTGTCAACTTGACATGAAACTTCAAAGGTTCTGGGAGTTGGAATCCATACCAGAACATCCACATCTTACAAAAGATGAATTACGCTGTGAGTCGATCTTCGTCGATACTCACACACGTGAGGCAAATGGGAAATATATAGTTTCTCTACCCTTCAAGGAGAATGCCATGCCCTTGGGCGATTCTCGTGCTATAGCTCTCTCGCGTTTAACTAAACTAGAGGCACGCCTGTCTCGCGACCCTGCCTTACGAGAGAATTATAACAAAGGTATCCAAGAATATTTAGACTTGGGACATATGGAGCCAGTGACGGACTCTGCGAGTCCGGGCACTCCCCCTTACTATCTACCTCACCACGTTGTGGTGAAGAGTTCCGCATCCACTACGAAGTATCGTATTGTGTACGACGCTTCATGCAAGACTACATCAGGTCGCTCTCTTAACGATAATCTCCTCACCGGTCAGAAATTGCATCAAGATATTTCTGAAATCTTGCTGAAGTACAGACTTCATAAAATAGTTTTTACGGCTGATCTCAAGATGATGTATCGCTACATCGGTCTTTGTAAAGAACACCGGGATTTTCATCGGATTCTTTGGAGATTCTCTCCCCATGATCCCGTAAAGGAATATCGTATGTGCTCTGTCACATTCGGCGTCGCTTCCGCACCTTTCCTAGCTTTGCGAACACTTCGTCAATTAGCAATTGATGAAGCTGCTAACTTCCCACTTGCCTCGCAAGTACTTCTTAACGAAGTCTTCGTTGATGATGTCGTTACTGGAGTTGATACGGTTGAAGATGCTATCACTCTTCAGCACCAGCTTACTTCCATTTGTAAAGCAGGAACCTTCGAACTCCGCAAATGGACCAGTAATAGTTCCGAGTTTTTATCGCACTTAAACAATGATGCTTCCCATCATGATGACGCTCTTATTTTGTCAGCTCTCGACACTGACACTTCTGTCAAGGTCTTGGGGCTCAAATGGAACTCTAAATCTGACGTCTTTTCCTATCAAACTAACGGAGTGGCTAACTCACGCAAATGTACAAAGCGCATAATGTTAGCAGAAATCGCAAAGATTTACGATCCCCTCGGATTCTTAAGTCCAGTGACAGTATTCGTGAAGCATTTAATTCAACTTCTATGGGTATCAGGCTCAGGTTGGGATGCTGCCCCTCCACAGGGTATCTGTGACTTATGGTTTCGGTTCATCGACGAACTACCGTTACTACAAGACATCGCGTTACCTCGTCATGTGCTTCCTAGCACACATCAAGTGTCACTTCATGGCTTCTCCGACGCATCCGAAAAGGCGTACGCCGCCTGCGTCTACATTCGCGTTATTGACTCGAACGGTGCCATCAGCACACACCTTCTCATAGGCAAAACAAAAATTGCGCCTTTGAAACGGCTCACCATCCCGAGATTGGAGCTGTGCGGTGCTCAACTATTGTCAAAATTGATAAAAAAGGTCCTCACTGCTTACAGCAGTAGATTGTGTTTCGACCAAGTCTACGCTTGGTGTGATTCCACCATAACTCTTGCCTGGTTGCGTTCGTCTCCAGACAAGTGGCGGACATACGTGTCCAACCGCATAGCGGATACAACAAGCAACGTGCCTGCCTCACAGTGGCACCACGTTCAATCCGCAGACAACCCCGCAGACCCCGCGTCTCGTGGTGTTCTCCCCTCTCAGTTGAACCATCAACTATGGTTCACGGGACCTGGTTGGCTCAGTAAAAACGAGTCTGAGTGGCCTAAGACTAACGTCGTATGTCACACCGACGAAGAATGTCGTAATCACGTTCTTCTCACACAAACCAATGACCCTAATAGCTTAGAGTTCATTAAGCGATTTTCATCGCTTCCAAGGATGCTACGCGTCATTTCGTATATGTTACGATTCATAAACAAATGCCGTAAATCCAACAGCCCTACGACTAAACATGTCACAGTTCCTGAGACAAAACAAGCTCTCAATAGAATTATATCACTTGTCCAATATGAATGCTTTTTTGAAGACATCTCGCGTCTCAAGGACGACGATAGATGTACAAAACGTCTTCAAAAACTAAAACCTTTCTTGGACGATGCCGGACTCCTCAGGGTCGGCGGCAGAATAAATCGGGCCAACGTACCGTATGATGCCAAGCATCAGATTCTGTTACCCAAAAAACACCATTTCACTAATCTTCTCATTGATGTCTATCATAAAACACATTTACATGTGGGACCCCAAACTTTGCAGTTTGCCCTCGCACAGACCTACTGGATCCTGTGTGCTCGCGATGCTGTACGTATGCGTACACGACGCTGCGTATCGTGTGTTCGTGCACGACCTGTCCCGCCACAGCCATCAATGGCTCAATTACCTACTACTAGGGTTCGATCACTTCGTCCCTTCTTAAACACGTCCGTTGACTTTGCGGGACACTTCTTTCTTAAATCGAGTAAACTTCGTAACGCGAAAATTTTCAAATCATACGTATGCGTGTTCGTTTGCCAATCAACGAAAGCAATCCATTTGGAATTAGTTCCCGATCTCTCAACCGAATCTTTTCTGAACGCATTGCGTAGGTTCATATCCCGGCGCGGGTATTGCAAAACAATCCGCTCCGATTGCGGACGGAATTTTGTTGGCTGTGACAGGTATCTTTCCGAACTTTACACGTTTCTGCGAAACGAGTCAAATCAGACTGCTATTAACAACCAGCTGACAAATATGCAAATCACCTGGCAGTTTAATCCTCCGTATGCTCCGCATTTTGCCGGTCTCGTCGAACGAGCCGTAGGTAGTCTGAAACGACACTTACATCGTGTCATAGGTACACTAAAACTAACTCAGGACGAATTTAATACTTTAATCTGTCAAATTGAAGCGGTCTGTAATTCAAGACCTCTTTGTCAACTTAGTAATGATCCTACTGATCCATTACCTCTTACTCCCGGACATTTCCTCATCGGGGAACCATTAACGTCTTTACCTGAATTTAACTTGTCTAACGACAATCCACACCGCCTCGCTAGATGGCAGGTTATTCAACAAGCTGTTCAACATTTTTGGAAACGCTGGAGCGTAGAATATCTACACCAGCTACAACCAAGAGGTAAATGGTTCCACGACAATACTAATACACCCCTTAAGGAGGGTTCTGTAGTCGTGTTGATAGACAACACACTGCCACCACTGCAATGGCGTCTCGCGCGCGTGCATCAGCTGCATCCCGGCGCCGACGGTAATACCAGAGTCGTAACTGTACGCATCGGTAATACTCTTACTAAGCGACCTGTAGTTAAGGTCTGCCCATTGCCTGTAGAATAGGCATCTAGCATTACATGTTTTTAGTCTTAAGTTAGTATAGCATTTTGTATGATAGTTCTTAGATAAAATAAGCATTATTTTATCCCCGGCAGCATGTTCGGTACTTTTGTATATGTAAGCACAAATACTACGTATTTTTCTTTTTCATTCTTTTAAATCGATTTATACTTAATCGTCTAGCATATTCCATACGGGACATGCCTAAAACGGAACGCTTTTGAAAGCACGCAACACTCAACGCTGTGGTGTTGCCTACTTCTCTTCTACCCGCTCGTTCGCAAAGAGCTCGCTCCGGTAGCTTGAGCCTATAAAACCAAAAATCACAATTTTCAAGTGTTCAGCAAAATAGACCACGTATATCGACTCCAGCCTATGCGATTGCTACATTCATCATCGAAGGACAGGGGCCCCTGAAGAAGCTTGCTGCGTCATACCAGGTCAGTCCCAAAAATTACGGTTTATGCTAGCCAATTTTCTCCATTTATGCGACAGATGGTGATTGTGATAGTGATGGTGATTGTGATAGTAATAATAAATTGTGATGATTATGAAATTTGGCACATAGATAGTTTATAACCTGGATTTACATGTAGGACACTATTTATCCCTTTAGTATAATTCAGTGGGACAGTTACCGAACTCCACGCGGGCGAAGCCGCGGGCAACAGCTAGTCTAAATATATAAAAGAAGAAACTGACTGACTGACTCATCTATCAACGCACAGCCCAAACCGCTGGGTCTACAGATTCCAAATTTGGCAAGTAGGTTCCTTATGTGGTCTAGGGGTGCACTAAGAAAGGATTTTTCAAAATTCAACCCCTAAGGGGGTTAAACGGGGCTCCAAAGTTTGTATGGGGAAACAAGATTTGTTAGTCTATTTTATTCGAAACTTTACAGGAGTGCTCCTTTTGATAAATGAGTAGAAACGGGTTTCAGGATTTTTCAGAATTCAACCCCTAAGAGGGGGAAAAGGGGTGACAAAGTCTAAAAATCAATGCACAGCCCAAACCGCTGAGTCTAGAGATTCCAAATTTGGCACATAGGTTCTTACATGGGGTTTAGGGGTGCATTAAGAAAGGATTTTTCAAAATTAACCCCCTAAGGGAATGAAAAGGGGGTCCAAAGATTACATGGGGAAATAAGATTAGTTAGACTACTTTATTCGAAACTTAACAGGAGTACTCCTATCGATAAATGAGTTAACATTTGTGTTTCAGGTTTTTTTCAGAATTCAACCCCTAAAGGGGGAAATGGGGTAACAAAGCCTGAAAGTCAACATAAGTATTGGTTGTATGGTGAATTGGGTCGCGTGTATTACCAAAACAACGTAATGTGGCGGACCTGAATTACCATCATTCCCTGTTGGGGTGCGATGGGGTTGAAATGTCTAAAAATCAATATGGGTGTCGAAACCGAGATTATCAGGGGTGCTGATGTCGAAAATTGCATTTATTTTGTGATCCAGATGATAATGATTGTGATTGTGATTACTATGATAGTGATTGTGATAACGAGGGTAGTGATTGTGATGGTGATGGTGATGGTGATTGTGATTAAGATTGTGATAGTGTTGGTGATTGTGATAATGATGGTGATTGTGATAATGATTGTGGTTGTGATGATTGTGATTAAGATGATATTGATTGTGATTACGATGATAATGATTGTGATTACGATGATAGTGATTGTGATAATGATGATAGCGATTGTGATTACGATGATAATGATTTTGATAACGATGATGGTGATTGTGATAGTGATGATGATTGTGATAGTTATTCTGAGAGTGGTGGTGATTGTGATGGTGATAGCAATGGTGATTGTGATGGTGATTGTGATGGTGATTGTGATGGTGATTGTGATGGTGATTGTGATGGTAATTGTGATGGGATTGTGATGGTGATGGCGATTATGATGGTGATTGTGATGGTGATTGTGATGGTGATCGTGATGGTGATTGTGATTGTGATGGTGATTGTGATGGTGATTGTGATGGTGACAGTGATGGTGATTGTGATGGTGATTGTGATTGTGATGGTGATTGAGATAGTGATGGTGATGGTGATTGTGATAATGACTGTGATTACGATGATAATGATTGTGATAATGATGATGGTAATTGTGATAGTTATTTTGATGGTAATTGTGATGGTGATGGTGATTGTGATAGTGATAGGGATTGTGATGGTGATTGTGATTGTGATTGTGATGGTGATTGTGATAATGATTGTAGTAATTATGGTCGTTGTGTTAATGATGGTAATTGGTGATAATGATGGTGACTGTGATAGTGATGGTGATGGGGATTGTGATGGTGATTGTGATAGTGATAGGGATGGTTATTGTGATAATGATGGTGGTTGTGATGATAATAATTGTGATGATTATGAAATGTGGCATATAGATAGTTTATAACCTGGATTAACATGGAGGACACTATTATCCCTTTAGTATGATCCAGTGGGACAGTTACCGAACTTCACGCGGGCGAAGCCGCGGGCAACAGCTAGTATTAAATAAAAGAGTAGAGTTACGTGTGAGCAGAAGCGCATGCTCCAATGTAATCCTCAATACTAACTCTAGTCGCTACATGTGTGTCTTAACGCTACTTATCTGCTAAGTTGACAAAATGCATGGAAGGTTCCAGACGGACCACCCTAAACTGCAACGGTGCATTTTACGCTCTCACGGTGATCACGCGTTGTGGTTCAGGATGCATAACTCCTCCTTCCTCAAGTACGAAATTATCAGAATTGTTAAGGTTCTGATAATTTCGCTGACAGTTTAACAATTTGATATTTATATCTAAAAACAAGAATGGTTATAAATCCTAAAGGTAGAATTACATATAGAATTACAGTACCTAAGCTAATGGTTTTCGTGTTAACCGCACTATAATTTTCACTGTGTTTCACTTTGCTCATTTTCACCAGTTGAGCTAATTCTTTCAGCTTATCTAGATTTATGAAAATATTCACTGCACTGACACTATTTATGCGTTTTTCAGTCTTCAATTCTGGTAGCATAACGATTGGAATTGTTGGGTAATTCAGATGTGGAGGAGAAAATTTGTGTTTTCGTAGATTTATGTGCCCGACGTTAAACGTACAAGCATCGTCCAGAGTAACTTTGTATGTTCCTTGTAGAGACTCGTGGCTCATGACGTCATTATAGCATTTTCTGCTTGCTATAATGTTATATAATGTTATAATGTTATATGTATGTGTTGAATAAAATAAATAAATAAATAATAAATAAATATTTTGAATATAAAATCCAACTTTCACGGCCAATTCGTTGAACTTTCAAATCTTCAATGTCAACTGCGTGCTGCTCGCATGCAGTAGTGTTAGAATGGAACTTCATCAGCTGTTCCTCACAAAATGGTTCTATATGGGTCAACACATCATCATCGGTACATAAGAATTTTTCATCTATTGCAATCTGTGCACAGGCTTTCACGACTGGTATGTAATCTGAGTCTTTCACCAAAAGGTAGGGATATTTAGGAACGACTATTACAGTTTCGTTTATATCTGTATTAATCACAGGTAAGGAGTAAAGTTTAAGATAAGTATAAGTACTGTTTTCTATAATTGGAATCTCTAATATGAACGTAATCTGGTTTTGCTTAATCTTTTTTTGCTTAAGCTTTAACAGTAATACAATCTTCAAACTTAACTAAATTATTTTCATTAACAGTATATAACAGGTTTTCTGTCTTGGCTATAGATTGTAACATATGTAATAATTCAGTAGAATTAACAATCGCTCGATGCAGTACAGACACCTTACTAAAGGCTGAGGCCGTTTCAATCTCACTTAAAATTATGTTAATGGTTCTAAAACTAGCTAAAAACATATTAAACATTCTTATAATATAAGTAGCGTAAATAGAATTTTGTTCTTTAGTAATTAAGTTTTTAACTAATCTCTCAATCCGTTTTAAACGTTCATCAAAAATTAATGTGTTGTTGTGTAAGATTTATGTACTGTTAACAAAACCATCTAACATTTTGGAGACCAAAGTAATTTTTCAATCTTTTATTAATTGATTGTTTTTAAGTGAGAAATGAGGGAATCATATCGGATCGCGTCACTGTGATCTTAAGTACCTGTAACGATTTTAATTATAGACCCAAGTGGATCAATTAGTCCTCGCTTGAATCTTGTAGATGGTATCAGTTGCTGGTATTTTTCCATAGTCCTATCTCTTAGGTAATCTGTTTGAGTCCGAATGCCTAAAAACTCATGGCTGTAGGGTTTGTTAACATCTACTAATCTACTGAATTCATCATACTTAATTAGACTTAATTCTAGATTATTACCTAAATTATTTAAATCTAAAAGTTTTTTAATTAACCACTTTTCTACTTGTTTAAATGCCTATCCCTTTCTCACGGGAAGGACACCGGGGTTTTTCTCAACCTTTTGAAGTTGAAGGGCCCATGTGATTTGCGCTACTGCCAATAGCGTGAGGGTCCACCTGCGGAGGACGTTTAATATTTTTAATTGGGACTTTTGTGTTTCTAGGTCCAATTGTAACAGGGATTACATTATGTTCTACATTACCACTAACAGTTGCCTTTCTATAACGTGGCTTGTCTTTACTTAATCTTTTATTAACCTCTTTAGCGTAAATTACATCACCTTTTTCAAACTTTTTAGTTGTCTCACCACCCTTGCTATCTCTAATCTTTAGCTTTGCTGATGTCAGTAGCGGCGTTAGGGGGGGGCGAGGGTGGGCGACCGCCCAGGGCGCCGAATATGAAGGGGCGCCGCGCGCCGCAGGCGCCCCTCCTTATCCCCTCTGAGCAATACCGTCTTTACCATAAGGGCACACGACGCACGTGCCCAGGGCCCCCAAGTTCCTGTTACTTATATCCCAGGCAGGACCACAGGATAAGTACTAAAATTTTCGAGCTCGCTCCGCTCGTTTTTGCATTTAGCTTTTTGGCATAAGTCAATACTTTTATGGATGTGTTTTAGCGGCGGAGAACTTTAAATTGAAAAAAAAACACAGAAAAACGTTTTTAAATCGTTGTCATTGGCTTTATTTGACTGAAAATTGTATGCGAATAATGTTTGTTTGCTATAAAGAAGGTAATGAAACCTTCCTTTGGCACTCAAGCGAAAAAAACATTCACATGTATTACATTCTTCCCATTTTGACTTAGGGATCTCAGACTTGGACGTTTGAAACCACATGTCTGCAACATTAATGCCTTGCAATTGTCACACGAATAGTTAGTTCTCATGTCTTTAAACTGCTCGCAGTTAACTGTAAGTTCCGACCATCCTCGTTTTTGAACCTTTGACGAAATTAGAAACAATGAGCACTTGGAAGCCAACATTCAACGCATTATTGCCGAAATACAGCATCCAGTTTTGGGCATTTTCGCGCCAGCCGCAGTGGCCACATCACTGAAACCATATTCATGCATTTATCATCAAAAATGTTTTTCTGCATTTTATTTACAAATAAAGTTCTCCGCCGCTAAAAAAAACACCCGTTTATTTTTGCCAAGCAAAATCTAAACTATCCCAGGCGGGTTGCAAAAAAGTTCGAGCTCGCTTCGCTCGCTCTTGCATTCTACAAGGGCCCCATTATTCTCAAGTGCCCAGGGCCCCCAAATGGTTAGACGGTCCTGCCTCTAAGGCCTACTTACTTGTAAATATTCTAAACTAGCTGACCCACCCAACAAAGGCCAAGTTGCCAAGTTTGTCAATCTAGATTCTAGATTGACAAACTTGGCAACTTTGTCAATCGAAAATGAAATGGCTGAAATCATCGACTTTGATAACTTAATAAAAGAGTTCGCCGATAGAAAGGCTAGAAAAGTATATTTATAATAGGTAAAAAAAAGGTTACGTTTCTTAATGAATATGGTTGTCTCATTATACATATCCTTTGCCTTTTTTTCGTATGGGTTTAAAATTGCAATTAGGGGCGCGCTAGAAATCTCGCCCAGGGCGCTGGTAGTGCTAAAACCGGCACTGGCTGATGTCATCTGATCTGATATGTAACTGTAGAGACGTTTAGTACGCTTCGCATGATCTTTTAGTAATTGTTGTGTATAGTTTTTCTCGAATGTTGCACTTAATATAGAATTTGAATCAGTATGACCGAAAACAACTTCGAATGGTGTCAAACCTGTCGTTGTATGTATGGTATGATTATAAGCCATTATTGAGTAGGTCTTAACGGAGGCTGCATCAGTGCATTTTCGATCGTATTTAGCTAAACGGTATATTTCTATGATAGTTGAATGGAAACGCTCTACTATGCCTGTTGAATTTGGGTTATTAGGTGTACTGATATGTAAATGTATGTTGTACATTATCATTAATTCCTTCAATAACTCGTTGTTAAATTCACTGCCAGGATCGCAACTAATTTTCTTGGAGGTTCCGTAAATGGAAAAATATTTAATAAGTGCGCTTATTACTTCGGGTGTCGATCTGTTCGAAATTTTTGTATTGCTTGTCCTAATTTACTGAACGCGTCAACTAATGTAAGATAATAAACAGATTCTACTGCAAAAATGTCTATAAAATTTCCTGAAATGGTGCATTTTGTGTTTGAGTTAACTGTAGAAAAGGCTTTATGGGTTTTCTGTCATACTTTGTTTTGCGGCATGCTTAACAATTATTTATTACGGCTGAAATCGTCTCTTGCATGTTATTCCAAAAGTAATTTCTTCTTATCCTAGACATGGTCTCTTTTATACCTCTATGACAAGTTTTTCCTTCATGATGTTGTAAGATGATTTCTGTTTGTTCGTTTTCATCTTCAACAAAAACTACACGCTCTGTACATTCCATGAATTCTACCATCCCCTTGTTAAATAACTGTATTATAATTTTGTTAAATTGTTTCCTATGCTTTCAAAATATATGAAGTATTTAATTATACGTTTAACATATTCTTTTAAAAACTTTTTAATTAGTTCATCATCATTTATTGGTAAAAATACTTCAAGAATTTTTTGTTTGTCACTTGTGTTTAACTTGGTTCGTGAAACTTAATGGAATGCCGTCACAATAGAATATATCTTTATATTCTAAACATAATTTGCTAATGGCTTCACTTTCTTCAGCTGACATGTGATTCAAGCGAAGCTTCTGTAAGTTATCCGTTAATAAGTTCTCTATTTCAATATTTTCGGTTTCTTTTAAGTTATTGACATTGCAATCATTTCTACAATTATCGTACGGTTCTACTTTAAATGGTTTAGTAATGGCTAATGTAATTGGTTTGTCAAGGGTATTTTGAATTACGGTAGTAAAGTAACCATCTTTACATTTAATTAAAGCGCTGGGCATACGCACGCCTTCAGTAAATTCTCTAAAATCTACTAAAGCATCACCGGAATGATAATTTGCAGGGATTTTAACTCTTTGTTCTGATCGGGATGCTAACTCTAATATATGTTTATTCTTATCGCGCATAATTGGTATTACCGTCGTTTTGGCTTTCAAGATCTCATTTTTTAAATCTATTACTGCTTCCACACTATGTAAAATATCATTACCTAATAAACCATCGAAACTTGGGTCGACTTCATAGATATGAAATTTGTGAACTTCATTAACATTCAACGTCGGAAATACTGGAATCAAAAGTACTTGTTCGTGTTGGCTTGTACCATGAGTACTTCTTACTTCAAATGGGTCGTGATAAATATAATCGTGAAAATAATAATTGTTTTTTCCCGGATTTATAAATGATTTTGTACTACCCGTATCTATCATAAATTTGGCATCTATTTCTGGTATATATATGTACGGCAATTTAAGACTTGTATTGCAATTTAGGTGTATTATCTGTTTATTTTTTCCGAGGCCACTAGTTGAAAATCCTCATTATTTTCCGCTAAATTTTCCTGGTTAATTTCTTCCGAATAATTCTCATCTTGATTTTCATTAAGAGGGCTAAAATCGTAATAATATTCATTGTTAAATTGGTAATCGCATGGAAGTTGACTATCATCGTCGTAATGGTCAAGGTCAAGCTCATTTAAATTATATCCTTTTGTGTAGGCTTTGGCCGGAGGCGCCGTACGCATTGTGACGTCACTAGATTCAATTTTAGGTTGCTGAATACCGGGTACACGTAAAGGTCTATTGAACATTTGGTTCTGGTTGCTAAATAGTTGTAGAGGTTTATTAAATGGTTGTCGGTTTCCAAATTGCGGAGGTCGCATCCCAAATGGTTGACCTTGGAAGTTTCCAAAATATGATTTAGGTTGTGTATTTGGTTGCGCAAAAATAGGTTTATTATTAACAGGTGTATTATAATTATTTGTGCCGAATTTAAACGTTGGTGTAGTATTTTTACTGGAGGACGGTTGCAGTGTTTTATTTCGGGCATTATATTGATCATGGAAGTTGACCTCTTCTAATACGAACGCTAAAGCCTGTTCCAAAGTGGACGGCTTCTAATACGAACGCTAAAGCCTGTTCCAAAGTGGACGGCGCTTTTAATCTCACAATACGCACCATATTTTCCGGTAGATTATAAAGAAACATGTTTAAAGAAGTATTATTATAAATTATTATTTTACTTTCACGCATACTACTCGATAATCTATTAACTTTTGATATTAAAATACTACGCACTGATTGTATACGATTGCAAAATTCCAAATATGATTCACCGTTTCTTATACGCATGGTTTCCAATTCAATAGCTAAACATTCTTCACTTCTAGGGTCTCCAAAATGTTGTATTAATAACTCCTTAAATTCTTCCCATGTAACCTTGGATCAATAATGTAACAATATCCTCGCGCTCACTGATAAGCGCGGCTGCATTCCCCGCTAATCTACTCGTTATAGAATGCATTACATACAAGTTTTGCTCGGTACTTCCCTTGTATTTATTTATGATATATTCACTCTTACGTATAAGATTTAAATGGCGCTTATCGCCGTCAAAAATAGGAATAATTTTAATCATTTCATTCGGAATTATCGTGATTTTTACGTGGTCTTCCATTTTAAACACTATTAATTAGCTTACAGTTATGATATTATTAGAAGAAAAATTCAATCAAGAATAGCAACACCGCGGCTGGCTATAAAAGGAAGGCGGCTGGCGGCACTCGTCCCTTTTTTTCTCATCGGTCGTCACAGAGTGCAGAAGCTCTGCCCGAACTACTAGCGATTGTCGTTATTTCAAATTGTTCATTCTGTTTGCTATTTTTATTTAAATTGTAATTTGTTTGGCCGAAGGCCATTAAAATCTTTTTAAAAAATCATTTTGTGTTTCTATTTGTAAGATCAGAAGTGGGATTCGAAGGCTGAAAAGCCGCTGAACGGCCTACATTTCTGGTTTTATAAAGGAAAACTTAGTATTCTTCCACCTCCACGTGCTTGATTATTTTAATATTCGGGTGGAGCTTTTGTACGCACGATGCCTGCCAACAATCAACGCAGCAAACAAAAGCGCCGTGGGCGAACTCCTTCACCCAACCCGATGGAAGAGATCCTGAGGAGGCTGCGCGTGTTGGAGGACCAGCCCCGTGCGTCTGTGGAGACGCAAGCCATTGCAACGACCAGCGCTGGCCCTAGCCGCGCTGTTGAGCTGCCCAACACGACACCATCGGCATCAGAGCTTGGGGCGTCTACACAGCTGTGCGAGCTCGTGTCCGCGCAAATGGGGACGCCGCCGCCGACTCCACACACTAGCAACATGGGATCAACGCAGTCTGAAGACATGGTGACGAACGCTGCAGAACGTCTTTTGACCGCCATCAGCTGTGCTCAGGTCAGATCCAACCGATATTTTGTCTCTGATTTTGATCCGAGTGTTCATGACTTCGACACGTGGTGCGGTGAAGTAGAGAGAGCCCGTATTTCAAACTCTTGGGACGACAGAGAATGCCTTGCTCGCGTCGGACATTGTCTCAAAGGCAAATCTCGCACCTGGCTTAGCCAATGGACAAGCAATATTCGCACGTGGTCCAATTTCAAATTGGAACTAAAAGCGCTGTGCCCACGTTCCGTCGATGTCGCGAACATTCTTTATGATGTAATGCGGACAGAATCCGATAAATACTCCACATACGCTGAGTACGCTCGTAAATCGCTTTTAAAGTTACGCATAGTTAAAGGTTTAAGTAGCGAGCTGCTCACTGCTATTATTATTCGTGGAATTTCAGATCCACAAATTCGCGCTATGGCTACCAACGCTAAATTATCACCGGAGTTTTTATCGAGCTTTGTTAAACCTTCCAACAGCAATATTAAGAAAGTTTATTCTAATAGTAATCGATTTGATAGGTCTCTCAACAGTAGTAACTCAAATCGCAAACGTCAATATGATTCTAAAGATTTAAAATCAATAAAATGTTTCTAGTGCCAACAATTTGGTCATAAGAGTGTTAATTGTAACAAACGGTCAAATAAAACCTCGAGTAATAGCGACGAAAAAGGATCGCGTTACCGTAGACGTCTCGCGGCGATCCGTTGAAGTGTACATTCTGCAAAAAAGTAGGTCATTCCGAGGATACTTGTTTTGCTAAGGAACGCGCAAAATCTCGAAATAATAATGGTGTCAATTTTTGTCGCGAAATTACGGGTAGTTATAAAAATCGTGATGTGATTACTGCTGTCATGATGGGAATACCGTTAGACGTACTAATTGATAGTGGTTCATGTATTTCCTTAGTTTCGAAAAATGTTGTTAAATATTTCCCGTGTCAATTAAAGCCTACTAATCAGTTATTATGTGGCTTGGGCGGTACGGAAATTAGATCGGAATCATTTGTGACATTACCCGTTGAGTTTTGCGACATCACAATAGAAATAGATTTTTGTGTTGTAGATGGCGATAATTTGAATGTACCCGTCATTATCGGTACAGACGTACTGAATAGGAAAGGTATTACCTATGTTAGGACCGGTGATTGCCAACGTATAGTCCGTAGTGAAGTGACTGTAAGCAATGTTATGCAAGTAAACACGATTTCTTTGTCCGATCAAGTTAATACGTCAGTATCTGGAAATAAAAAGGAACGGTTACTAGAAATCCTCACCAAGTATTCTGAATTCTTTTTAAGTGGTACCGCGACCACAACTGTGAAAGATAGTGAAATGCATATCAAGTTAACAACTGATGTGCCCGTGTATTACAGACCCTACAAATTATCGCATGAAGAAAAATTAAAAGTACGCACTATAGTCAAGGATTTGCTCGATAAAGGAATAATTCGCGAGTCCGATTCAGAGTACGCTAGTCCGATCCTACTAGTAAAAAAGAAGGATGGTTCTGATAGAATGGTCGTGGACTACCGTGCACTGAATCGAATAACTGTCAAAACTAGACATCCACTCCCCTTGATCAACGACTATATAGATAGGTTAGGTAATGCTCGCTGGTTTAGCTCTCTAGATATGGTTTCCGGCTTCCATCAACTTAGAGTTGCTGAAGAGTCCATTCATAAGACGGCATTCGTTACACCAGAAGCTCAGTATGAATATTGCAAAGTACCTTACGGTCTAGCAAACGCGCCGATTTTCTATCAGAAAACTATCTCTAAAACGCTTAAATCCTTCATTGATGCTGGAAAGGTCATGGTCTACATTGATGACGTGTTAATACTGACGGACGGGATTGACGAAAACCTCTTTTTATTAGATTCGGTTATAAAAACGTTATCTGAAGCAGGTTTTTCAATTAATCTTAAGAAATGTACTTTTCTTACCAATGAAGTAGAATACCTAGGTAGGGTTATAAAAGATGGTCAGGTTAGACCGAGCAATTATAAAATTGATGCATTGGTTAAATCACCGTGACCGAGCAATGTTAAACAGGTCCGCCAATTTCTTGGCCTCGCAGGATATTTCCGAAGATACATTCCTAATTACGCGATTAAGACTGCACAAATCGCCGCCTTAACTAGAAAAGCCGTAATCTTTAATTGGAGTAATGAACACGAAAATGCACGTCAAGATATAATTTCTTATTTAACCAATGAACCAATATTAGCTATATTCGATCCTGAATTGACAACTGAGCTGCATACAGATGCCAGTTCTATCGGTTACGGCGGAATCCTTTTGCAAGTACACAAAGATGGCCGTAGGCGGGTAGTTGCTTACTTTAGTAAGTTGACCGCTCGTGCGGAATCAAAATATCACAGCTATGAGCTGGAGACCCTCGCGGTAGTAAAATCATTACAACATTTTAGGCAATATTTAATTGGTAAATCTTTTAAAATAATCACAGATTGTAATGCATTAAAAATGACACAACGTAAGAAGGATCTCCAACCCAGAGTTGCAAGATGGTGTATGTATATGCAGGATTTTGATTTCTCGCTAGAATACCGTAAAGGCGCACTTATGCCGCACGTAGACTATTTGAGTACTAATCCGGTCAATATTATTAATGTTGTTCAAAAACCAAAAAAATGGGCTCAAGTGGCACAGGCAGGTGACGAGGAGACATTAACGTTACTTGAAAAATTAGATAACGGAAAATTAGATAATACGCGTTACGTAAAACGTGATGACCTCTTGTACTATAAGTATGACGTCACGGGTGAGCAAGCGCGATTCTTATGTTATGTACCAAAGGCATTTCGCTTAAGTTTATTACGCGTTTTCCATGACGAGCATGAACTCATTGGTGTAGACAAAACCGTTGATCTGATCCTGCGACACCTTTGGTTCCCCGGTCTTAGACAATTTGCCAGGAAATACGTCACGCACTGCGTAGTGTGCATTTCACATAAGCAAGTTCCTCGCGCATCTTTGCAACCAATATCCTCTTGGGAAAAGGCTCCGGTACCATTTGATACAATTCACGCGAATGTACTTGGACCACTGAGACAAAGTGATGGTCATAAACATGTACTTATCGTAGTTGAAGCGTATACTAAATATTGCTTACTTTATGCCTTACCGACCGAGACAAGATTGTAGCGAGTTGAAACGCGTAATGACCCAAATAATTTCACTGTTTGGCACTTTTAAAAGACTAGTGTGCGGTAGAAGCCGTATGTTTGATAACCATGATTTTATTAATTGGAGTTCTAATTATGGAATCGAAGTGCATTTTATTACTCCTGAAATGCATCAGGAAAACGGACAAGTGGAACGTTATTGTCGCACAGTTTTAAACATGATAAGAGTTGAAGTAAATTGTAACGAAAATGATTGGTCTAAAATATTATGGAAACTGCAATTGGTTTTAAATGTCACTAAGCATAGGACTACTCAATATTCACCATTAAATCTCCTTATTGGCACTGATTCCACTACACCTTTAATAAACTCTTTGATTAAGGCCGTCTACGCCAAGCAAAGTAGGTATTTAACGCTACCACCCTTTACGCGAAACGAGTCGTGCACACGCGTCGCCGACTTGAACCCAAAGCTGAGCGAAGTGTCACAGTATAGGTAAGCGTGTCGTGTAGGCAGTAGGTCAACTTATTTTATTAAATTGTCAGCTTGATTTATTATAATAGGTAGTAATTGCGAAAACCTAACATTTAAATGTAATAAATTAATTTGAATAGATATTGTAAATACAAATTGCTGCAAGTCGTAATTTATTCAATTATTTGTGTACCAGACGGGTGGACTCGTGTTTGGAAATTCAAAAACTATAACGGAACCAAATCTGAGCCACTAACCGCCCTGTACCGAAAGTTCCGGTTGTAAACGTTAGCTTCGTGGAACGGAGAGGTGGGTTTGGAAAATACTGCACTATTATTGTAGATGGAGAAGAAATGAAACACTATTTGACTATGGTAAGACACTACAAGCAGACAATACTGGAAAAACTGAGCTGAAACTATAATCGGAAAGAACTGTTAACTATTCGGATATCGAAACGAAACTGACTGCTTGAATATCGTAAACAAAACTGACTGTTCCAATGTCGAAAACAAAACTTACTATGCGGTGCCTGCGCTGTGCTTTCATACTACATATTATCAGACACACAAAAAATATTCGCGAATCCTCTAGCGGTGTGTAGTATTTGTTCGCTAGACAATCTTTTAATTCATACAAAAAGCATGAACAAAATACATTAACAAAAAAATACAAAGGAAACTATAAGCAAAAGGATAATAAATAACTCGAACGGAAGAAGGATGTAGGTACTTTACGCTCTCGGCGTACGGTCGAAATTAAATTAACATTTCTCGATGTTTTTTATAAGTAGTTTGCGTACGCGCACCTGTGACGAGACTATTCTCGAGGGAATTTGTACCTACTTACTTTAAAAACTAATAATAACAGAAAGTACTCGACAAAGAATCACAATCACGGCAATAGCGTACTTTCTTGAACGTTCTTTCTATAGACTATATAAAAACACTGTTTGAGACACTTGTCGCGAACAATTTGACTAGGTTTCTTACATTGTTTTTATTCACGAAGAGACACATGCTTTATTCGTTGTATGTGTCACCGTAAAATTGTAAATACCGTTAGATTATAATCTATCTCGTGAGATTGTAAACTCGTTCGTTGAGGAATTCCCTCGACTGTCTATGGTCTCCATCGTCAGACCAATGGCACTTACAACCCATATGGGTGCAAAGTTCTCATCAATAGAAATTAATTAAATCCAAACACAAGGTAGCTACTGTAAAACGTTGAGGAGTTCCTTTGACTGTCCTTCGTCTTTATCATCAGACCCCTAAAGATGACCACAACCCATTTAGGTGTAAAGTTCTCATCAATACTGTAATGTATTTGCATAGGTTTTATGTGGGTATCTATACAAATTATAATTGTCCGCACACCCTACATATTTAAATAAATCAGTCTCGAATATTGCATGTCTTTGCTTGCACTCGGATTCCTCATTGGCGACGAATTTAGGGAATAAAACACGATGCCATTCGGGAAATTACAAGAATTTGACCTCGAGGAGGGCCGGAATTGGTCAGCGTATGTTCGTTTGGTAAAACAATTCATTTTACTAAACGACATCAAAGACGAACTACGTGTGGCCACGTTGGTGACGCATGTCGGCGCACGGACATACCAGTTGATGTGCGACTTGTGCGCCCCGGACAACCCCGAGGACAAGACGTTCGATGTACTCGTCGAGCTCGTGACGGCGCACCTGGAACCCAAGCGATCCGAGATAGCGGAAAGACACACGTTTCGTTTGCAGCGGCAGGCCGAGGGCGAGTCAGCGCCCGCCTTCCTGCAGAGTTTGAAGCACCTCGCTACGCACTGCAATTTTGGGAAGACACTGGAGGACAACATCCGTGACCAGTTCGTGTCAGGATTGCGCAGTGAGGATATGCGCTCTCGGCTGTTTGCGGAGCCTTCGCTGGATTATAAGAAAGCAGTGGAGCTGGCGCTCGCGCTGGAGGCGGCAGAACGGCATGCGGCGGAGGCCGCGGCTGGCGTCGCACTGTCGGCGACCGCCAGCACGGCGGGACTCGGGCAGGGCGCTGCCGCGGCCGAAGCCGTGCATCGCGTGGCGCAGCAGGCGCCGGCGACGGTGCGCCGCGGCGCGGCAGGCGCTTGCAGACGTTGCGGGAAAGGAGCCCATACGTCGAACAAGTGTAGATATAAATCGTATGTGTGTGACAAGTGCGGTGTCAAAGGTCATCTCTCTGCAGTGTGCTCTAAAAGTGATAAGGATGCCCGCGGTTCAAGGTACCAAAATTTCATTGATGACAGTTCCGATTCTGAATCTAGTGATTGCTTATTTCAAATCGTAGATTTTAAGAGTATTAATTATAAAGATAGGCCATACAGTTACATGTTAATAGTAGAAAACATTGAAGTTACTTTTGAAATAGACACCGGCAGTAGAATATCGGCTGTGAATAAAATATTTTATGATAATCACCTTACGCATTTAATTATAAATCGCGATAATAACAAATTCCATTCATATACCGGGGAGGCTATCGTCCCACTCGGTTATGTTTTAGTGAAAGTGCAGAGCGGCAACGCCGCATCCCAGCTTCCGCTGTTTATTATTGACAACGGCGGCCCACCTTTGTTAGGGCGAAGCTGGTTGAGACAATTAAATATAAAATCGCTTAGCTTACATCATTTATCAACTGAAATTAATCCGGTTATTAATCAACTTAAGTTATATTTTCCCGAAGTGTTTCAGTCAGGTTTAGGATGTTGTAAAACTAAATTAAAGTTGCATTTAAAAGATAACACGCCGATATTCATCAAAGCCCGGCCCCAGCCTCTCGCTCTGCGGACGCCTGTGGAGCGCGAGCTGGAGCGTCTGCAGCGCGAACAGGTCATCTACAAAGTGAAGCGGAGGGATTACGCCACACTGATAGTGCCCGTCGTCAATCGCGACGGGTCTATTAGGTTGTGGGGCGATTATAAGTTAAATGATTTTCATTATCCGCTACCACGTGTGGAACAGCTGTTCGCCGCGCTTAGTGGGGGAGAACAATATAGTAAAATAGACCTTAAGCGAGTTTATTTACAGTGCATTTTAGACGAAAGTTCGCAACCGTTAACTGCTATTACTACTTATGTAAGTAAATACATTTGTGTACCGTACCCATTTGGTTTAAAATGCCTTCCTGATATGTTTCAAAAATTAATCGAAGAGACCCGAAGTGGTCTTAACTGTGTATCTTTTATTGATGACATTTTTCTCACGGGGCCCGATAAGAAGTCGCATTTGCCGCTGGTGCTGTCAGTGGACAGCAGCTCGTTCGGGCTGGGCACCGTGCTAGCGCACGCCCACCCGGACGGCAACGACCGCGTCGTGTGCTGTATCTCACGCATAATGTCTCCAGCGGAGCGTAAGTACAGCCAGGGGGACAAAGAGGCTCTCGCCATCGTGTATGGGGTGACCCGTCACCATCAGTATGTGTATGGGCGGCGATTTATGTTGAAGATGGTTCACATAGCGCAGAGCAATATTTTCGGACCCAAGAAGGGTCTCCCACAGACAGCTGCTAGTCGGCTGCAAAGGTCTGCTGTAAGGTTGGCCGCCTTTGAGTTTGATATTAAGTTTGTGTCTTCTGAATGCAATGGTAAAGCCGATTTTTGGTCAAGGTTGCCATTACAAAAAGATAAAGAGGATTCGGAATCGGATGACGCCGCTTAGGTATGTTCATTTTGTGGAGACGGCCCAGCAGGCATAGGTACGTAGCGCCGGTGCACGGTGGTGTGGTTAGGCAAAGAAGGCAAAGAAAGGGACGAGGTTCTCGTTAAAGATTTCAATAAAAATATTGTCAAGTGGAAGCCCGGTGTAGTCACTGAGCGCACCGGTGCTGTCACTTATAATGTAAGCAAATCAATCAAATCAATCGAAAAGTAATCGGCTGTCATTAGCTAGGGCTGTTTGCTCGGATGCTGCCGATGACGTCACTCCGCCAGTCTCCTGACACGGAGGCGGCACCGGAGGCGAATGGTGAGGCTGAGTCGACATACTTCGCGTTTGAAGACGCAAACTCAAGGTCACCACCCCCAATGCCTTCTTGAAAAACAAACCCAATTACAAAGTTTAAGTTTACCGGTATGCCAGCCGATATGTACTATTTTGTACAAACTTACATTACAATAAAATTAGGATTATTTTGTAACTTTTATTTTTTTGGATTGTCATAATTTAATAATAAAAAACATTGTTACTACTAGTACTAGCCAAGTAAGATACAGTACAGATATAGTTCTGTAGGTCGTGACTAGTAAAATAACGATTAACTTACTTTTATTATTTTATGTATACTCTTTCTAAAGCAACGTTTATTAATGATTGGATCTTGAATAGAGTTATAATTTATCCTTGCTATTGCGAACTTTGTAGGGAGAGGTAGAATACGAGAATAAATATGTTTAGTAACTAAAACAAAATATTTCTGTACATTTTAGATATTTTTGGTGTTATGGATTTAAGCTTAAGCTATAAGGGTGTGTAATATAAATCTAATGTCTATAGCTATACCTATTGTTAATTCTCAATGAGTATGTTAAAATCTATGCTTACCGCAGTTGAAGTGAACGAAGATAGGTCGTGTCAGGATGCGTTAGGAGATGTGCTTAGGGCACTAAACTGTACGGTCAATAGGGTCGAATTACTGTCGGTAAAGTCGCGCGCCCTCTTAGCTTACGACGATGATACTGACGCAGATCTCGAACAAGTTAGGGAAAACTCAGCTCGGTTAATCGGAAAGTCGGCGCTATAAAAAAAAATAAAAAATAAAAACAAAAAGAGGGTGCGACTGTAAAATATATAAATCCTATCATCTATCCTGTAAGTATTTAACAAGTTATGATGATATTTAGTTCTTCACGAGCACGGTCTTGATGCGCGCGGTGTTATTAGGCCACTGGATTGGATATATGAACTGAATGTTATGTCAATTATTAGTTTTTTAGTTCAGTTGTATATCAGTAAAATTTTAGCTCAGTACATTGGATAATTAATGAGATAATACGATTAAAGTCATTAGGAAGTGAATGACCGTGATAACCCGACCAAGTTCAGGTGGTTACGAAAAAGCGAAAACGCAGAACATTATGGTACCTTCTAAAATATGTAGGATAGTGTTACAAATTTAGTACAGACATGTACACAAGTTTTAAAAAAAAACTACATGATTATTAAAGAATTTTTATTGACAGGTAAAATAATCATTTCAATTGAACTTTTAAATTATTAATAAACTTATACTTAAAAACAATCACAGATTAAAATTACAGATAGTAATTTTGCTAAAAAAAGAAAATAATAAGTAAGTTCCTAAATTCAAATATTTAAGCCTTAAAAAAATACAGTTTTAGATAAGTACCTAACATCATGTACATATTAATAATAATTTTGCTACTATTTCTGTACTTACCTTGTTCGTGAATTCATCATGCAGCCCGCACCATAATTATGATCATCAATAGAAGCACTCCACATTAGCAGTAATTCGCCACACTTATTATTATATAATAGCTCTCACGCACTCGATAAATATTTGCAAAAAACAGGAAACGGAACTGCCGTAGCGCACGCGCACTCTACAAGATGAATTATGTGATTATGGAGCATGTTTAGTGCGTTATGCAAAGAATGTATTACCCCTTCACCCCACCCCTCCCGCGTCCCACCGAACGACATGTTATATCGGTGATTTTTGATAAGTTTGTGCAACTGGAAGATAATAATAATGTTTTCATAGTAAATATGTGTGGGGGCGCGTGTCGGGAAACTCTTCAATGACTAAGTCCTTTTAGGTTACGAAATATATTTCGAAGATACACAAATTACAGATAAAAATTATAAAATTGATTTCTTATGAATTAGGTTTAACATAATGTGTCCGTTCCCACCGAAGTTAGGTAAAGGAAAGGCGATGACAATAGTCGGTGACGTGTGAAGCGCGGTGTCGTAATACGAACGGTCGCTTTGTCCGTACGATGTGCTGAGCTTGCAGGTTGGCATCGTAACACCTCCCCTGCCAGATGAGCAACTATTTGGTGACCTTGACGCCAAAAGTTGCGGCTCTTCTTTCATCTTCTGTCAGCTCGGTGTTAGCTGTTTCAGTTGTAATATTTACTTTCGCAGCTCAACTCAACGGCGGCGGCAACGAATGAAATACCAAATGCTCAGTGCGCCTGCACCGAATAGTATGTGTGAATAAAATGGAATTGTGATATGGTACATTCCAATCATATCTAATGATTGATATTTCGTCTTGCATGGTAATTTGGTTCTGTATTTTGCGAAGACTACTTAGATCTGTAAATGGAAACTGCGTGCCTTTGCCAATATCTCATAGTGCGGTAGAGCCATGAGTTCTAATGGTTGCCCAACTAATTTGTTATCCAAATTGATTGTACTGATCTCTGGGGTTTTTATCTTGCAACCTTGAGGAACGGTGACCAAAAAGCTTCCTCGTAACATCTGATAGGTATAGTTTTTTTTCACAGGATAGTTTTACTTTTGTACTGTTGGGGAAAGCAATTATGTAGTGGTAGCTGCCTAGATCAATCAGAGCTTCCTTGATCAGAGAGATAGGCGTGGTTTTGCACGTTACATCTATCTCCTGAAATTGTATGAGTTTTTGAATATAGTCTGTTCTTGACATAATCTGGTGGACGATCCTCTGCTCGCATAGGTGCCAAGAGTTGACCTTCGGGCATTCAGCCTCTATATACACAAATTCCTGAGAATTAGATGCTATATAGGGTGCAAGTGGTACTATAATAACGCTATTGTTATTTGGAACGGGACACAGTTCATATAACTGATACTCAGTAGTAAATGTAATAGGAAACTTTATGACTTCTACAACTGTGGACTCGGTAAAAAAATGAAACTAAGTTAAAGTTTTCGTAATAATTTCTAATATCTAAGTCAATGATTTCATTGGAATTCTAAATTTGTTTTAGTTGGCTTATCGCATTTTTAAGATCTTGGACAGAAAGTATGGAATGATGAAGTGATTTATCTCGACTAAAGGTTAATATATTTTCTGTTCTATTAATTTCACTCAGTAGTTCTTGTACATTTTCGGTCAAAATCACGAAATGTTGCACAAGATGAGCGTAATGAATTATTCGCTCATTATCATTATTAGTCATATTCATGACATAAGAAAGAGCTTTTCCAATTTTCTCTGATTAATTGAAAGATTGCGGAGTATCTGGTTTTGCTGAATTGTCATTTCTTTATATAAAGTAATATGCTTGTAAAATGATTGTGACATAGTTTGATCGTTTTTATTTAATATACGTAATGCTTTTTTAAATTTCAGAGTGTCATCGTAGTCTAAATTTCCAGAAATACTTTTGATGATTGTGCCTATTGTATTTGATCAGTCCTCTCTTAACTCTGGTTGGCCTAAGTGTGTCTAAATGCACCGAAACTCTTTCTAACTTTGTGTGTAAATGTTTAGTCTGATAGTTGAAGAGAGCGCTGTAACAAATGAACATTGTCATTTCTTTGGTGGTCTTTTTAACCGTGATTTAGCGACCGGGCCACGACTTTTTGAGGTGAAAATGTGTACAGGTAAGTTCTTAAGTACTTTATCCTGAAGAAATCGAGGTGCCAATTTTTGTCTACTGGCCATTGGATTTCGTAAATGTATGACTTGATCTTGTTCATAATCTAAAACAGGTTCCCTATCAGCATTACGCCGCGTCATTATATTTATACGATCGGATAGTGCAGAGTCATGAATAATTTTATACACCGTTTCCATTCTACTACGATGTTCTTGGATATAAGTTTGAAGATATCGGTCCGTCATATTTAAATCAATAGGATTTCGAGGATCAAAATGTCCAGAAATGACATCAAATGGTCTACACTTGGTTAAACTGTGGATAGAACTATTGTAGGCGATTAACGCATACGGTATAAGACTTCGGGTGGGCTCGTTTTTATGCTGAATTTTAAATAACCGTAAGTGTTCCAAAAGCGTACTGTGGAAACGTTCTATGATACCGTTTTCATTTGGTGCATATGCACTAGTCATATGGTGTTCTATTTTATGCAAACGGAGAAATTCTGACACTACTTGATTACTAAATTCGGTACCTTGATCCGTAATTAAATTTAAAGGAAACCCATAATGAGTACTGTAAGTTAAAAGGGCTTTTAATATATTAGGTGCAGTACAATCGGGTAAAAGATACGCCTGCGCGTATTTAGAAAATGAGTCTATGATAGTCAAGTATTTTTCATGGTCAATAGTCAGAACGTCTGCGTGTGCTAATTCAAACGGTTGAGTTGATGGAGGTACAACTCTGAACTGCTGACGTATTGGATTACGGTCATATTTCGCACATCTGCATACATTACATTCGTTTATAAATTTAGTGATATCAGTTTTAATTTTTGGCCAAAAATAACGTTGTGACAACGAAAGGTAGGTTTCGTTGATTCCGCGATGATTGGTCTTGCCTTCGTGGTATTTCTTTATTATTTCAAGTTGGTTTGACTGATCATTAACGTTTAGTACCTCATATTTGACTAAAACTAAGTTCATCGATGAATTTTCGAAAGTTTCCTGTAAAATCGGTATTATATTCAGCATTCTTTCGATAGGATTTACAAGAATCGCTGTCCGGAGTTTTGGATCAACGTGAGACTTTACAGCGTTAATAAGACTGCCTTCAATGCTATGTTCGTTAATGTCTACAGTAGTTTTCTGAAAGGATTGAAAAGGTTGAGTTGTGGTTGGTCTACTTTTAGGGTTATCATTTATTATATTTATGAGTAACTGCCTCCTAAATTTATTTAAAGGTTCGTCCGATATTGGAATTTCCAGAACAGGGTTTTCTAAACTAGTGTGTATGGTTTCAATATGTGGGGATGCTGTATTTTCTTGATACTGCGAGTCATTTGATCCTCCATCAAAAACTGAATGAGCCGTGAGGGTTGATGATGAATGTATCGGGCTGTTTCCTTCAGCAGTTAATGTAGAAGATGTATCCAAGTGTGCCGTTTCAGAATGATTAACGCACAAGGACATAGTTTCATTTTGGTTCATTAAATTGGCTGTCTCTTCTGCATTTAAATGTTCTATGCGCAGGTGCGATAATACTTGCTGAGTTCGCATCTCGGTATTCACGGTCGTATCTACTCGAGTTACTGGCATTGTTTGTTCGTTATAAATATGTGCAAAGATAGGTTTTGTTATAGAAATTACAATATCATTATCCGTGGGATTTGAAATTTGTACATTAGTATGATTATTTTCGGCGGATGTTAAGCATTCGCTGATGAAGCACGCAGAAATCGATTGTTCTTCAATGTAAATGTCTCCTTGCGCAATATTAGTAGGCACCTTGATTAACTGAGTAGTTTGTGCAGGTATGGTGATTTGATAAGAATTTAAGCATTCAGGATTATATAAAACTATTGGAATTTGAGTAAATTTAGTTTCTAAAGTATGCGTAGCAAGGTCGATTTTTGCATTCCATTTTTTTAATTGTTCGCAACCTATCAACCCATCGAAGAAATTATGAAATCTATATAGGTATAATTTTACAGGCATAGTATCTTTAAATTCATCGAAACAGGGCACAGTTAGAGAGTAATAATTTTGGGTAGTCACGTGGGTATTTGAGACCAAAAAGGGGTCATAAACAAGAGGGATATGCGGGTAAAATTTTTCGTACGCTTCCGGGCTTATAAAGGACTCATTTGCGCCTGTATCGATTAAAAGTTTTATTGGTGGATTATTTATTTGAATATAAGGTAAATGGCGTTGACCGTGCAAATTTAATTGGGCATTGTCCTCCGAGGTTGGGTAAAAATTTGAACTTTGAAGGTTCTGTCCATCTTCTAAAATACGATTATCAACGTCAAGGTCGGTCAAAAAAATGTTAGGATTACTTGTATCTGTATTAGGAACGTCAGTGTTCTGGATATTATAATCATAGTAGCAATAATTTTCGTTAAACGATTCGTTGAAGTTCGGTTCACATTCAGCGCCAAAACTGTGTCTGCCATTATAGTTCGTGGGTGGCAGAGTACGCGCAACGGGGTAACTGATGCCACTCATAGGGTTTGGATAATTATTCTGAGGTGCTTGGCGTAGTGGGATTCGAAAGCCAGATGACATGTTGGTAGGGGGGGCTCCGAACATTTGTTGAGTCTTTGTAGGTCTCGGGTAGGGTTGTCTGATCTGATCTGGTCGTGCAGGTTGCGGGTAATATTGTGGTGGATATTGATTTGCTGGCCTAACCGAACGGAAATTAGAAGACCAAGAATTATAAGGATAAATCTGCTCATTTTGTGGTTTTTCCTTTGCTGGTACTGATTTATTTCGTTTTTGGAGATATAATATATTTAATTCGTCTTGAGCGTATTCAAGAGCGCTTTCAAGGGTTGAAGGTCTCATGCATCTTACCCTTGATCCTAATGGTTCTTCTAAACCTTTCAAAAAGCTCCGTAAAGCTAGTTTTTTATAGAGAGTTCGTTTGGATTCTATGGTCGTTTTTATAGATTCATGTAATTCGACGTACGTCATAATTGTGCATAACAAGTGTTGAACTTTTTCGTAAAAAACTTGTATCGAATCGGTTCCTTGAACTAAGAGAGAGAGATCAGTATACAATGACGATTCATCTCTGTGATCCGAAAATGTATTAATTAAGGTTGATCTTATACCATTCCAATCACTTGGAATTCCGTTAGTTGCCAAAGTACGTGCAGCATTACCAGTAATCTTGTTTAAAATTCCATTGATCAAAGACAAGTTCGAAAGCTGACGTCCAGGTTCTGGACTGACATAAGTGAGCACTAATTGATCGCACAAGTTCAAAAACCTAGTTAAAACATTTGGATTTCCGTCAAATTCCGGAACTAGTCTAAGTGATCTATAAATCTTATCTGATAAATCTATTTGATTCATGTCGAGTGTAGAACTACTACTCGATTCCGTCATGGTTTCTAAATTTTCTATTATATCTTCTAAATTACGAAAGGCGTCACTTCGCGCGGTGCGGAGTTGATTGCGCCTACTAAAACTAAGGTCCCTATTACTACGTGGGTGAAAATTTTTGGAAAATTATAGTACCACCCTGTGTTAGAAATATAGCAACCAATAATAGGACTTATGTACTTACATGAGTAGCATTGCTTGCGAGCGTTGTTTCATCGATTTTTGGATGTCCCAATCTGCGTAGCAACAGCTTCCTTGACAGGCCTCCAATAGGTTCTTCGTCCAGACAGTTGATGCGGCGTTTTCCTGATTTTTAGGTTTTTCACATCACCAAACCTTAAGTCTGTAACGAGCACCGGCTGCGCCAAATATGTGTGGGGGCGCGTGTCGGGAAACTCTTCAATGACTAAGTCCTTTTAGGTTACGAAATATATTTCGAAGATACACAAATTACAGATAAAAATTATAAAATTGATTTCTTATGAATTAGGTTTAACATAATGTGTCCGTTCCCACCGAAGTTAGGTAAAGGAAAGGCGATGACAATAGTCGGTGACGTGTGAAGCGCGGTGTCGTAATACGAACGGTCGCTTTGTCCGTACGATGTGCTGAGCTTGCAGGTTGGCATCGTAACATAGTACATATATTATTATATTATTATGTATTTAACAGTGTACGCGTCTGTACCGAAATTGTAAGGTGTATTATACTAAACATTTCAAAAGATAGTGTAATGTTCTGCGTTTTCGCTTTTTCGTAACCACCTAAACTTGGTCGGGTTACCACGGTCATTCACTTCCTAATGACTTTAATCGTATTATCTCATTAATTATCCAATGTACTACGCTGAAATTTTACTGATATACAACTGAACTAAAAAACTAATAATTGACATAACATTCAGTTCATATATCCAATCCAGTGGCCAAATAACACCGCGCGCATCAAGACCGTGCTCGTGAAGAACTGAATATCATCATAACTTGTTAAATACTTACAGGATACTAATGAAAGTTCACATACATTTGAAGGCAGTTACAAGCTTTAAAATAACGTTTAAAGTAAGTCTTTAGACTTCTTATTGAGAGTGCTGAGACCAATTGAAGTGTTTTTCTATTTAATGAAATAACCTTTAAGCTATGCATTATTTTGGTTTTTTTATTGCAGAACAAATTTAAACTAATTTCTAAGAAGTCATGTACAAAATATGATAAGAATCCGCTCAACCATTTCAAAGATCTAGCAAAACCAAAAACGTTACCCGAGCAAAATCTCGAATAACTTCGCAACCGAAGAAAGAACAAATACAAAATAAGGCACAACATTTACTTCAACTAGACAACTAATTTTATAGCTAGTATTTATTTAAATATTCCCATTAGAAAGAAAAAGATCTGGCTGGGGTAACGTTACCCCAGCAGGAAATGTTTTTGTGAAATAATTAAAAAACTATAAGCGCAACAAATTTAAAAATGTGCGCAACAATTATAGAAGCCGTAAAACTAATTATCTTTAAGATTCAAATGACCATTTTCGACAACATCTGGCTGGGGTAACGGACTCGAGACACAAATCGGCCATAGCTGAACAACTTGAGCCGGATCAATTTGAGGAACTTAAAAATATGTTGCTTCTTGGAAAACCGATCAAGACGTCATCCTCAATAAATTAGTGTCCGAGGTGGCTGAACTGAAACATCAAAATATTTCAATCCAGAAGTCTAACCTTGAGATTGAGAAATCGATTTCGTTCATCAATGAGAGTTATGAGGATATGAAAACCCGTCTTGAAAACCTGGAACGGGAGCGCATGGGGTATGAAAAGCGTCTTTGTGACCTGGAAAATAGAAATAGTGAGCAGATCGTCGCAATACTGGAAGCGAAAATCGACTCAATGGAGCAAGCAGCAAGCACGCCAGTGTTATATTGAAATATGTAACTTGCCTGATAAGCGCAATGAAAATCTGCTTACTTTAGTCCAGTCTATTGGTACGGCTATAAGTTTCCCTGTCTCTCAGAATGACATTATATCAATTAACAGGGTCCCCCACGCACGGCAAGGAGATATCAAACCTAAGAACGTGATTATAAAGTTGAAATCACGAATTCTTTGCGACAACCTACTTAGCGCCTACCGAAAAAAGAAGAGTCTCAAATCCGACGAATTGGGAATTTCAGGCGCAATATTACCGGTGTATATTAACGAACATCTGACTCTAAAAAATAAGGCCTTATTTCGGAAATGTAAGGAAGTCGCCGGAAAACATGGTTTTAAATACGTATGGATTAAGAACGCCACAATCCTTGTACGTGAGAGAGATGGGATTGCGGCCTTTGCTGTACGTTCTGAAAATGAGCTCAAGAAGATTATTTCCAATGAGAAGACAAGTGCTTAGTACTCAACCTATTGGGCAATACAGATTTATCAAGTATGCATTTCCTCCTCTTACATTGTTCTATGTGTACATTTTGTGTTTTTGTGTGAACGTTTTATTTATCCAAGTCAGCATGCTATTAGTTTTATATACCTTGATTTTTTATATGATCTGTAGTCTGCTCTTTCAGTTATTTTTAACCGACTTCATTTATGCGAAGTATTGTTGTTATTGTTATTTATATGCTACGTCTTATATCTATGGTTTGTAATATACACACATCAACACGGTCTAGGGATATTTCATACTCAATTAAATAACTCGAAAAGTACTGGCCGCATTGGAATCTTTTATACACCGATTTGTTTGTAATTTATCTCAGACTAATTCCAAATTCAAATTTTTGAAAATTCTTTTGTTTCGGTGGCATAAAAATGTCTTGATGTATAGGAGAGGGAATATTCATTTGTGCGAAATTTAGAAAACAATACGAATTAGGTTTAATTACAGTTTTTTTTCATTTTTAAACGAAAGATAAAGTTAAAATTGAGGTATTGTAGCCATGCAACGCCGACATTTGACGAGGGCGGAGATGTTACGAGCTGTGGGAATGCTGGAAGCTGGATCTGTTCAGCGTAATGTTGCTGAGGCCATAGGGACCCATCAAAATGTAATTTCAAGATTGTGGACACGCTATCGTGCCACAGGTGAAATAGCGGAGAGGCACCGGGGGCCAAGTCGCATCACTACCCCCAGACAAGACCGATTTTTGCAAATTACTGCGCGAGCACAACCAAATGCAACGGCGACTCAATTGGTCCAAAGGCTGCGAGTGGAACACCAAGTGCTTGTGAGTGACCAAACTGTAAGAAGGCGACTGCATGAAAGCAATCTACGCTCTCGTAGACCACTCCGGGTCCCACCTTTACGGAGAGGCAATCGTGGACGACGATTAGAATGGGTTCGGAACCACGTGGACTGGGGACGTGACCAATGGTCCAATGTGCTGTTCACGGATGAATCCAGGTTCAGCTTCTATCCAGATTCACGAAGGACGCGTGTTTGGCGAGTTCCTGGACGATGGAGCCGTCTCCAAAACCCTCAGGAAGTTCACCCATACCAAGGAGGAACAATTATGGTTTGGGCAGGAATTCGTCTTGGAGGACGGACGGATCTCGTTTGTGTGCGGGGCAATATGACGGCAGAACGATACGTCCAACAGGTGCTGGGGCCCGTAAACTTGCCCCACAGAACACAAATGGGGCAAGATTTCCTGCTCATGCACGACAATGCCCGGGCACACACGGCGAGAACGGTAGCAGCTTGGTTACATACACATAATGTTAGGGCCTTAGACTGGCCTGCTCAATCGCCAGATCTAAATCCCATTGAGCATGCGTGGGATATGCTGCAAAGAAGAGCTCTGAAGGAAGTTCCTGAAAATCTGGCTACAGAAGATCAACTTTTTGCGCACCTCAGAAGGACATGGGACAATATTCCGCAGCAAGACATTGACAACCTTGTTCTGAGCATGCCGAATCGTTGCCGATGTGTTATGAACATCATGGGCGCTTTCTCAGACTACTAACTTCAAGTTTATAAACACAAATTAAATGATTTTTCTATTTTTTTCAGTTTTTACTCACAAATTAAAAGTTCATTCATATACGGTTTCCGTCTATGCTTCATTTTTTTTCCATAAAATCCTGAAATTTTAATCTATACCTTAACCATTATTAAAAAATGGTAGAATATTAAATAACGTATCTTTTAAATATATACATGTCATATAAATAATTAACACATTGATAGTAATTCGCTTTTTTAAAAATATCCCTAGACCGTGTTGATGTGTGTAGTTATGTTAAACAAAGGTCATTTATGCCTAAAAATAAAACGAATAGTTTTAATTTATTTTTCTACTTTATTTTATACGTCAAATTGTACGAGTATTTTGGAATGTTTCATACTGCTGTACTTATTTGTTTATGCGTTAAACATTGTTATCTATGGCTACTAATAATTTTCTGATATATTAGGTACCAAAATTGTAGAGGTATTCGTACTAAGTTGCACACCCTTTATATGAGCATCATGTCGTGTTCATATGATGTCATTATACTTACTGAAACCTGGCTCATTCCTAGCATTCACGATAGCGAGTTTATAGATGATCGCTACACAGTCTTCAGATGTGATCGTGATCGTTCAGCGACAAATAAGCGTGAGGGTGGGGGTGTATTAATAGCCATACTCCGTGGGCTGCGACCCACTACCATAGCGACTCAATTTACCCATGCTTGTGTCGAACAGCTCGTGGTTCAGTTACCTGCATCCCAATCTCATAAACACCATGTCATCAGTGTAGCGTACATACCGCCTCGCACTAGCGATGCAATATATGGGCAATATTTAAATATGTTGCATCTCATTGCAAATGATTCTAATACCGAGTCATTCTTTATTGTTGGAGATTTCAACTTACCTGATATTAAATGGTTGGATCAGGGTAATTGTGCAGTGGCAGATACCACAACTTCAAGCGGCCAGCTAATACTGAATTTGATGTCATTAATTAACGGTTCGCAATACAATAAGACGAGAAACAGTCTCGGACGAATACTTGATTTGTTTATCTCTAACACTGACTGTCAGACTGTATCTTGTACGCCACTACTTCCGGCTGACACCCACCATCCACCTTTTACCGTGTTTGTGGATCTCAATATGCAATTTACCCCCATGAAATGGTGTGCATAACCCTAGCAAAATGTTGTGCATTTGAGAGATGAGACCAAAAAAAAATAATTAGTGTATGAGCAATGTGAGGAGCAATTTGTTTAATAGTAGCAAAATTTGTGTGAATTATAGTTTTAAAGTTATTTGAGAAAAACACATTTTGCTGGAGTAACGTTTGAAACGTTATCCTGGCAAAATCGATTTTCAAAAATTCGTTCAGCCTGGAACCAAATACATGATTAGATAGCTTTTGTTGCATAGTAAATGTTTGTAAATAGCAAAATTTGTGTGTGGTATGGTTCTTGAGTTATTTAAGATTTTGCTGCGGTAACGTTTTGGGATTTCCCAGATCTCGAAAACGGCTCAACGCAGAAGATTGAAAAAAATACCAATAAGAGACCTTAATTTGTTTAAATTAGTTTAAACATTAGTTTTTGATTTGGTTGTCGTAAACCAATGGAATTAAATGGTTTCAAAAATCAGATAAAAATGGATTTGCAAGTAAACCAAAACACTTATAACCAAATAAACAGCTGTCAAAAATACCCATGGTAGACACTTATCACGTCAAGTAAAATAGGTTATGTAACTTTATACGATATGAAGATAAAAACAAAATTGATTAATTTTAAACTGGTCGTACTTTAGCGATGAAATACGCAGTTCCCAAAACATTAAGAAACGTGGCATACTTTAAACTAATTAAAATGATACATGAACATTAATTCCTGTTAATTTCAGCTTTCAATTACGGCTGTAATGAAAGTTGTATCAAAAACAAGAAAATGTCAGCAATTCTCTAATAAGCTGACCAAATCGGAAAGGTCACGAAAAAGCGGCCGCACTATACATAATCGTAACCATCTTAAATGAATGGGATAATATGGATGTTTTGTTAGTACAGTTGCGTACGTACGTTGTTGTTACTGTTGCGTAGGTTGCTGGTCGTGGTGTTCATTATTTTTATTTAAAAATCAGTCTCATACAAATTATTGTATATCTTTGCCTTAGCATTAACATATTGAGGAAAAAATCTCAGATAAGTTACGTACATACTTAATTTTAATATTTGGCATAAATGTTTTTCTGTTTGTCAAGTACCAATGCTTAAACTTAAAATACAATGTTGATTCATAGTTTGTACAATTTTCCTTAAGACGAAGATAGGCACCTACTAAATACGTAGGTAGGTAGGTGGACTCCATTTCCCCTCGACTCACAGTATGGCATTTAAACATGAGCTTTGTAACGTGTAACTTAGTGGTTATTTCAACATTACATGTGACAGTTACAGGTGATCAACGTGTGAACCACGCGTCGTCAATCAAAATCACACTATAAATTATTTACTGAGATTATTACTTACCTTTTTAAAGTTACTTGACTTTAAATAATTACTTATGATCCATTAAATTGTTAAACTACTGTTAAATAACATGATTTTCATTTATACAATAGAAAACTAGTAGAAAATGTGTATTATGGTACCTGCACTTCGAACATTAAAAAATCGGTTACACGTAAAACCTTTTTCTGCTTAACTGTACAAAACATCGGACACTAAGTTGCTAATTTGCGAAGACTACTCGTACGTATGGTGCGGCCGCTTTTACGTGACCTTTTTAATTTGGTCGGCTATTAGAGAATTTCTGACATATTCTTGATTTTGATATAACTTTCATCACAGCCGTAATTGAAAGCTGAAATTAACAGGAATTGATGTTCATGAATAATTTTAATTAGTTTAAAGTATGCCACGTTTCTTAATGTTTTGGGAACTGCGTATTTCATCGCTAAAGTACGACCAGTCTAAATTAATCAATTTTGTTTTTATCTTCATATCGTATAAAGTTACATAATCTATTTTACTTGACGTGATACGTGTCTAGCATGGGTATTTTTGACAGCTGTTTATTTGGTTATAAGTGTTTTGGTTTACTTGCAAATCCGTTTTTATCTGATTTTTGAAACCATTTAATTCCATTGGTTTACGACAACCAAATCAAAAACTAATGTTTAAACTAATTTAAACAAATTAAGGTCTCTTATTGGTATTTTTTTCAATCTTCTGCGTTGAGCCGTTTTCGAGATCTGGGAAATCCCAAAACGTTACCGCAGCAAAATCTTAAATAACTCAAGAACCATACCACACACAAATTTTGCTATTTACAAACATTTACTATGCAACAAAAGCTATCTAATCATGTATTTGGTTACGTGCTGAACGAATTTTTGAAAATCGATTTTGCCAGGATAACGTTTCTTAACGTTACTCCAGCAAAATGTGTTTTTCTCAAATAACTTTGAAACTACAATTCACACAAATTTTGCTACTATTAAACAAATTGCTCCTCATGATACACTAATTATTTTTTATGGTCTCATCTCTCAAATGCACAACATTTTGCTAGGGTTATGCACACCATGAAATGCCGTTCTGTTCCTAGGTACAACTATCATAAAGCTAAATATACTGATATAAATGCAGAACTCGGTTCTATAAATTGGGAAGCCAAACTCGCTGATCTTGTAGATGTGTATGGTGTGTGTGATGATAGATGAGTGCAGATATATGAAGGGATGAAGAAAAGTCCGAAGTACACAAGAAGAAGGAAGAAAGTTTATTGCACAGACACAGGTTACAGTTCCACACACACAAGAGTTCCACTAAGAAGAAGGAGTGGTAGAAGCAGAATAGATAGCACGGCAGTCAGCAAAAGAACATCCGATAATATTAAGCGCGGCGAAGCTATGCTTAAAATCACAGCGGTTACTTAAAAGAGTCTTTGCATACTGGCGAGGCGACGGCGGGCGCGCGCGCTCGCAGAGCGCAAGGCAATGATAGTCCCGTCCCGCTCACGCAACCGGTTCGGGTGACGTAGCGGGCGCGCTCGCCACTAGAACAAAGGACGCGTCATAGCTGCGCCGGCCAGCCGATAAGAGACCACCTAATAGTAAAAATTTGTGTTTGTACGTTGAACTAAATTGTCACAAATGTTTTAATTAGATTATTGATTTTATATAATGCTAGTTGTTAGGATTCTTTGTAAATATGTATATACAATGTTAGTGACTTTATTTATAGGCAATTACATAATTTATATTTAATTTCAACGTTTTACATATACTTAATGTATTAGAGTAGGTCACTACATCACCCCCCTCCAGAGACCGTCAAGGGCGATAATAGTTGGGAAATCGAACGCGACGTCCTGACCGCGTCGTTCTGACGACGCCGACGTCATCGTCAGCCGAAGGCAAGTTTCGGTTATCCGCGTTGGGTGTGTAGTGATGAGTGTTGGTGTTGAGTGGTGACTGTGTTGTGTTGTGGTGCATGTTAGTGATAGGTGGTGAATATGGTGTGTTGCTGGGGTCACGTAGTATGAAGGCCGGCTTAATTCGGTCTATCGAAACGGTAACCTGTTTACCGTTAACCATTATCCTGAACACCTTGTCACCTCTTTCTATGACCTCATGAGGACCAGAGTACGCCGGTTTCAGACCACCACCAGCGGTGCAGTCCCTAAGGAACACGTGACTCGTTGAAGATAAATCCTTGTAAATAAAAGTTTTGAAGCTGCTATTATGCCTGGCCGCTGGTGATGGTTGCAGATTCCGGATAATACTCCGCAGCCTAGACAGGTATGCGGTCATGTCCACGGTCTCATCTGCTTGAGGGTCAAAAAACTCGCCAGGTAGACGCATTGGCTGGCCGTAAACTAATTCTGCGGCAGAAGCCTGAGCGTCTTCTTTGTAAGCACTGCGCACACCCAACAGGACCAGTGGAAGCGATTCCACCCAACTGTCATTTGCGTGGCAGGTGATCGCTGCCTTGAGTTGACGGTGGAACCTCTCCACTAGTCCGTTACAGGCAGGATGGTACGCAGTTGTTCTTCGATGTTGGAACCCAGCGATGGCAGACAGGCATTTGAAGAGTGCTGATTCGAACTGCCCCCCTCTATCGGTAACGATATCCGATGGGCAGCCGAAACGAGCGATCCAGCCACTCAGTAAAGCCTTTGCCACTGTTTCTGCAGTTATGTCTGCTAGTGGTATTGCCTCAGGCCATCGCGTAAAGCGATCGACGGCTGTGAGGCAATAGCGGAAACCTTGGCACAATGGCAAAGGCCCCACGAGGTCGATGTGGATGAAAGCGAACCTAGATTTTGGTAGCTTGAAGGTTCCTATGGGAGCAAAGACGTGCCGCGTGGTCTTCGAGCGTTGGCAAGCCAGGCACGAACGAACCCACTCTCGACAGTCTTTCCTGATGCCAGGCCACACATATCGGTCTGCTACCAATTTCGCCGATGCTTTGGTGCCTGGGTGACTCAAGGAGTGCAGGCTAAGGAAAATTGTCCTGCGCAACTCCTTGGGCACAAAAGGTCTTGACGTAGAGGTGCTGATGTCGCAGTATAGTTGTGACTGCGATCCTGGTACGCTGACTTGTTGCAAGCGTAACGAGTTATCCCCGGTCAGTAGCTGCTTCAGCTCGATGTCCTCCAGTTGTGCTGCAGCGATCCTTTCAGCGGGCACAGGTTGAGTAATCTCCTCAATGCGCGAAAGGGTATCCGCCACGACATTATTTTTCCCAGATATATGCCGGATGTCGGTTGTGAACTGGGCTATGAGATCCAGGTGACGGAACTGTCGTGGGGAGCAATTTTCTTTACGAGAGTGGAAGGCAAATGTCAGTGGCTTGTGATCTGTGTAAATCACAAAGTCGCGAGCCTCCAGCATGTGCCGAAAATATTTCACACTCTCGTAAATGGCGAGCAGCTCGCGATCGTAAGGTGAGTACTTAACCTGCGCCGAGCTCAGCTTCCGTGAAAAGAAGGCGAGGGGTTCCCAAGCCCCCACATTCAGCTGCTGCAAGACCGCACCCATGGCTTTATCAGACGCATCCGTGACCAACGCCAACTTAGCGTTGCAGTCAGGGTGAGCCAACAGTGTTGCCTGACAAAGGCTAGTCTTGCAGTTTTGGAATGCCTCGTATTCCTCCGGTGTGAAGTTGATTGGGTGTGAACCCTTAACCGATCCACTTAACAGAGCGTTCAGGGGTGCTTGGAAGCTAGCCGCGCCTGGAACAAACCTTCGGTAAAAATTCAACATCCCAAGGAATCTGCGCAGCTCTCTTACGGTCTTTGGCGCTGGAAAATTCTGCACGGCTTCGACCTTGGAAGGCAATGGTCTTGTGCCCTTAACTGAGATGTGGTAGCCCAAAAACTGCACCTCAGACACTCCAAAGACGCACTTAGAGCTGTTGATGACCATCCCGTAGTCTTGGAGCCTGGCAAACAGCTGACGCAGGTGGTGCGCATGGGTCTTCTTGTCTTTCGAAAAAACCAAGAAGTCGTCCAAGTAAGCGTATGTAAAGTCCAGACCCCTGAGCATTTCATCCACGAAGCGCTGGAACGTCTGTCCAGCATTCCTTAAACCGAACGTCATGTAGGGGAATTCGAAAAGACCGAACGGCATTGTGATCGCAGTCTTCGGGATGTCGTCTGGATGCACAGGAATCTGATTGTACGCTTTTACCAGATCGATTTTTGAAAACACGGAACAGCCAGACAGGCTATGAGCGAAGTCCTGGATGTGCCGTATGGGGTATTGGTCGGGGATGGTTCGTGCGTTCAACATCCTGTAGTCGCCACAGGGGCGCCAACCATCGTCTTTTTTTGGTGCTAGGTGGAGAGGCGACGACCACGGTGACTCTGACAAGCGACAGGTGCCACATTGCAACATTGCATCGAATTCCTCTCTGGCGATTTTTAATTTGTCAGGGGCCAATCTGCGAGGTGAACACGATACTGGTGGTCCAGACGTAGTGCGGATATGATGTACTGTATTGTGTTTTGGAGTGCGGTGTATACCATGTGGGCGAGTGATGTCGGGAAATTCCCGTAGTATGTGGATGTATGCGGAATCACCAAGACTTACCTTCACCGAAGAGACGTCGTCAGAACGGCGGACGGGCGACGCCGGGGTGAAGAGTGTAGTATTATTGTCGATGAGGCGTTGGTTCCTGCAATCAACAACCAGATTATAAAAAGATAAAAAATCCACGCCTATTATCGCCTTTGTAACATCGGCGACGATAAATCGCCAAGTGAAGTCGCGGCGCAACCCTAGGTTCAGTGTTATGTTTATAAACCCATACGTTATAATAGATGTCCCTGGTAATTTGTTTTTTCTAATCGCCTTGTTATTGCCGATCGGGGGTAGACACAGAGGTCGCTACCGGTGTCGACCAAAAACTGCACCTTCGACCTTTGATCGGTGACAAATAAGCGACCAGCACTCGGACAATCATCGGTCGCCATTATTGATTGCCCCGCACATTTCCCGATGTAGGGTAGTCGCACGGCTTCACGCACTTCCTAGCCTGGTCCCCAAATTTCGAATGGTACCAGCACTGAGGGAACTTTCTGTAGCTGGACTGCGACCTGTTGGAGCTGGACCGTTGGCGCGTACGACTACGGGACCGCTCTCTACGGCGGGATAATCGGTCTACCTTCTCCGCCAGCTTCCCCATCTGCTTGGTCAGGGCGGCGATTTCGGAGGACACGCTGTTTTCCGGAGTGGTTGTTGATGCAGCAGTAGTTATGGCTGATGTTGATGCCACCTGGGTACCGACGACGTCGTGGATCCGGTCCGCCAGCTCAGCCAACTCACCCAGGTCCGTCGTGGACTGGGTAGCCATGATCGCCTGAGTACCTGCAGGTAGGCGGCTCGTCCAAATGGTCCTCAGGAACTCCTCCGGCACCCCTGGACCGGCAAGACTGAGGAGGTGCCGGTAAAACTGGGATGGCTTTCGGTCGCCCAGCTCTTCATGCATGAGAAGTTGCTTGAGCTTTTTCTCACGTGTCGCCGAAAGCCGCTTAATGAGCTCTTTTTTTAACTTTTCATATTTTTCCGTGGGTGGAGGGTTGTCGATAATATCCTCGACCTCAGAAGCATACTGCGTCTCTAAGTTGCCGATAACAAAACGGAACTTGGTGTCATCCGTCTTAATATTCGCCAGCATGAACTGCGCTTCCATTTGGTTAAACCATAGTTTTGGTTTCTCCGGGTAGAACGGCGGTACACACACACCCACGCGAAAACTTTCCGCTGCTGATTCGCCGACATCTTGTTGGCTGCGCGCTTTGTCCTCGGCCATCCTCGTGCTCTTGAACGGGGTCACCAATGTAGATGTGTATGGTGTGTGTGATGATGGATGAGTGCAGATATATGAAGGGATGAAGAAAAGTCCGAAGTACACAAGAAGAAGGAAGAAAGTTTATTGCACAGACACAGGTTACAGTTCCACACACACAAGAGTTCCACTAAGAAGAAGGAGTGGTAGAAGCAGAATAGATAGCACGGCAGTCAGCAAAAGAACATCCGATAATATTAAGCGCGGCGAAGCTATGCTTAAAATCACAGCGGTTACTTAAAAGAGTCTTTGCATACTGGCGAGGCGACGGCGGGCGCGCGCGCTCGCAGAGCGCAAGGCAATGATAGTCCCGTCCCGCTCACGCAACCGGTTCGGGTGACGTAGCGGGCGCGCTCGCCACTAAAACAAAGGACGCGTCATAGCTGCGCCGGCCAGCCGATAAGAGACCATCTAATAGTAAAAATTTGTGTTTGTACGTTGAACTAAATTGTCACAAATGTTTTAATTAGATTATTGATTTTATATAATGCTAGTTGTTAGGATTCTTTGTAAATATGTATATACAATGTTAGTGACTTTATTTATAGGCAATTACATAATTTATATTTAATTTCAACGTTTTACATATACTTAATGTATTAGAGTAGGTCACTACAATCTGACCACTGAACAGGCTGTCAACACTTTCTACGACATTTTATACGGGATAATTAGACAGCATGTTCCTGTAACTCGAATTAAAAATTCACAATTTCCTGTTTGGTTCACACCCTCTTTGATCCGTATCTTTAAAAGTAAAGAACGTGCGTGGATTAAGTTTGAGAGACTTGTGCACAGCGCTCTTTATCCTCAATTGCATGGCCTTATTGTACCGCAACAACATGGGTTCGTTAAACGGCGTTCGACAACTACCAATCTTATGGTTTTCACTAACTTTCTTTTTGAAAATATGGACAGGAGAGTCCAGGTAGACGCTGTGTACACTGACTTTCGGAAAGCATTTGACAAGGTAGATCACACAATTCTTTTAGAAAAGCTTGCTTACAATGGTATCAGAGGCAATTTACTTCGTTGGTTTGCATCATATATTTATAACAGGTCACAAAAGGTCGTTATAAATGGGTTTGAATCTGAGATTGTAACTGTCAAGTCTGGAGTTCCTCAAGGGTCTATCTTGGGCCCTTTGCTTTTTATCCTGTTTATTAATGACATAAAATATTGTTTTGTTAATGCAAATTTCCTGATGTATGCGGATGATATAAAAATCTACAAAGCCTGCCAAAAACTTGATGTCTGCCTATTGCTCGAAGAAGATCTTCACAGACTTGATACCTACTGTAAAGATAACAAACTCTTTCTTAGTCTTCCTAAATGTCATAGTATATCCTTTACTTAAAACAAAAATATACTTAATTTTACGTATACGTTGAACAGCCAACAATTATTTGTAGTGGAATCCGTTCGCGACCTTGGTGTGACTATTGATTCATGTTTGCACTTTGACCTGCATATTGAAAACATAATAAATAAAGCCTTTCAGATGTATGGTTTTGTCATAAGATCCTCGAATGACTTTGTGCGGCCCTCTACTTTTTTGGTATTATATAAAACATTGATAAGATCACAATTAGAATACGCGATTCCTATTTGGAATCCGTTCTACCTCAAATATAACATTAAATTAGAATTAGTACAGAAAAAGTTTTTACGTACTGTGAACTATAAATGTTACTGTTTCATCCACCAAGTTCTGAACGCACCTTTTTTGACGTTTGACAGATTACGTTCAGTTGTCTGTGGTGCGATGACGTTTGCTTGTCAGTGCAATTTTGGTTGAATAATGGTCGCTCCGTGCTTGTAATTTTTGGTACACGCTGTTCCGTGTAATTATTGGTTGAAAACTTTGAGTTATTGTTAATCCGATGCAATCCTGTTCGGTGTTTGATATTTTGTTGACAATTGAGTGAAAATTGAGAAATCTCGCCATTTTGGGTCATGACCGCGAGTGATTTGTGGGTTATGTAGCCGGCCTTTGTGTTTTATTTGAACGCCGGTAATTTCCTAAATTCAGTGCTGGACTATTATATCCCCGATTGGGTTAGCAAACCGGGATAAAATTTAGTTGGACATTGGTGAAAGGTGCCACGTGTGGGATCTTGGAAGGTTTGTCCGGGAGTCGACGGTACGAGCCGCGCGCGTCCCTTGGTTGCTGTCGAATCTGCATGACTACACATACACCACACAAACCACAGTTATACTTACACCCCACTCAGATAAGACGTGACCGGGACTGCTTCACATCACCGGTACCAACGTGATGGGTAAGTGTAACTAATATTTGTTTTCCCCTTGTCGATTGGAAGAGTATTGTTTGATTAGGGCTCCGCGTAATCGCGGACATCGTGAGTCTGTTCGTGCAGTCTCACACAACTGGTAGCAGAGCGTGGTTTAATTGTCAAATTCACCACTTATTGTCGAGTTAAAAGTATTGAGAAGTCTGATTTGTTGCCGTCGGCCTGACTCAAATTAACATAGATTGTTTGACATAATATATTATGATATGTAGTGTCCCTTGTGGTTTGTACTTTAATTTGCTATTGTATAAACAAGGTATTGCTTGTACAGGGTCGGATTTGAACTTGTAATAATTCAAACTAAGTTTTATTATTTGGTTTGAATTGTAGTTGGGTCCGGGAAAATCATTCCTGTTGATAATTTAATTGAATTTAATTTGTTTTATTTTTATATTTGTCCCAATGGCTTCATTGAAAGCTGTAAACCAAGCCATTGGTGGATTGACCTCACAGCTAAGATGGTTTGCCTCTGCTGCTGCGACCGCTGAGCGTCGAGACCTGGAAGAGGCCACGCTTGCCCGGTATGAGCAGTTGAACGCGAGATTGAGTGCGGTTGACACTTTGTTTGCTCGCTTCAATGAATTGAGTTTGGACTTGGACCTGGAAACATTGGGTCAAGCAGCCCGTGATAAGGTTGTTGCGGATTATGACCAGATGTTGAACCTGGGTGACATAATAAGTATGCGCGCCAGGGAAATTTTGAAGAGTCGGGACCCTGCCCAGGTCAAAACAGAGACCTCTGTTGTTGCAGGCCCTGGACTTTTGGGTAGACTGCCTACCCTGGAGCTGCCACATTTTGACGGTCACTTGGACCACTGGTTAAGCTTCAGGAACCTATTTGACAGTTTGGTTGATGCGCGCTCTGACCTCCGACCGGCCCAGAAGTTGGCTTATTTGTTGTCAGCCCTAGGAGGTGAGGCTCGAGCCTTGGTGCAGCACTTGCCGGTGACCGACTCGGCCTATCCCACTGCTCTGGAACTTCTATCCCGACGGTACCAGAACAAACGTTGCCTGGCTGATGTCCATATTGACCAGATCTTGGGGTTGCCGGCCATCACCAGAATGTCAGCGTTGCGTGCTGACCTTTTGAATCCGTTGCTTGCAGCAACCAACGCCTTGAAACGATTGGAGTTGCCGGTGGACTATTGGTCCTATTTCTTGGTACACTTAGTGTTGCAGCGGCTTCCTTCAGATTTGAGGTCCCGTTTTGAGCAGAAGTATGGTGGGGATAGTGCCACCCATCTTCCCCCCTTTGAGGACCTCGTCAAATTTTTGGAGGATGAGTGTCGTTTCCTCGACAACGCCCGTGGTGCCACGGGGTCAAGCCAACCGCCCTCTCGGCCGAGGGCCCAGGGACGGACTAGGACTGTCGGGCCTGGTGATAGCCGCCCTGCCCCCCGTTTTGGTGGCACCCAGAGTAATCTTGTTTGCGGCTATTGTAAGGCCACGGGACATGGCGTACCAACTTGCGCGGCCTTCTTGGAGTTGCACGTGAGTGCCCGCCGCCGAGTTGCCAATGCACGCCGTCTGTGCTTTTCGTGTTTGGGGAATCATTTTCATCGGGATTGCCCCAACCCCCGCCCTTGTTCAATTTGTAGGGGCTCACATCTGGAAGTTTTGTGCGCCAACGCGAACCGCTCTGACAGACCAGCCTCTGATGGGGGTTCGCGCAGGGGGGGGTATGATGGAGATGAGCACCGGGCTTCTCGCTCGCCGGATCAGAGTCGAGGAGGGGCCTGCAACTTTGACCGCCGCACTCCACCCCCCGCGCCAGTTGATCGGGAGCCGCGCGACTGCCGATTGACCTCCCCTCGTGAAGGCGACTATGCAGCTGCTGGTAGGCGACGTTGGCCAGACCAGCACCGCCTTCCCTCCCCTCCGTTGGCGGAACGTCCCCGTTTGGAGACGCGCCCCCCGCCACTCAGGCGTCAAGTGAGATATGCCCCACCAGCGATGGCGCGCGGCTCGGGACATCGCGCGGATGAGGAGTTTTACTACTATCCTCATCGGGATAGACCCCAGCCTGGATGCGGCGATCGGTCGCCGCCCAGGCATTACTAGGAAATTGGCGCCTGTCCCGCTAACGTACCTCCCCAGATCGACACGGTTTTGTTGCCAACGGCATCGGTCAGGGTCTGGGGACCCACGGGGGACTCTGTTGTGGTCCGTGCCATTTTGGACACGGGAGCCCAGGGTTGCCTTTTGTCGTCTTGGTTAGCGGGTCGGGTGAGCCTGGATGTCCGTGCCTTTTCAGGCACGATTAATGGAATAGGCGAAACACCTATCCCGACTGTTGAGGGACAAACCTTATTTGGGCTCACTCCTGTGAGTTGTTTGGACCCTAAGTTTTTTCCTTCGGCCATTGTTCTGACGAGTATTTTGGGCTGTCATCCCCAACGTCAGCTGTCGCCTGATATTGTCCGGTTGACGTCAGGCCTGGATTTGGCTGACCGCCGGTTTGATTCCCCTAATACAACTCATTTGATATTGGGTTCCGATGTACTAGGGAGAATATTGTTGGGTAATATGAAAGTCTTGCAGCCGAACGGTTTGGTGGCTGTCTCGACCATCTTTGGCTTTGCGGTGATGGGCCCAGTGTTGAAGGCTCCCCCTCCACCTGAGCCTGATTTTGCGTTGGCGTGTGGCTCCGCTCTCTCTGACGCTGTTCAGAGGTTTTGGGAGGTTGAGGAGCCACCGCAAGTGGCCCGCTTGAACCCGGAACATGAGGAGTGCGAGTTGTTCTATCAGAACAACACAGGTCGACTCCGTTCCGGTCGGCTCGTAACACGGTTGCCTTTTGTTGCAGTTCGACCACCTCTCGGCGAGTCCAGACCTATGGCCGAGAAGAGATTGTTGGCGATGGAGCGCCGTATGGCCAGGGATCCGGTGCTGCGGCAGAAATATTTAGATTTCATGCGTGAGTACGCAGACTTGGGACACATGTCGGTGTCAAATTTGGATTGGCGCTCAGTTGAGCATTACTTTCTGCCGCATCACGCGGTCCTCAAGGCATCCACCGGTAAGCTGCGCACAGTGTTTGATGGGTCTGCGCGGACTTCCTCTGGTGTCTCTTTGAATGATTGCTTGCACTCCGGCCCCAAATTGTTGAGGGACCTTTGTGATGTCATCACGTCTTTTCGTCGTCATCAAGTAGTCTTTGTAGCTGACATCAAAATGATGTTCCGGCAAACGGTTATTCACCGGGATGACAGACGTTATCAGTTGATCCTGTGGCGAGAGAATCCCCGGGACCCCATGGTTGTTTATGAGCTCAACACGAATACGTACGGCCTTCGATCGAGCCCTTTTGTTGCTATTCGTTCGCTTTGGGAGCTCGCGGACCGAGAACGCTTGAGGTTCCCTCGGGCGTCCGCCATCTTGAAAACGGACTTGTATGTTGATGACGTCTGCACTGGGGCTTCCACGGTTGAGGAAGCTATCCTGTTGCGTGACGAGTTGGTTCAAATTTTGGATTCCGCTGGCTATGAGTTGCGTAAGTGGGTGTCCAACTCGCCAGCACTGTTGGAAGATGTGGAAGAGGATCATAAGCAGGATCCTCATTTGTTTGAAAATGCTGACAACCCTGCTATGTTGGCCGTTCTCGGCGTTCAGTACCGACCAGTCCAAGACACCTTTACGTATGATGTCGATTTGGAGTCACCACACACTTGGACTAAACGACTGGTATTGTCTACTGTCGCGAGAACCTTTGACCCGAATGGTTGGATATGCCCGGTATTGTTTTGGGCGAAATGTTTTCTCCAGCGTCTTTGGACCGCGCAACTTGGTTGGGATGAGCCACTTCGGGAAACCCTTTTGGAAGATTGGCTCCAATTTGTATCCGCACTTCCTGCGGTCAACGAGGTCGCGTTACCACGCGCTATCCTCCCCCCTGGGAACTATACTGCTACCCTTCATGGGTTTTGTGACGCATCTTCGCACGGTTATGCAGCTGTTGTTTATCTGCGCACCGTCAGCGCGACAGGCCAGGTGAAGTTTGTAACAAATCTACTTGCTCCTATTTAAAATGAATGGATAAGCAGACTTGTTCAATTAAATTTTAATAGAGGGGAAAGATAAAAAATACAGCTAGTTATAAAAAAACTACCTAGCACGCACTCAGTTTTAAAGTTTATGCACTTAGATGGACAATAATGAGTTTACCACACTGTAAGAACGGGAACAGGCGTCAGGGTAACAGGTCGATACCGGAGTAACCTTGAAGTTTAGCTCTGAAGCCGTAGAAACGGCGGCAGCGCAGATCTCAGAGTTCACCAGGACAGCTCAGCAGCAAGACGGTGCAGAACTCAGGGCCAGACGTAGGACAGCCCTGCGAGACCAGTAGACGTACAGGCCCGTAGTAAGCCTCCGAACATCGGGAGTAGAAGTTCCAGGGGAATCTTTAGCTGGTTCCCCTGGGCAGTTTTAGAATCTCACAGCGAAAACCAAGCTGCTCTCTGATACTCATCAAATCAGATCCAATCGTACTTTTTTTTAGCCGTCCGTCAGCTCGTTTCTCCAAAGTAGTCTTCCTTTTTCAAATCTTAGTTTTCTCAGTGTGGCCATCATCTCATCTGACAAGTGTAGTCGGCCAGGACATGAGTGATGAGTGCGTTAAGAATTTTATAAATATAATCATTTAATATTAAGTTATTAAACAATCGTAATAATTTATAAAATACATTGGCTAAGTATATTGATAAAAATAAATTATACAAACCAAAAAGAGAAATCATAGAGCTAGACCATAGACTGAGCAGAAAGAGAATTAAAAAACTAACTGACAGTTTGACAATTTGACGCTTGACTTAAATATCACAACATGAAAATTATAATTTAATATTTTATTTCAGCTATTTCCAAGTTAAAGAATCGTATTTAAATCAATTTGCTGAGTGTAGATATATGTCGTCGCGAGCGATTATAAACGACAACATTTTCAAATTATTATCTGCCAACCCGTTGATTTCTTGATATTGTCGAACCATAGTGTAACTCGATTCTCATTGGTTGATTGGTTAGTACAGTGGACGCCGTGTGGTGGCGCTTTATTTTCCCGCCATATACGTGGACAGAGTCGATTCCAAAATTCTAGACAGACATTGCTGTAGCTGACTCCACACAGATCAGATCATACGATCGAAACTGTCACGTCCACCGTACAAGCCGTATTAGTTTTCTTATATCTGCAACTTATTGTAATTACTGTTTAATAAAAGTAACTTGTGATTTGTGTTGGACCAAAACTTTCACTGGTTTGCCCGAGTACCCACCTTCCTCATGGAACCCGTACCAAGAAACGACACCGATGACGACCCTGTTATCGTTACGCCCACGCTCCCACCGTCATCAGCAGTGGGACCAGCTCGGGCGCCTACCACCGATATCTATTGGCGCCAACTCCTCTAGCAGCAGAATCAGATTACCATGCGCATGATTGAAGCCATGCGAGGATCTACGCCGACGCCAACTTCAATCAAGCTGCCGGAGTTCAACCCAGACCTACCAGACGTCGATCCACGTTCTTGGAGCTCGACGGTGGACATTTGCCTCACAGAACATCCCATGGAAGGAGGCGCACTGATTATTTCGCTTAGCAAATCTCTAAAAGGAAGCGCATCAACATGGCTTTCTCAAGTATCACATGCTGGTATGACGTGGAGCCAGTTCAAGAACCTGTTTCTCGCGCGATATGATTGTGCGGAAACCTGTGCAGCGACTATAATTAACGCAAACAATAGCCAACAAAAGGATGGTGAAAATGTAACTGCCTACGCGAGCCGTTTGATGACGTCACTCCTAGCTAAATGGGAAGATATGAACTGTGAGGAGATTGCTGTTTCGTTTGTACTTGCTCACTTAGCTAAAACGGATAGTCGAATCAACCGACTAGCATTTACAACGCAAATTAAAACAAGAACGAAGTTAATTCAAGAATTAAACGCATTTTCGTTGAAGAGAAAACATGATCGACACGTCGACAACCCCGTGGAAGCTAAACGACCAAAAGCAAGCAACACGCCGTTCCAGTGCAATTATTGTCACAAGCCTGGACACAAAGCATTCGACTGTCGTTTACGTAAAAGCAACCAGGCGCTTGCTACACAAAGGACCACTTCAACCACTACGTCTACGGCATCATCGGGTACCAAGAAGGATGTCACCTGCTTCCGCTGTGGAGAACGAGGCCACGTCGCGCCTCGCTGTCCGAAAACGAGCAACGCAGCAGCCAGTAGCAACACCGGCGCGGTGCTGGAACGAAAAGTCAACTACTGCCAAGTCCAAGGTGTACGTGGAGAGCTAATACAAGCCGGTGAGTCGTACATGTTTTATTTCGATAGTGGTGCTGAGTGTTCTCTCGTAAAGCAAAGTATCGCGGATAAATTCTTAGGAGAGCGTTCCGTTGCTAACATACGATTAACAGGCGTTGGGAACGCTCATATTTATTGTACCGAACAAATTTTATGTGAGGTAATTATTAATGGGCATTGTTTATATTTGTCATTACTAATTGTTCCAGATGAATTTATGCCGCATAACATAATGGTAGGCTCTGATATTTTAAATCATGATTTGAGTGTTACCTTGTCGCGAGAGAATCTAGTAATTACAAAACCGGTTTCTTGTTTTGCCGCGGTGACGGAAATTAATTTTAGTGCAATGAATACCGACGTTTCGTCCGTGTTTAGAGATAGTCTCGTGCGTGTGTTGAGTGAATTTTCGTTTGGATTTATTGATGGTTTACCATTAACTCGTGTTTCTACAGGCGAAATGAAAATTCGTTTAAAAGATCCAACCCGTACTGTTTATCGCCGCCCTTACCGACTCAGTCCCCGCGAACGAGATCTAGTGCGTAACAAAGTAAATGAGTTGTTGAATGCAAACATAATCCGACCGAGTAGTTCCCCGTTTGCTAGCCCGATTCTTCTTGTGGAAAAGCGTGATGGTTCACAGCGTATGGTTATAGATTATCGAGAGTTAAATTCGAATACGGTGCCAGATAGATTTCCACTCCCGCGTATAGACGACCAAATAGCTAGACTAAATGGCGCGAACTATTTTACTTGCCTTGATTGTGCTAGTGGGTTTAACCAGATACCTATCCTAGACCCTGAAAGCATTGAGCGCACGGCATTTATAACACCAGACGGGCAGTTTGAGTACCTAGCCATGCCCTTCGGTTTGCGGAATGCGCCCAGTGTTTTTCAGCGAGCAGTATCCAATGCTCTGGGTCCTTTAGCTTTTTCATATGCCATTTTGTATATGGATGACATTTTGGTACCATCAGCCAGCGTAGAAGAGGGACTTACTAGGCTACGTGAAGTGTTAACTGCTTTGACCGATGCTGGTTTTTCACTAAACCTCTCAAAGTGTTCTTTCCTTAAACAAAGAGTTGAGTTCTTGGGCTATGATATTTCGTCAGGACAGATTCGACCAAACCCTCGTAAAGTAGAGGCGATAAGCAAACTCCCCCCTCCTGAAAATAGTTCCCAATTGAGGCAATTTATAGGCCTGGCTTCCTATTTTCGAAAATTCGTGAAGGGTTTTTCACTCATTATGCTCCCATTGTTTCATTTGAACACCAGTGCCCAATTCAACTGGAAACCTGAGCACGAAGAGGTCAGACAGAAAATTATTTCTGTTCTAACTGACAAACCTGTACTTACGATCTTTGACCCAGACGTCCCGGTTGAATTGCACACTGATGCGAGTGCTATAGGTTATGGTGGTATTTTATTTCAACAAGCTGATGGCCAGTTGCGCGTTGTTGAGTACTACAGCCGAAGAACCACGGATGCCGAGTCAAGATACCACTCTTATGAGTTGGAAACTCTGGCGGTGGTGAATGCTGTAAAACGTTTCCATCACTACCTTCAGGGCCGACACTTCGTAGTAGTTACTGATTGTAACTCTCTAAAAGCATCTCACAACAAGGTCGATCTTTCCCCGCGAGTCCATCGCTATTGGGCTTTCCTACAGGCATACGATTTTGAGATTGTCTACAGGGAGGGTAAGCGGATGAGTCATGTTGATTTCTTATCTCGCAACCCTTTGCCTGAACTACCCGCATTACCTAAGAATGCGTCAACGGTCGAAAAGGTAGAACAAAAACGAATTGATCTTACAACTCTGTCAGAAAATTGGCTTTTAGCAGAACAGTTAAGAGATGACGAAATTCAAGCTATTGTTATAAAACTTAAAGAAAATCAACTCCCTGCCGACATTGCCAAGACGTATGAGCTGCGATCAGGCGTATTGCATCGTAAAATACAAAGAAATAATCGGACGCGTTGTTTGCCGATAGTACCGCGTGCGTTTCGATGGTCCGTTATAAATCACGTACACGAGTCGATAATGCATCTTGGCGCGGATAAAACATTAGAGAAGGTGTACGAACATTACTGGTTTGACAGTATGGCAACGTACGTTCGTAAATTCGTAGACAATTGCATCACATGCAAAGTTTCAAAGTCTCATTCAGGACGTATCCAAGCAGAGCTTCACCCCATCCCCAAAATTACTGTCCCCTGGCATACAGTGCATGCCGATATTACCGGAAAATTAAGCGGTAAAAATGATCAAAAGGAATACGTAATAGTGTTGATAGACGCATTCACAAAATTCGTGCTTCTTTATCACACGCTTCGTATTGATACCAATAGTGTCGTTAAAGCAATCAAATCTAGTGTCGCTCTATTTGGTACACCCACACGCATAATAACAGACCAAGGTCGTTGCTTTGCTAGTAATGATTTTAAACAATACTGTAGTTCACATAACATTAACCTACATCTAATCGCGACCGGTTCCAGCAGAGCAAACGGTCAGGTAGAACGCGTGATGAGTACACTAAAGAGCATGCTTACTGCAGTAGAAACATCGCATAGGTCATGGCAGGATGCTCTTGACGAGGTACAACTGGCGTTAAATTGCACCATAAATAGAGTGACAAAGGCGAGCCCCCTCGAACTTATGATCGGTCGCGTAGCTAGACCACTGAATCTTTTGACTGCTGTCGATACTGAAGTTGAGGTAGATATTTCTGAAACGAGAGAGCACGCAGCCCACAACATCGAACGAAGTTCTAGTTACGAGAAGTCTCGTTTTGATAGTAATAAGGCTAAATTAGTCAAATTCAATGTCGGTGACATGGTTCTTATTCAAAACGAAGAGCGGAACCAAACAAAATTGGACCCGAAATATAAAGGTCCATTTAAAATAACTGATGTACTTGAAGGCGATCGTTATGCTTTGAAATCATTGACCAGTAACAGAAACTATAAGTATGCCCACGATCGTCTTAGAAAGATGCCTCAATGTGAAGTTCCATCTGAACTAATTGTTGACATAGAATCCAATGTAGATAATAATAGTGAAAACACTTCCTCTATTGTTTGAATATGACACACAGTCGCACACTAAAATGACTAATTAGCTACCTACCTTTTTTATCAAACTATACAGTCTGGTCGTAGTTGTAACTGCGATTCTATGAGTCGTTCAGGGCGCAATGCGCGGCCAGATGTATGGTGGCTGGGTCTGAATAAGACTATTGTTTGGGTCTCAATGAGACTACTAATGGGTCTCTGGGAGACTATTTTGGGTCTATAAGACTATTATCTGGGTCTGAATAAGACTATTCTTTGGGTCTCAATGAGACTATGCTGCCGAGCAGTCGGGTCATATTAGTGATATGTGAATGTGTTTGTGTTTGTAAATAGGTCACTGTACAATTATTGAAGTTTATTCTGATTATGTTTACTTGTGAGGTATCTTTCAAACTTTTTTTTTGTTAACCTTGTAGTCAGGTTAAGCCGAGCAAAGGTTTTGCTACAAATGAGAATTTTGTTACAGGTACACACGATGACGTGTGACTCATCAGTCTGGCCGTGTCGTCGCGAGCGATTATAAACGACAACATTTTCAAATTATTATCTGCCAACCCGTTGATTTCTTGATATTGTCGAACCATAGTGTAACTCGATTCTCATTGGTTGATTGGTTAGACAGTACGGACGCCGTGTGGTGGCGCTTTATTTTCCCGCCATATACGTGGACAGAGTCGATTCCAAAATTCTAGACAGACATTGCTGTAGCTGACTCCACACAGATCAGATCATACGATCGAAACTGTCACGTCCACCGTACAAGCCGTATTAGTTTTCTTATATCTGCAACTTATTGTAATTACTGTTTAATAAAAGTAACTTGTGATTTGTGTTGGACCAAAACTTTCACTGGTTTGCCCGAGTACCCACCTTCCTCGTGGAACCCGTACCAAGAAACGACACCGATGACGACCCTGTTATCGTTACGCCCACGCTCCCACCGTCATATATAAACAAATAAAATGCATGATAAATAGTATTATGAATAATGAATATGAAGCGTAAGTATAGCATAATACTATATTTCCCCAACGACCCCGAGAAAATTTTTGGCCTAGAACAAAAATTTTGCTAAGGTTAAAGTATTACAGCATTCACAAAACTTACATAACTCATTCAAATACACCGACATCTTACGAAGTTAGGTCAGGTAGTATTCACATTCAATGATCACTACTCAACCTGATAAATCTATAACTTTAGGGCTTATTTTAGGAGTTGTAATCCGCTCGCGTCTAAAACCATTAATGAGATGAAAATAGAAAGATTTTAACAAAGGCTTATTTTTAACGGAGTTGTCATCCGCTCCTAATCAACTTTAGTTGATATTTAGTTGACTTTTAGAGTCAATAGTTAACAAGGGCTTATTTTTATGGAGTTGTCATCCGCTCCAATCAACTTTTAGAGTCGATAGTTAACAAAGGGCTTATTTTTATGGAGTTGTCATCCGCTCCAATCAACTTTTAGAGTCGATAGTTAACAAGGGCTTATTTTTATGGAGTTGTCATCCGCTCCAATCAACTTTTAAAGTCGATAGTTAACATGGGCTTATTTTTATGGAGTTGTCATCCGCTCCAATCAACTTTTAGAGTCGATAGAAAGAAACAAGTTAGTCATATTAACTTGAAGAAAAGAGAAAAATAGATATAAAGGAAGATTAAGAATAATCTTTTAATGGTTTAAGAAGCGATGAATGAATTAAAAAATAAATAGAGTTTTAGTACGCCGAAAATAACTCTATTATAGAAGAAGGAAAGAAGAAAGAGATGAATCGTAAGTATAATAAGAAAATAGCAAAAGTACGAGTATAGGGATAGCAAAACAGTGTAAAAGAACAAACTTGGAGTATATAGGATCTGAGTTCTGAAATAGGATTCTAAAGTAGCCTACTTGTAGTGGATGAAGGGATTCAAGTACCTATGGAGTTTAAGAGAGAAGGAGGGAAAGAGGTGTCAGGTCAGAAACACAACACCGCAGACAGTAAACTCCGAGTAGACGTGAGGGCAGCTCACGTTATACAGTAGTCGGTAAGCTCCGAGTTAAACGTCAAGGGCAGCAGTAAGTAAGCTCCGAGTAAACGTAAGGGCAGCTCCCGCAATACAGTAGCCGGTAAGCTCCGAGTAAAACGTCAAGAGAGTCTGAGTGTTGGACACGGTCCAAAAGTGTTTAAAAATTTAAGAGTAAGACATTAGAGTCTAAAGAGGATGGATTTAATAATAATACAAAAAAAGAAAATTAAAAATCGTAAACCAAGAAAATCTTATTTGTGTTGGTGGTAAAATTCGGAACTAAAGCATAAAGTGTAGTACACATGATTGCCACCGTAAAGTTTGTTATACTTTAGTACCTATTTTTGCCACCGGTCAAAAAAGACTAGTACTCCATGCCCATAATACTCCATGGCCTGGTTTGTTACCTAGCAACCGATGACAAATAACAAGTTGAAAAATATTTTGAGAGCCCACGTAACTGAACTTGTTTTGGTATGATTCCCAGATGAAATATGTATAAATATATATAATAAGTGTGTAGGAGGATAGTGAAGTATTTGTAATAGGAATTACGTAGATGTATAGGTTTGTAAAAATGTCCACAGGATATTCTCCAATAGTACGTCGTAGAGTATGCCAGTCTCCAACCTTGGTAGTGCTCACAAGTGGGTTAACACTCCCAAGAGGCCGAAAGGGTGCCAATTATCTTTCGATATCAGTATGTGTGTAGTGGTGAAGAGTACCTAGATGATGTTTAGTTGTAGAAGAGTTGAGTCGAATAGAAGAGTCTTTAACAGGAGAGCTGAAGAAGAAAAATAAGTTAAGTTAATATTAAAAAGAGTAGGTAAGCCAAATAAGAAGTCCAAAAAGAAATACTAGTGCTAGTTTTATTTAGAATTTTGAAAATAAATGAGTGGGTTCGAGTTGATTTTACGGGGGGCGCCAATTTGTAACAAATCTACTTGCTCCTATTTAAAATGAATGGATAAGCAGACTTGTTCAATTAAATTTTAATAGAGGGGAAAGATAAAAAATACAGCTAGTTATAAAAAAAACTACCTAGCACGCACTCAGTTTTAAAGTTTATGCACTTAGATGGACAATAATGAGTTTACCACACTGTAAGAACGGGAACAGGCGTCAGGGTAACAGGTCGATAACGGAGTAACCTTGAAGTTTAGCTCTGAAGCAGTAGAAACGGCGGCAGCGCAGATCTCAGAGTTCACCAGGACAGCTCAGCAGCAAGACAGTGCAGAATTCAGGGCCAGACGTAGGACAGCCCTGCGAGACCAGTAGACGGACAGGCCCGTAGTAAGCCTCCGAACATCGGGAGTAGAAGTTCCAGGGGAATCTTTAGCTGGTTCCCCTGGGCAGTTTTAGAATCTCACAGCGAAAACCAAGCTGCTCTCTGATACTCATCAAATCAGATCCCAGAGTAGACTTTTTTAGCCGTCCGTCAGCTCGTTTCTCCAAAGTAGTCTTCCTTTTTCAAATCTTAGTTTCCTTAGTGTCGCCATCATCTCAACTGACAAGTGTAGTCGGCCAGGACATATCCATGAGTGCGTTAAGAATTTTATAAATATAATCATTTAATATTAAGTTATTAAACAATCGTAATAATTTATAAAATACATTGGCTAAGCATATAGATAAAAATAATTTAAATTATACAAACCAAAAAGAGAAATCATAGAGCTAGACCATAGACTGAGCAGAAAGAGAATTAAAAAACTAACTGACAGTTTGACAATTTGACGCTTGACGTAAATATCACAACATGAAAATTATAATTTAATATTTTATTTCAGCTATTTCCAAGTTAAAGAATCGTATTTAAATCAATTTGCTGAGTGTAGATATTGTGGAATATCGATGCAAATCCAAAGACAGTTCATGCGAGACTGATTTATTGTTCTTGTACCCACATCACAATATATTACATTTCCTCCCTCACAAGAAATAGATACTTAATTAAGTTACAACATTTTAATTTCTTTTTTAACTTATCCGAACTAAAAAAATAAGTGTTACAATTAAAGTTTTAATACCTTCAAAATGCTTAAACATAATACCTACCTACCTCTTCCTTTTTATTTTAGTTTGACATGTTGCTACAGAATAACATATATTATGCACTATACTCTATTACGATGATTATGACTTAATCCTAAGGTTAACTAATTTAAAAAAAAAACGGTTGTACTTAAAAGTAATTAATCAAACATCTACCTATACGTATATTATTACCAACACGGCTTTTATACCTACTACAGGTTAATACACCCATGATTAAACTGCTTTAATCAATATTTGTAATGTTTTTGTTTCTATGTCTATTATTGACCCAATCCCCGGAAGTGGACGGTTCAGCCGCGTAATCGCTTTGAGTCTCATGTATGACGGGCGAGTCATGTGAAGTCTGACGTAATGCTGATGACGTCAGCGGTGAATTAGGTGCAGACTCCCATGTTTCGTTTTCAGTGTTTACCGGTTGATTATCAGTATCTGTGATAATTGGATTAGAGTACCGTGTGTGTCTTCGTAATGGCATTATTTGATCAATATGTTTTCGGTGTTCCCCCTGATCCGATCTTACCTTATATGTCACTGCTCCGGTGCGCTCAGAGACCTCTCCTTCCATCCACTTGGGATTGTTTCTCGAGTAATCTCGAAACAGCACTCTGTCTCCAAGCTGGACCTCTCTGTCTGTACCTTGAGCATGTTCAACCTGCTTGGTCTGCGCCGTTTCGACCGCATCCGCAGTGTTTTTGCGCAGCAAGTCCAGGCGCATGCGCAGTCTCCGTCCCAGCAACGCCACAGCTGGCTCGCGCTGTGTGCTTGTGTGTGTACTGTTTCTATACACTATAAGAAAGTTGTTTATTGCTCGCTCGATATTCTCACCTTCAGAAGCTGCTTTTTTAATTACTTTCTTGACTGTTTTGACGGCGTTCTCGGCGGCGCCGTTGCTCGATGGATGGTAAGGGGCTATTAGTATATGTTTAATTCCGTTGCGGGTTAAAAATAACTCAAATTCCTGGGATCGAAATGGCGGACCGCCGTCACTCACCAAGCACTTTGGCAGCCCAAATCGGCTGAAGCATTCTCTTAGTCTGTTTGTTACTAAATTAGCCGATGTGCCGGTCCCCATCAGAAAAACTTCAATCCATTTTGAGTGCGAGTCTAGTATCAAAAAGTAGTATTTACCTTGGTACTGTAGGAAATCTATATGAAGTCTCGTCCAAGGTTCCGAGGGCCATACGTACGGTACGGGAGTGTGTCGCGGAGGTGCGTCCATCTGAGCCCGGCAGGCGGCGCAGGAGGCGCCGCGCGCCTCGATGTCGGCGTCCAGACGCGGCCACCACACGTAGCTGCGCGCGATGCTCTTCATGCGCACGACGCCTACGTGCCCCGCGTGCACTTCCTCCAAGATCTGCGCCCGCAGTTGCTCCGGCACTACTATCCTGTATCCCCAAACTATGCACCCGTGATCTATATGTAGATTTTCACGTCGATGAAAATATGCCTTCTCTTCTTCTGAATCGCCTATGAGAGGCCATCCACTCATTATGTAACCGTACACTTTACACAAAATTTTATCTTTTGTAGTCGCATGTGCTACGTCTTTGTGACATAAAGGGAAACTGTCCTCAACAAAATGTAGATATGTCGCGTCGTCTTGGTCCTCCACCTTGGTTTTCGGTAAAGGTAATCGTGATAACCCATCTGCATTACTGTTCATTTGTGACTTTACAAACACGATGTTAAAATCATAAGCCGCCAGACGCACAGCGTATCTCTGTAGGCGGCTGGCTGCAGTTTGCGGTATACCCTTTTTAGGCCCGAATATATAGCTTAAAGCTTTATGATCGCTCCGTAATGTGAAATGCCTACCAAAGAGAAATTGATGGTGCCTCGTGACTCCGTATACAATGGCCAACGCCTCCTTGTCTACCTGGCTGTAGCGGCGCTCGGCGTCGTTGAGCGTGCGCGAGGCGCAGCACACGAGTCGCTCACCGCCGTCGGGGTGGCGCTGCGCCAGCACGGCGCCCAGACCGTACGCGCTGCTGTCTACGGCCAGCACCAGGGGCAGCGCCGGTGAGTAGTGAGCCAGCACCGGGTCACTCGTCAATCTTACCTTGATCTCCTCAAAAGCGGCATTACAGTTCTCCGACCACGCCCATTTTACTCCCTTTTTTAAAAGTGCGTGTAGTGGATGTAAAATCATACTAAGATTGGGTATAAAACGAGCATAATAATTGATGAAACCCAATAAAGCTCTTAACTGAGACACATTTTCGGGGATGGGCATTTTCGTTATGGCATTAACTTTTGTGGTATCTGTATAAAGACCGTGTTTGTTAATTCTATATCCCAGGTAACAAACCTCATCTTTTAAAAACTCACATTTAGAAAACTTTATTGTTAATCCAGCTTCTCTTAATCTAGTGAGTACCGCCCGTAAATTTTCCAAGTGATGAGATTTATTCCTGCCACTCACACAAATGTCATCAATAAAAGCTACCACATATTGTAGACCATTTAAAGTATCGAAAACTATTTTTTGAAATTTTTCAGGTAGGCACTTAAGTCCGAAAGGGGCCCTGCGGTATACAAATGTCCCTACATGCGTAGTTATCGCTGTAAGCGGTTGCGAACTGTCTGACAATTCAAGTTGCATAAATGCGTTTTTGAAATCTAATTTACTATATTGCTCCCCTCCACTTAACGTTGCAAATAACTCTTCAATTTTCGGTAATGGAAAATGAAAATCTTTCAATAACTTATTCACGGTCACTTTATAATCACCGCATAAACGAATAGACCCGTCCGGCTTAATAATTGGCACAATAGGAGTTCCATAATCGGATCTGTCTACCTTGTAAATTATACCTTCGTCTTGTAAGCGTTTAAGTTCATTTTCCACTGGCACGCGCAGCGCAAGTGGGAGGGGGCGAGACTTACAAAATACCGGCGTGTTATCAGTCAAGTACAGTGATAACTTATGTTTATAAGTACCAATTCTTTCTGTAAATACTTCTGGGAATTCTTGTTTCAATACTAAAACCACAGGATCTACATTTTCTTTTAAATGAAATAAATTTAAAGACTTTAATTTAAGTTCACGCATCCAGGTGCGTCCAATAAGCGGGGGTCCGCCGTGCTCAATAATAAACAAAGGCAATAATATGGCGTCCTCTGCGCCTGCACAACTTACTTGCACCGAGACCCGGCCTAACGGTATTATTGCGTCACCTGTATATGATTGTAATTTAATATTATCTTTTTCAATCGGTAAATTAGAAAGATGTTGGTTATAGAATAATTTAGATACCGCCGATATCTTGCTGCCCGTGTCGATTTCAAATAGTACAGTTTGATTCTCAAGAATGAGTTCACAATAATAGGGACCGTCTTTTACATTTTGAACTGACCGACCTTTAATAGTATACAGTCCTTCGAACTCCTCACCTCCTGACTCCGACGAATCTGCTTCAATGAAGTTTTGATATTTAGAACCAGACTTGCCCGCACTCACATCATTTTTATCACATACGGACCCCAAATGGCCCTTCACTTTGCACTTGTCACACACATACGACTTGTATCGGCACCTGTGCGGCGCGTGACCGTCCCGGCCACAGCGCCAGCACCCTTTGCGTCGCGGAGCCACGCCGTCACGACCGGCGGCGCTGGACTGCTTGTCCACGCTCACCCGGTGCACCCGCTCGCCCGCGTCTGCCTGGAGTCCCGCCGGCCCGGCTGCTGCCCACGGCGCGGCCGGCGAGCGCGCCACGGCCTTAGCCGCGTGCTGCTCGGCCGCCTCCAGCGCCAGCGCCAGCCCCACTGCCTTCTTGTAATCAAGAGTGGTCTCCGCAAACAAGCGAGACCGAATCTCTTCGCTACGAAGACCCGACACGAATTGATCTCGAATGTTCACTTCCAACTGGTTCTCAAAATTGCAATAGGTAGCCAAGTGTTTCAAATTTTGTAAAAACACTTTGATATTTTCGCCTTCACCTTGCCGCCGCTGACGAAACACGTGGCGCTCTGCTATTTCTGATCTTCTGGGTTCCAGATGATTTTTCACAAGCTCGACTAACGTGGTATAGGTTTTATGCTCCGGATTGTCTGGAGCACACAGATCACACATCAATCGGTAGGTCGGCGCTCCAACATGCGTCACCAGCGTGGCCACGCGCAGGTTATCTTTTATGTCGTTTAACAATACGAATTGTTCCACTAAACGCACATATGCTGGCCAGTTTTCACCTCCATCCAGATCAAATACGTGGATTTTTCCGATCGGCATCTTGATATTTTAATGATTTTTAAAATTACTCGTCGCCACTGTGGAATATCGATGCAAATCCAAAGACAGTTCATGCGAGACTGATTTATTGTTCTTGTACCCACATCACAATATATTACAGATATATAAACAAATAAAATGCATGATAAATAGTATTATGAATAATGAATATGAAGCGTAAGTATAGCATAATACTATATTTCCCACTACTTTGGAGAAACGAGCTGACGGACGGCTAAAAAAAAGTACGATTGGATCTGATTTGATGAGTATCAGAGAGCAGCTTGGTTTTCGAAAGTAGTCTTCCTTTTTCAAATCTTAGTTTTCTTAGTGTGGCCATCATCTCATCTGACAAGTGTAGTCGGCCAGGACATGAGTGATGAGTGCGTTAAGAATTTTATAAATATAATCATTTAATATTAAGTTATTAAACAATCGTAATAATTTATAAAATACATTGGCTAAGCATATTGATAAAAATAATTTAAATTATACAAACCAAAAAGAGAAATCATAGAGCTAGACCATAGACTGAGCAGAAAGAGAATTAAAAAACTAACTGACAGTTTGACAATTTGACGCTTGACGTAAATATCACAACATGAAAATTATAATTTAATATTTTATTTCAGCTATTTCCAAGTTAAAGAATCGTATTTAAATCAATTTGCTGAGTGTAGATATATAAACAAATAAAATGCATGATAAATAGTATTATGAATAATGAATATGAAGCGTAAGTATAGCATAATACTATAAGTTGTCACTGATCATGGCCAAGAGCAAGGTGGCCCCCCTCCGGACGGCATTGACCATCCCTAAGCTAGAGTTGTCAGGGGCGGCGCTTCTTGTGCGTCTCTTGAATCACGTTGCTCAAACTTTAGGTGGATCTGTGAACATTCGGAATTCTTACGCCTGGACGGACAGTCAAATTGTTTTGTGCTGGTTGAAGACGTCCGTCCACTCCTTGGAGGTCTTTGTGGCGAACCGAGTGTCACAGATACAAAATTCCGAAACGCCTTTGATTTGGAGGCACGTGCCTGGAGACTTGAACCCCGGCGACGTAGCCTCACGTGGGTGCATGGCCCCCCGCCTGATTGTGCACCCCCTTTGGTGGGGACCGGATTGGCTGACTCGCCCCGAGGATGATTGGCCTCGAACGCCAATTTTGATGTCGGATCCTTTGCCCGGGCTTAAGGTGCTCGCTGTTGGGACGAAGGACCCTCCGTTTGATCCGGATATTTTGTTGAATCGATACAGCTCCCTCGACAAATTGTTGAACGTTACCTCGTGGATCAGGCGTTTTGGTCACAATGCTAGGAATCCAGGGGACAAGCGCCTGTCACCGGTTCTCTCTCCTCAAGAGCGACAGGAGTCACTCCTCCTGTGGGTTCGCTCTGTGCAGGCCGTACACTTTGAGAAGGAGATCGAGACCTTGAAGTCCGGTAGAGTTAAGTTGTCGGGAGCCGTTAGTAAGTTGAACCCCTTTTTGGATGAAACGGGTCTTTTGCGTGTTGGTGGACGGTTGAGGCACTCTAGCCTTCCTTATGGGGTCCGTCACCCCCTTTTGTTGCCCAAGGCGGGCCATTTGATTAAATTGTTGGTGACTGATCGTCACATTAAGAACTCGCACGCCGGGTGCAATGCGCTGTTGGCCATTCTGCAGCGAGAGTTTTGGATTTTGTCGGCTCGTCGTACCATTCGTAGCATCGTCTTCCGTTGCATACCGTGTTATCGGACTAAGGCCCCAACGATGCAGCCCCAGATGGGAGACTTGCCTGCTGATCGTGTCAATGAGGCGAGGCCCTTTGCAGGCGTAGGAACGGACTTTGCTGGTCCCTTTTCGATAAAGACGTCTACCCTTCGCAATAGTAAAAGTGTCAAGGCTTATTTGTGCGTATTTGTCTGCCTGTCAACTAAGGCAGTGCACTTGGAGCTGGTATCCTCCCTCTCGACGGAGGCCTTTGTGGCAACTTTGGATAGATTTACGTCTCGCCGTGGGTTACCTTCTCTGATCAGGTCTGATTGCGGTACCAACTACAAGGGTACAAGTAACTATTTGAAGGAAGTGTATGACTTTCTTAATGAGAGCCAGGTTGACATTGGTAACAAATTGGCCCGTCGAGGGGTCACTTGGTTGTTTGACCCGCCAGCCTGCCCCCATTGGGGGGGTATTTTTGAGGCCGCGGTGAAAGCGGCAAAGTGTAAGGTCGGGTGTTTAGGAGACAAATGAAACGAATGAGGTTCGAGAATACACTGACTATATTGGAATAAAGATACCTTATTATATACCTTACAACTACTACATCTCACCTTCCCCTTTATTTAAAAAAATAATAAAATTACATAATTATTATTTTTAAATTTTAATATGGTATACCTGCGCAGGGTATATTGCTAATCATAATATTAATTTAACCTAATAATGGCTTAAAACTACATCGTAATATTATAACATAAGTATATAATATTCTATATTAATTTACGCGTCACTTTAGTCATTTTTATAAAGTTTAGTTCTATTTTTATGTACTACATATTCTTTTCCACTTTTCAAAATTTTAACATTAGTATCCATGTCATCAATAACTACATAAGGTCCCAAATATATAGGGTCCATTTTTCTATCTGATATATTTTTTAATAATAACAAATCACCCTTTTTATAATATACTGGGTTTATATTAATATCATAGTTATTCTTTCTCTTAACCTTACTCTTAATTAAATTACTATGTGCATCTTTTTGCGCTACTTGTAGCCTATATTTTAGCTCAAGAGCGTAATTGTCATGAGCATACAAAGGATCTACCGTATGTCCTTCTAAATTTGTCGGTAACACGCAGCGTTTGCCAAACACTAATTCATGTGGTGTGTACTTGGTCTCCGTATGTACTGTATTATTGTATGAGAAACACCAATACGGCAACCAAGTACTCCACGTACTTGTTTGATTCTCACAATTAATCCTAAGATACGCACCCATCGCTTTATGATTGTTTTCCAACGCCCCAATACTTTCGTGATGGTATGCTGTAGACGAAATTTGGTTGATTTTTAAGATTTGACATACCTCTCTCATAGTACTTGATATAAACTCGGACCCACGATCGGTCGCTATTTCTCTAGGTATGCCATATCTTAAAATAAAATTCTCAACAAACGCACGAGCTACACTTACTGTATCTTTATTGTGTAGAGGGTACGCTTCTGTAAATTTCGATAACTCACACTGTAGAGTCAAAATATATTTGTAGTTATGTATATCTGTTGGTAGCGGCCCCACAATATCTAAAAATATTTTTTCTAGTGCTGAATTGGCAGTCGTTGTGACCTGCATTGGTTGCTTGGTGTGTTTAGAATGTTTTTGTTTCTTACACTGCTCACATTTAGAGACATAATCAGCGACATCTTTTTCCAAACTTGGCCAAAAATAATACTTTTTAATATTATTTACCATCCGCCTAACGCCCGCGTGGCCACTTGTGGGCAATAGGTGGAAGTCATTTAATATCACACGTCTGTTATCTATATTATTTATTCTCTGGACATTACTGACTACACAAATTCGTGGTCCGGACCACTTTTCATAACTTTTTATTTCATTTATAAGCCCACTTATAAAATCTTTATTGTAGTCGTTTCTTATTATGCATATTTCAGTTATCGATAACTTTTTACATAAACATAACAAGTCTCTCACCAATTCGACTCGCGTAATCGGAGATCGAGAAATTGTTTGTAAATAAATTATAGATTTACTGGGCACATATACAAAATATTTGTATCTCTCCACTGTTATTCCCTTTTTTTGTAAATAATTTAATTTCCTAGAGTTTATTAAAGAAAATTCAACAATATCCTTCGGTTTTTTAATTATTTCCACAACTCTCGGTTGATCAGGCCTCGAGCTTGTGTCTATATTATCAACCGACTGATTATTGCTCTTATCATTTTTCATATTTAATTGACGTAATTGTGCCCTAGTCATTACACTAACTATCTGTTCATTCATTGATTTTAAGTCTTCCGACGTAATTATTATTCGCGACAGTGCGTCTGCCACTGTGTTTGATTGTCCTTTCAAATATTCAATTGTAAAGTTATAGATATTCTTCTAACTGCAGTCTAAATTTCAGTAATCTACTAGATGGATCTCTCATTGAAAATAAATAAACTAGGGGTCGATGGTCAGTCTGTATCTTAAACCGTCTTCCATATAAATAAGGTCGAAAATATTTAACACTCCATACTATTGCTAAGAGTTCCTTTTCAATAGTAGGATAATTAATTTCGGCTTTATTCAAACCTCGACTTGCGTAAGCCACTGGCCGTCCATCTCCGTTACATAACACCGAACCGATTGCAATACCTGAGGCATCGGTTTGTAATACAAACTCATTATTTTCTGAAAAATTTGGATACTGGAGGACAGGTGGGTTTATCAGGGCTGATTTTAACATTTGAAAAGAATGCTCACAGTCTTTGGTCCAATTATATTTAACGTTTTTGCAACACAATTTGTTTAAAGGAAATGCTAACTCGGCGAAGTTTCTAATAAACTTTCTGTAATAGTTTGCAAAAGCTACAAAACGCTTTAATTCATCAACATTTTGTGGCCTTGGATAACTTTCTACTACTTTAATTTTTTCTGGGTCTGGTAAAATACCCTTTCCGGAGACTGTATGTCCTAAATAAAGAATTTCTTTTCGCAAAAATGTACATTTAGTGGGATTTAATTTTAAATTTACTTTTCGTAATCTAGAAAAAATATCCATCAAATTTTGATTATGAATACTCAAATTTCTACCCATTACTACTAAATCGTCCTAGTAAACGAGACATTTATCATAATTGAGGCCAGACATTGCAATGGTCATCATTCTACTAAAACTACTGGGACTAGACTTGAGCCCCATCGGCATGCGAGTCATCTGATACTGATTGTTACCTGTAGTAAATGCCGTGTAAGGTCTGCAGCTTTCTTTTAATGTAATTTGAAAAAATCCTTGAGCTAAATCTAAATGAGTAAAGTACATTGCACCTGCCAAAGAATCTAGTATTTCGGTGATGTTGGGCAAGGGAAATTTATCGTCCTGTATGTTTTCATTTAACTTGCGGTAGTCAATTACGACACGCCACTTTTTATTACCGGCTGCGTCACATTTTTTGGGGACCAACAATAATGGACTAGACCATGCACAACGGGATGGCTCAATTATGCCGTCATCTAACATGTTTTTGAGTTGTTTCTCTATTTCCGGTTTTTGAGAATAAGGGACTCGGTATGGTTTGGTATAGATTGGAGCAGTATGTGGTTTCATGTCAATTGTCTGTTCATAAATTGGGGTAGTGGATAATTTATCCCCTGGTAGATGGAAAATATCAGGAAATTTTGCACAAATACATTCTATCGATTTCTGTTCCTCTACATTTAAGCCTTTTAAGTTTAATGTGGAAAGTAAAGTTTTCACTCTTTCAGAATCCACAGTATTCCTATTAAATTGACAAATATAGTATTCATTTAACTTACTAGTGCTAACTTGAAAATAATTTAAATTTACATCTGTGTCTCGAGTATTTAAAATACGAATAGGCATTTTTCCGTTAATCGGTTTATTTATGCTACTCGCTAAATAAACACCATCACATAATTGTTGATTTGACACCACACACTCTTCTTTTAAGGTCGTATTAATGTAATGCGTGGATTCGCTACGAGCTGGTATAGTTAGATAGTAGCCGTTACGCGTTGTCTGATTATTTTCGAACGATAATGTTACTAATTTAGAGTCATTGGTCAATTGTAACGTATTGACTTCAAAATTTAAAATAGCTCTATAATGTGTTAAAAAGTCTTGACCCAAAATGCCGTCATTAATACACGGTAAATTTTTAAATACTGTAAATTTATATGGAAAACTATACTCATTATAATTAAGAGTTAAGTACACATAACCTTCAGAAAACAAATATCCACCAATACCTTTTACGCTAACTCTCTCTTTATGGTAAGGAATCTGTAAACGTTCTAAACATTTCAACTTTATTCCCGATATAGAAGCGCCCGTGTCAATTAGCATGTTATGATTATAGTTACCAATTTTAAACAACACCTTATTTAAAATGTTACACGTGAAGATGACATCAGTCACGAAAAAAATGATTTAATGACTCATTATTCGAAGTGCTCGTTGCTACCTGGCTATTCTCTGTTATGACATTGATATCCTTTTTCAACCCGACACCCCGGCCGCGGTTACTACACGGTGGTCTATAGGTTTTGCGATAACGACTATTATAATTACCATGATAATAATTGCTATTACTATAACCATGTGGTACCTGTGGCCGATGACCCCGATGCTGGTGTGTATTTTGTGCACCACCTCTTGCACCGAAATTTCGTTGACCTCGGTAACCTCGTTGGGCTCGCCGACCCTGGTATTGCGACTGTCTATACGTACCTATAAGTTCTGATGAGCCACTGGGACCGGGTTTCTCCTCGTCTTGAGCTGCCTGGATTGCTTCTGTTAAAGAAGAAAAGTTACGCGCGGCAATTATGGTGCTTAATCGACGATCCCGCAAACCATCCGCAAATCGCTTGATTGCTAACTTCTCATTCATGGGTTTCAATAAGGCATACTTGGCTGAATCACTGTCAGCTTGCGATATCGTCAAATTTACAAAGAGTTCTGACATCTCTTTGCCGTAATCTATAATTGTTTTACTGTCTTGTTTACAAAACTGTAATTTTGACTGAATTGCAATGTAACTTTTTTGGGGTAGTAGTAATTTACGCATATCCTTTGTAAGCTCTTCTACAGTCTCATATTTTGGAGACAATAATAACTTTGCACGCTGGGATAACCTACTTTTCAATATAAACTGAATTAGTTTGTTTTTACATCCCGGTGTGTCTAACATAGTATCGTAATATTCGATATTTTCGATCAGTTGCTTAGTGTTATTAATGCTATCATCCATAACGGGCAAAAGATGTAGCGCAGTTTTTAAATCGAATGAATCCGTCGCCATGGTTTGTAGTGGGATATCTTTCTCTCCTGTTAAACTACACAAAGAAATTATTTCTAAAAATAACCTATCGATCTCTTCACAAATCTTTTTAATCAATGTAATTTCGGAACTTGTATAATTTTTTAAGTTTTCTTTATAGATTTCTAAAAACTTATTGTACTTAAATAAAACAGAATTTGCCTCTGTTCTTTTTATATCTGAAATCCTTCCTTGTCGGCGGCTAGGACCAATTTTTATCAAGTAGCTTCTTATAACTTTTAACTCATTTAATATTATACCTAAATCCTCGGCCATAACACACTAGCCTTTAAATTAGTCACCAGTGCTTGTTTTAACACTTCAATACCCGCAATTACAGACACAATTAAAATAACAATGCACTGTGCCTCACGAAGCACGGCCGGGAGCATACGGGTTAAGCAACGTATTTCATGTATTCGTAATTTCAAGAAAATGCACATAATAATTCTGCAGAAACTACTAATTAATTAGAAAATTCTCTTAAACTAAAATATAATTAATGTAAATATAAAACTTAAATACCATCATCATGAGACAGGTAGTTCCTAAAATTCACAAAATAGGTTGTAAAATAAACCTCATTATTACCTTGATTCACTTAATATTACTTTTTGGCACTGATATAGATATTAAGAATGATCACAACGCTGCCTACTTTTTCACACCAACACTACACTAGCACGTAGAACGTAGAATTACGAACCTTGATGATGCCATGAATTTCGCCGTCGTAGTTATATATCGAGAACTTCTGCCTTGCCAGGCTGCGGCACAGCACCCATGTATGCCTGCTGCCTGCGTAGAATACTGGAGTATCGCTTCAATGTCACCTCATCTATGCGACGCTGTATTTGCTTTTTGTGACAACGATTATAAAGCTTGTATACTATTATTAAAAGGCCGATCGCCAATATGGTACATATCACCACCAAAATAGTATTTGAGGTCTCCTGTAGCTGCTGCGTACGAGCCGTATTACTACCGACTCCAGCGGTCTGAGCAATCACCACTTCTTCCTTGCTGTTTATGTTTCCCATTTTTCAAAATTATAAATCATGCACGAATACGCAACAGTAAAACACGCTTTGTGCTCAGGGAGCCCAGTGTATTTTTGCTTCATTTTAAAGTCCACATTAACTGCACTGATTGTTTATAATATTTTTTCCTTTTATGGTACACACGCGCGCGCGCCCGTGCCGGCTACTGTTACTGGCAGGGTCGCCATGTAAGGTCGGGTGTTTAGGAGACAAATGAAACGAATGAGGTTCGAGAATACACTGACTATATTGGAATAAAGATACCTTATTATATACCTTACAACTACTACATCTCAAAAGGGACTCTGGCGGAGATTGTTGGGAGACACCGTTCTCACCTTTGAGGAATTAGCTACGGTATTTTGTCGCATTGAAGCGGTACTAAATTCGCGTCCATTGTGCCCGCTCTCTTCGGACCCTAACGACTTGGAGGCTCTAACCCCGGGCCATTTCTTGATTGGACAGCCACTTGTCGCTCTGCCTGAGTACCCTTTTGTTGATGTGAGCCAAAATCGGCTATCGCGGTTTCAGTTGGTGCAACAGCTCACTCAGAGCTTTTGGAAGCGTTGGAGCTTAGAGTATCTGCACATCCTCCAGCAGCGCGTCAAGTGGACTGATAAAACTCATCCGCCCAAGATAGGAGACCTCGTCTTTATTAAGGATGCCAACCTTAAGCCTCTGTATTGGCGCCGGGGGCGCATTCTCAATTTGGTGGCTGGCACCGACGGGGTACCTCGTTTTGCTGAGGTTTTAGTGGATGGATCGGTTATGAAGAGAGCGGTCGCCACCTTGTCAAGACTGCCAATTGATTAGCGGACGGGACGGCCCGTCCGGGGGGGGGTAGATGTTTCATCCACCAAGTTCTGAACGCACCTTTTTTGACGTTTGACAGATTACGTTCAGTTGTCTGTGGTGCGATGACGTTTGCTTGTCAGTGCAATTTTGGTTGAATAATGGTCGCTCCGTGCTTGTAATTTTTGGTACACGCTGTTCCGTGTAATTATTGGTTGAAAACTTTGAGTCATTGTTAATCCGATGCAATCCTGTTCGGTGTTTGATATTTTGTTGACAATTGAGTGAAAATTGAGAAATCTCGCCATTTTGGGTCATGACCGCGAGTGATTTGTGGGTTATGTAGCCGGCCTTTGTGTTTTATTTGAACGCCGGTAATTTCCTAAATTCAGTGCTGGACTATTATTTTATTTTATTTTATTATTTTCGGAAAACTTACAGCTAGGCAGACACAATAATTTAATTTAGTTAATAACAACAATATGGCCAATTACAAGTTTTCACAAATAGTTTTAAACAATAGTTAAATCAAATACACAAGAATAACTTAACTAAAAGACAGTGGTAAGGATTAGTACACACAAAAACAACATAGAAAAAAAAAAAAGAAAAGAGAAAAAAAAAAATGAACATTAAATTAAATTATATCCCCGATTGGGTTAGCAAACCGGGATAAAATTTAGTTGGACATTGGTGAAAGGTGCCACGTGTGGGATCTTGGAAGGTTTGTCCGGGAGTCGACGGTACGAGCCGCGCGCGTCCCTTGGTTGCTGTCGAATCTGCATGACTACACATACACCACACAAACCACAGTTATACTTACACCCCACTCAGATAAGACGTTACCGGGACTGCTTCACATCACCGGTACCAACGTGATGGGTAAGTGTAACTAATATTTGTTTTCCCCTTGTCGATTGGAAGAGTATTGTTTGATTAGGGCTCCGCGTAATCGCGGACATCGTGAGTCTGTTCGTGCAGTCTCACACAGTTACCACTCGAGAATTCCGTATACACAGTTACTACAGCGGTATAATGTTTTAAGTTTACAGTCTCGGCGTTTACTTCTGGTGGCCATGATGCTGCATGGTTTATGTAACAACAGATTTGACTGTATTGAAATCACAAATAAGTTACGCTATACGGTACCAAGAACTGTTGTCAGACGGGCGGCCCGTGTGCCCCGGTTGTTCCACGTGGATTCATGCAGGACCAACGCCGGGGCACGCGTGCCTCTTCGTCAACTAGTGGAAACCTATAACACACACTTCATGGACATAGATATCTTCTCTCTTTCTAGTAACAAATTTAAAACACTGGCTATCAATATTCTTTCACCACAATCTTAATCTAAAATTAATTAATTAATTCAACAAAATTATCTTCTCGTACTTTATTTGCTCATTTATTAATCCGTGGACAATGGTGTGGGTTATATGTTTACCAATTTATGTAACTACTCATAATTTTAAACCTGAACATGTAACTGTTTATTTGTCCCTAATAAATAAAATAAAATAAAATAAAAACTGCTGGACTCCGGGCCAAATCACTGGATTGATTTTCATAAACCACAAATTTTATCTACCGACCGATACTACATCCCAAGGCTAACCAGAGAAGCTATTGAAATTTCAAAACACAAAAATTTCAATCGTGAGGACGGTTTTCTAAACTATCAAGTACCTACGTGGAATCTAGTCATAAACCTAATAAAAAAATAACATAGGTCTCCACTATCAAGAAAAACCTAGTGATACCGTGAGTGCGTTTTGTCGCGATTTACAATCGAGTTCCAGTAGTGCGCGTAATAAAAGACTAAGAAAGAGGGTAGACAGATTTGTCTGCTCATAATAATAATTTTCGCCTCACCCGCATACCTCTTCAGTATTCCCGCGATCATGATGCTTGCAACAGCGTCGAAATATCGGGAGCTCAACAATATAGAAAACCACGGATATTATCCCGTAAGTACTTTGAGTGTGATAAATAAATCGTCACGACATAGTGGGAACGGGGCCTAAGTGTCGGCGAACGAGAGTAGGATCAGGTGTAAGAGGGGGTGACAGTGTTCCCTTTGATCAGAAAGTGAATAAAACGCCACATGATACCGATTATCAACACTTATTTCACAACAGATCAGCTTTACACAGGATTACGCTTACACCGGTATCTTTAACTACTGAGTCACAATCTTAACGAGTACCTATCTATTTACTTAACACAAACTAGAAAACTAGACTGCCTTCTAAAACATTTCACGACTACGAGTAACACAGCGTGATGTTACTATAACGGAGGATGTGAGAAGATGTGGGGCGCCGTGATTTCCATCCATCGCAAGGAGTTAGTCCTTGCGATGGATGGAAATCACGGCACTCCCGTCGATAGGTGCAACAGGCGGTCACGGGGCTTCACCCCCTGGCCGCAGAGGCCACCTTGGCCTGTGACAACAGGCCCGTTATTGTGTTGCCTGTTAGGCTAGAGCCTGTTGGCCTGCGAACAGCAATGTCGCACGCCTGCGAGTGGTTGCTATTGAGTTTTCCGTAGGCGCGCCTACAGCGCTGTCAGTACAGGCTGTTTTCTTCACGACACACGGTGGATCGAAAATCGGCTGTAGAAGACATAGGATCTGGATGTCTTAAGAGCGGGCCTAAAGCAAAATCTTCAATCTTTGATTAGATTTTTAGATTAGTAAATCATGTTCCAATTGGAAAAAAAGTATATGTCAGGAAACGTCATTATGAATGTGATGGTTGACATTGGCGAAAAACATAATAGGATAAAATTTTCTCGATAGAAAACCATCACAAAGTTACCTCTAATTTTCAACATTTTTGGTTTTTATTCTATTTTGGTGCATGTTACTGAACCATAAACTTGATAAATAATATCACTCATGTATAACCTATAGCTGACATTGGCATTTTTTCAAAATATTTTCTATTTTAAGAGATAACAGACTCAAAGCATTTGGCGCTTACTACATTTTTATTCCGCGCAATACGCAGTCTTCCGTCCCGCGTGACGCGAGCTTGAGACATCAGTTTGTTTCACCGATCACTCGCCGATCAGTTGCCCTCGCTCTGTTGAGACGGGTAGTCTATGTCACTTTGCTCCGCGCCAATTCGCCATTAATAATATCATTGAATCAATTATTTTTTTTGTGTAACATGGGTAACAAGAAAAATACAATTGAAAAGCGATAACTAAAACAGTTGAAGACTCAAATGATGGCTGATTGCCGAAGTCGAAGGTACTATGTATTTTTTACGTGCATAAGCTCATAGTAAACGCAAAATAAACGGATGATTGATTTATGTGCATTGTTTTTGTCCGAAATTATTTTAAATATATTCAACCCGTCCGAATTAACCGGTAGGTAGTAGGTAGGTAGTAGGTAGGTAGTAGGTAGGTAGTAGGTAGGTAGTAGGTAGGTAGTAGGTAGGTAGTAGGTAGGTAGTAGGTAGGTAGTAGGTAGGTAGTAGGTAGGTAGTAGGTAGGTAGTAGGTAGGTAGTAGGTAGGTAGTAGGTAGGTAGTAGGTAGGTAGTAGGTAGGTAGTAGGTAGGTAGTAGGTAGGTAGTAGGTAGGTGGTAGGTAGTAGGTAGGTAGTAGGTAGGTAGTAGGTAGGTAGTAGGTAGGTAGTAGGTAGGTAGTAGGTAGGTAGTAGGTAGGTAGTAGGTAGGTAGTAGGTAGGTAGTAGGTAGGTAGTAGGTAGGTAGTAGGTAGGTAGTAGGTAGGTAGTAGGTAGGTAGTAGGTAGGTAGTAGGTAGGTAGTAGGTAGGTAGTAGGTAGGTAGTAGGTAGGTAGTAGGTAGGTAGTAGGTAGGTAGTAGGTAGGTAGTAGGTAGGTAGTAGGTAGGTAGTAGGTAGGTAGTAGGTAGGTAGGAGGTAGGTAGTAGGTATCAAGAAACTTGCGCGAAAGACACTTGCGCGACTGGACTTTTGCGCGACTTAATGGCCACTGAGGTTCACTCTAAACATTCACGCCTGTTATTTATACTTGAAGTTGGTTTTTTGGTTTTTCTGTCGTGGGTGACATTTTCATGGTTTCGGAGTCGCTGATAACGAAAATGAGGTCAAAATAAAAATCCAAGATGGCGGCGAGCAAAATTTTAGGTTTTTCAAACATGGGTGTCGTTTTCATGGTTGCTTATTACGAAAATGTGGTCAAAATAAAAATCCAAGATGGCGCTGATGAATTTTTTTGGTTTTTCCATCATGGGTGTCGTTTTCATGGTTTTTGTGGTCACTGACAACGAAAATGAGGTCAAAATGAAAATCCAAGATGGCGCCGAAGAAAATTTTAGATTTTCCGTCATGGGTGTCGTTTTCATGGTTTTCGGGGTTGACGCAAAAATATTTTTTTTTGGGCGCCATCTTGGATTTTCATTTTGATCTCATTTTCGTTATCGGTGACCACGTTAACCATAAAAATGACACCCATGATGGAAAAACCACATTTTTTTTCCCGGCACCATCTTGCCTTTTGGGGTCGCTGAATACGAAAATGAGGTCAAAATTGACCTCATTTTTGTATTCAGCGACCCCAAAAACTATGAAAACGACACCCATGATCGAAAACCAAAAATGTTCTGGCCGCCTGGGATTTTCATTTTGAGCTCATAAATTTTACACATTCCTCCATTTTTACTTTTTGTTTCTGATTCTTAGTGTATGTCATCAAATTTATTTTTGTTATCAATTTTATAAAATTTTCGATTTTATCTTTTGTGCTTTTTATTATTATTGCCTTTTTGTTCTTTTTACTAACGGGCACAGTATTTTATAAATATTTATTCTACCAATGTTATTAATTTTACACATTCTATAATTTTTGTTATTGTGTCTTGATGTATCAATTTAAAACAATTTTCATCAATGTTTTTATCAATTAGGTATATATCATGTATAGGTATCATTAATACAATCTTATGCATTTTTAAATATTAGCATAGTTATCAATATATTATCTTTATTTTTTTTAATTTCATCAATTTTTATTCGTTACCTATTCAATTTTACCAATGTCATAAATTTTATACATTCTATTATTTTTACTTTTATTATTGATTCTTATTGTACGGTATGTCCTCAATTTTATTATGGTTATCAATTTTATACATTTCTCGATTTTGTCATGTTTGGTGTTTATGAATGCCTTTTTGCTCTTATTAATGGTCACAGTATTTATAAATTTTATAAGTTATTAAAAAATTGAATGTTATTTATTTTATTATTTCATCATTTTACTTTTTGTTATCGTTTTTAATGTATTTATAATATAACATTTTCTTTTTAGTTGGTATTTGTGCAAAAATTGTAGACATTAATATGTGTTTGTTTATGTTGTCGAGCGTATGGCACTCGTGGGCCAAAAAAACAAAAAAAAAACCACCTTCAAGTATAAATAAATAAATATTGCTGGACATTACACACAGCGCCATCTAGTGCCACACTAAGCAACGAGGCTTGTGTCGTGGACACCAGATAGTTGATATACTACATAGATACTTTTTGTTTGTAAATACATACATATTATACATACATATAAACATCCATGACTCGGAAACAAATGTCCATGCTTATCACTCAAACATTTGCTCCGACCGGGATTCGAACCCGGGACCCTAAGAACGTAAGGCAGCCTCACTACCGCTGCGCCAATCGGGTCGTCAAAATAACAGGCGTGATGATAAAACGAAATGGAGAAAAAAATTAAGATGCAATGGAGTACTCAAAAGTCGAAACTTTTATTTCACGACATACAAACAACATAGGAATGTATTGTATAGAAGGTGTTAAAAAATGAATACAAAAAAAATAAGAAAAAAAGTGGCTTTATTTAACTGTGTTGCTTGCTTATACTACGCCCTACCCGCTACACTACGCAAGCTTGGTCCCGCGCTTCGCGCATCGTGGCGCCGCGGCCGCCCGTGTTTGTTATCGGCACTAATGCGGGTGTAGCGAGGCGCGCGGGGGAAATCAGAATTTATCCTGGCGTTAGTTAGGCCCGCTCTTAAATGTTATTGTTTTTGCTGGAAATGACTTCTGCCGATCATTACTGTTCTATAAAATGTCATATGAAGTAATTGTGTGCACAAATGGAAGAGTTATAATTTTTATAAGAAAAAAATGTATGGAGCTGACATGAAAAATGAGGATATCTCTGGAATCGCAAAGTTGGCCATTATATCCTTGCACACTGTTATAGTACTATTTATTTGTGAATTTTTGACATACTTAATATCGCATATCACTTGCGATTTTTTTTTTAATCTTCAAAATTAAAAAAAAATAAGAAAAGTATATGATACATTTTAATGCTTAATTAAGGCTATACCAAGTGTAATTTACGATATTTTTTAAGCTTAGACCAAAATATTCTAAGAAATCACAAAGTCGTATTACCTACTTTGTGATTTTCATTTGAAATGACATGGTAATTATGAATTACGTAATACTTAATCTTGTCTAATGCCTCAAGTCCACATTAGCTAATGATTAATAAAACTTAATACCTATATAACTGATAAAAGGATACGTACCATAATGAGGGTAATTAGATAAACGTGATCATTAGTCAATAACAATAAATGGTAAACTATTGTATGATTAAAAATAAAAGCAAATTATTAAAAAAAATATTAACTTAACCTAACCTAACATAAACAATAAAAGTTAACTTATTTTATACTTCGTTACCATCAGAATCCACTTCAGAATCAGGCTCTACAATAGATATAACTTCTAAGAACTCTGTCGGAGCTTCCTGATCCTGAAGTTTCAGTAGTTCTACTGTTTCCTTAAAGTATGTCTGCCTCTTGTGGGCATCTAATTTTGGTCTTGTGGAAGAAATTAGAAGATCAGAAGAGACGATAAGCATATTGAGGATATCCTCGTTTGATGCTTGTCTACTCTTTTTCCTCGAATGGTGTTCTCTGAACCTCCTAAAGTCTTTGTTTCGGGCCTCTGAAGCTTCTTCCGAAAGACTTTCAATTGGTACAATAGCATTTTCTGCAATTATGTCCCCTCCGTGAATCAACAATTTGTGGACGGTTGATGACATGTAGTACCAATCATACAGTTCCACGTATTTTTCAGCGGTTGTTCTAGCGTATTCTTTAAATTTCGGCACGTCTACAATCTCTCCAGATGTGATAGCTTGCAGAATCACAGCAAATCTGCGTATTAGGTCTTCATCTAATCCAGTGATCGCTGCAGTTTTACCAGGAAATTCAAAAAACCGCCTTGCTGTGTTCCCGTCGTTAGTTGTGCCTGATCCTTGCTTAACGATGTCAATCAAAAGGTTGAGATCATCTTTGAATCGATCTTGAATGAGTTTTTTTCGTGAATGCAATAACTCTTGATGACCTTCTCCTCTTGCAGACCACTTTTTGAGGTCGAGACGATACGCTATGTGTAGAAGACATTCCATCACATTAATGCGGGCATGAAGTGATGATAATCCGAACTCATACACACCAGAAGAAATGGTTTTTGACGCAATGACATCTAACTTATTCATTTCTGTAGGCTTAGCCAAACACAGGTAGCAGGCCGCATTTGACTTAGCTTCAGACAGATATGTACAAATTTTGCCGTCAATCACCGTCATCATTAATTTGTGACTAATTTCATGTCCTTGACATTTTGAGGGAACGAAAGCTTCAATTTCGTTATCCATTGCAGGTTTTTCATTTATGACAACGTCTTTGGTTTCTTTCACAAAACTAAACTGGACTGGACGGCAATACATAGGTGAGCAGGGTTTTGGATTCACCCATACGGTATCACCGTCAGCTGTCAACTTTAATGGAACCAAAGAGGTCATAAATATGCTGGAATCATCTTGACCACTCACTATGTTTTGCTTATATCTACTTTGGTTAGATGCACCGTCAAATCCCCACTTTGATATTAATATCAATTGTTTATCTTGTATCGCATCAGGACTACGAATAGTTTCAAAAATTCTGTTCACTGTTAAATCTAGTAACGCTTGTAGTGCAATCTTAGCAGATGAATCCGTTAGAGTCACAAATGTCTTCGGAGGGTAGCACTGTAGCTTAGCCTTTTGCACTTTATAGTAAGACGGATATATCTCCTTTGAACCTTCTCGAATAGTCGTTTCCCTTAATGTGTTATATTGCCATTTCGATAGTTTTAATGAAAGTAGCAAACCCAGTGCTTTTTCCGGTGAAAATATTGTTGAAGGAGCTGGTTTGTTCAATATATCCTTGATTTTTGCTGCTGCTTCTGGATTTTGGAGCATATATTCAATAACAGATGCAATATCCTCACGACCATCTTCTTTCAAAAGTGCTGCAGCTGAATAAGCTACTTCATTAGGGTCATCGCCTATATATTCATCAGATCGTCTCTTCTTCTGCTTGTTACTTAGATCTTCAAACGGCTTTCGAGATCTTTTTGTCATCGTTGAAGTTGATGGTACAGGTTCAGGTACAGGTTCAGTAGAAATATTTTCACTTGTTCATTCTTGAATGAGCAAATTGGTTTGCACGCAGTTTGGCCAGTGAATATTTGCCTCAAGCCAATTACTGTAATCACGTCTAAAAACTTCACTTTTCCTGTGGGATCGTAACCATCTCTTTTGAACTGCCCGTGTAAATCTTCGACAAAATTCTTTCACGGTAACACTGTCTTCATCTGAAAGGCTAGAGCCCAGTCGAATAACAAGTGTGTTGAACAATATTTCGTGATCAAAAGACGAAGCATCCTGATTGCTCAGAATAACAAACAAATCCAAATTTGTAATAATGCTTTCCATTATTCACGATCACTGAGTAAAAAGACACGGTAGGATAGATGTTAGTATTAGAAATGCTCTAAATTAACTGAAGTTGTGAATCCAATGTTTGACTATTTATTGTTATTGACTAATGATGGTATCACATTTATCTAATTACTTTCATTAAGTTAATCCTGCACTAATTGCTAAATTAGCGAGTACCCCAAATTATTTTGGTACGTATCCTTCTAACTAGGTATATAGGTATTAAGTTTTATTAATCATTAGCTAATGTGGACTTGAGGCATTAGACAAGATTACGTATTACGTAATTCATAATTACCATGTCATTTCAAATGAAAATCACAAAGTAGGTAATACGACTTTGTGATTTCTTAGAATGTTTTGGTCTAAGCATAAAAAATATTGTAAATTACACTTGGTATAGCCATATGTAAGCATTAAAATGTATCATATACTTTTTTTTTTTTAATTTTGAAGATTTAAAAAAAAAATCGCAAGTGATATGCGATATTAAGTATGTCAAAAATTCACAAATAAATAGTACTATAACAGTGTGCAAGGATATAATGGCCAACCTTGCGATTCCAGAGATATCCTCATTTTTCATGTCAGCTCCATACATTTTTTTATTATAAAAATTATAACTCTTCCATTTGTGCACACAATTACTTCATATGACATGATCGGCAGAAGTCATTTCCAGCAAAAAAAATAACATTTAAGACATCGAGATCCTATGTCTTCTACAGCCGATTTTCGATCCACCGTGCGACACCCCGGCGGGTCCAAGCCACCGGGCCCATCTCCAGCCGATATGTGTGTGTAGGCGGTATTATGTTGTGTAAACACCGCCCAGTGATTGCGTGGGTCGGGAGCCTGCACTGCACCGCGTCCCTACGAGTGAGTCTACGCGATTGCAGAGAAATGCATGTGTGGTTTTAGCTGCGCGACGCGCGACATGCCCAGTGTGTGGAGTCGTATTGTGTAGATAAGCTGCGTGTATCCTGGAAAACAGTTTACCCAGGCGTTAACCGGTGGGGGGGGGGGTCAATTTGCGCTACCAGTGCCCTGTTTATCAAAACTCACAAGTGTACACGTTACACTTTACAAGAAAGTTTTTACAAGTTTGTGTAAATTACGTTTATAAAAAAAAATCCAGGGCTTGTAATTTTCCCGCAATTTTTTTGTTTATTAAATATCGCTACTTAAACGCATAGCTGAATGGTATATTGTCTGTGCCTAATATTGATGCGACATTAAAAAAAAGTAGGAGCGACAAAGTATTCCCTATTCCCTCCCTCCCAGCCTTTTATTTACAATCTGAAATTAGCGGCAAGGTTTTCTTGAAAAATGTCTAAAAATGATAATAAAATAACGGTTTTACAACTGATTCGCGAAAAAACAGACGCATTTGGTGCATTTAGCGACAGGATGTCCAAACAACAAAAAATAGAAGAGTGGAAGAATATTGTAATTACTTATCAGTCGCTTGGTCTGGCTGGTTCCTGCTGGAAAAGATTACACCTATGTCCGAGATACATTTTACACAAATTTAAAAAGAGCTTTTATGGTAAGTCTTGTATGTTTTAAACTCATCAATAAAAAGTTCAATCAGAACTAATATTTTTATTGAACAGTATAAAGCAGGGCAATTCATCGAAACATTAATTCATTATTAAAAAATAACATAAGTAGGTATTTTAACAAGAAATAACTTTAAAATAGACACACTAAATTAGGAGCAGACAATTTTGTCAGACAACTCGACTTAACCTTTTGACCCGCCATAGTCACATATACGTGACAAGCAAATTCAAAAGGTTAAGTCAAAAATATTTTTTTTTGTGTATGGGAATAATAAAGTGTTTTGTTATTAGAAAAATTGGGTTGTCTGGTCGTCTTTTACTTACCTACTTAAATCTCTTAACCTAAACCTAAAAAATAAAAAACTTCTTAACAAAACATAAATTGTTTAATGTTCCATTTAGTCGCACTGTAGCTCGATCCACTTCGCCTGTACCACGTATGCTTACGAACCTCAACGCTCTCGTGGAGACCAACCCTGGATTGGACTTGTTTGCTGATGAATGGAAGACGATAATGTTGGAATGTTTGTGGTTCTGCGAGAAGACCGAGTAAAAGGATTAGGTATTTAATTTAGTGTTAATGGTTTTAAATACTGTACTAAATAAATAATAAATGAAAAAACCTGCCAAGTGCGAGTCGGACTCGCGCACGAAGGGTTCCGTACCATTATTATAAAAAAAATTACGTTTGTTGTATGGGAGCCCCCCTTAAATATTAATTTTATTCTGTTTTTAGTATTTGTTGTTATAGCGGCAACAGAAATACATCATCTGTGAAAATTTCAACTGTCTAGCTGTCACGGTTCATGAGATACAGCCTGGTGACAGACAGACGGACAGACGGACAGACAGCGAAGTCTTAGTAATAGGGTTCCGTTTTTACCCTTTATTTTATTTTTATTTTATTTATTAGGGACAAAAAACAGTTACATGCAAAGCTTAACTAGAGATTCTTAAATTAGCATAATACTAAGAAATACATTTAAACACAATCTATTCCATATTTATGTTAATACACATGTAACCCACAACATTGTCCACGAATACACAAAAAAAAAAAAAAAAAAGAAAACAGACAATTGTGTGCATCTTAAAAGCATAATAAAAGAAAGGAAAAGAACCAAAAATAAAATCCTACTTATGAATTTAATAACTCTATTGCTCTTGCCTTGAAACGATCCTTGGAATTTGTAAATATGTCAAGCTCCATAAAGTGAGCGTTGTACGCATCAACAAGGCGACGAAGAGGTACACGCTCCCCAGCGTTAGTCCTGCACAAGTTCGTGTGGAATAGTCGAGGCACACGTACCCCACGAAGCATGACAGATCTAGGTACTATATAATATCTATATCTAATACCTTTGGGTACGAAACCCTAAAAACACATTAAATCACATATACACAAATTTCTGAAATGTAACTCAAAAGAAAATCAATTAAGCGCAATAATCATAGTTACTAACCAAGAACAACATTTTTTTTTAAATATACAGAAATTACGACGTCGACGAATGACGATACATTTGAATAAAACCTGGCTTTCATTTCTTAAAATAAGATATTAAACAAAGTTATACTACCTACTTCTGACACAACAAAAGTAAATAGAATCACGAATCCATCATGTTATAAATTATGAACTAACATAAAGAGTAAAAGAGAATTACAAAAGCACAATGTTAATAAAACTAAGAATAAAATTTAGTTAAAATGTTTAAAATTATTAAGCAACTGCTTGACTATACATACCTACTAAATGTTAAACCAATTTTAATTATAGGTCTCTCTTTCACGTTTTTACTTAGCACAAATGAATGGTGGATAATGATCCAGTATGTAAAAAAAAAATGAAACCTTAAATATAAAGCAAAAGAAAAGCACAATATTAATAAAGTTAAAAATTAAGTAACAACAAACAATGTTGTGTAGGTCTCCTACCAATGGTAATTTTAAGAGCAATTTAAAAATAATTACCAAAAAGCGCTGTTGGAATTTAAAGGCTTGGTTCAGCACTAAGGATGGAAATTCCAACAGCATAATAATTAGGAATGCATTGAGATATCACTTGTTGAAACGGTCATAAAGGTCTCCTGTAGGTTCTATAGTATCCACTGACAGTTACAACAACGTTATACGCATATGTATATGTTTATCAAGCCCTAAATAAGTTTGTTTGTGAACATAGCAATCTATTCTAATTTCTGTGAGAATGTTCAATAAGAATGGATGCAAAGTAGCTTCTCTAGTTGGTTTAATTAAATTTAATGAAAAATTTTACTTTAGCTTGGTTTAAATTCATTTAGGTACGTAAAATGAATATTAGGGCTATTTGAAAGTCTCCCGATGGGTTAAGCATATAGGTGCTCCTATAGTAAGTCCACATTACGCACGTTATGTTAAGTCCCATGAATAGTAAATAACAGGTGAGCCTTTTACAATCAATCGGACACAAATCCAGTCTGGGGTGCTACCGAGAAATACCGATGAAAAACACAAACACACTTTGCCTGACGCGAGAATCTAACACAGGAACACATGCTCAATAGAAGAGCTATGCGACCACTAGATCGACGAGGCAGTCAAAGTTTAAACATAAATCAATTTTTAACTTACATAATGTCAAATGATTCACTTACACCAACTGAAGAAGCTACCTGGCATCTAGTTCGTTCACTTATTCGCGTTTAGTGTTTAGGACACATAGGTGTCAATTCTGTTGTGCACACACTAAACTTAGTTTAGGCTATTGCTATCTTTTTCTCTCTAATAAAACGAGAAAGAGACGGACGTAATTTAGAGCTGTCAAATTTAGGTGGAAGTAATATTTCTATACAAATGAAGGGTGCACGTAAAAACATGTCGACTAAAATCACGGTTAAGCGCAAGGCATAAACTAGTTTGACATATTTAACTTAGTTCATAGCTATCTATAGCCGTCCTTTTCTCGCACTGCGTTTTAGTATAAGATAGCAATAGCCTAAAGTAAGTTTAGTTTGTGCACAACAGAATCGACACCATTGACTGGAGTGTATAATTTGATTCATTTATGATGTTTGAAAACATGGTATTTCAAAGAACTTTTTTTTGAAAAGCTTGTCGGACAAAGATCACATTTATAAGGTTTCTCACCAGTGTGTATACGAATATGAGTTACCAAAGTACCCTTTTCACTAAAATTACTCTGACAAATATGACATTTATAAGGTTTCTCACCAGTGTGTGTACGAATATGAGTTTTCAAATGACTACTGTGACTAAAATTACTCTGACAGATATCACATGCATAAGGTTTCTCACCAGTGTGTGTACGAATATGAGTTTTCAAATGACCACTGTGACTAAAATTACTCTGACAGATATCACATTTATAAGGTTTCTCACCAGTGTGTGTACGAATATGAGTTTTCAAATGACTACTGCATCTAAAATTACTCCGACAGATATCACATGCATAAGGTTTCTCACCAGTGTGTGTACGAATATGAGTTACCAAAGTACCCTTTTCACTAAAATTACTCTGACAAATATGACATTTATAAGGTTTCTCACCAGTGTGTGTACGAATATGAGTTTTCAAATAACTACTGTTACTAAAATTACTCTGACAGATATCACATGCATAAGGTTTCTCACCAGTGTGTGTACGAATATGTTTTTTCAAACCGCCATTGTTAGTAAAACTCTTCTGACATACATCACATCTATAAGGTTTCTCACCAGTGTGTGTACGAATATGAGTTTTCAAATGACTACTGTGACTAAAATTACTCTGACAGATATCACATTTATAAGGTTTCTCACCAGTGTGTGTACGAATATGAGTTTTCAAATAACTACTGTTACTAAAATTACTCTGACAGATATCACATGCATAAGGTTTCTCACCAGTGTGTGTACGAATATGAGTTACCAAAGTACCCTTTTCACTAAAATTACTCTGACAAATATGACATTTATAAGGTTTCTCACCAGTGTGTGTACGAATATGAGTTTTCAAATGAACACTTTGTCTAAAATTTCTCTGACAAATATCACATTTATAAGGTTTCTCACCAGTGTGTGTACGAATATGTTTTTTCAAAACATACTTGTCACTAAAACTACTCTGACAAATATCACATTTAAAAAGTTTCTCACCAGTGTGTGTACGAATATGAGTTTTCAAATGACTACTGTGACTAAAATTACTCTGACAGACATCACATTTATAAGGTTTCTCACCAGTGTGTGTACGAATATGAGTTTTCAAATGACCACTGCATCTAAAATTACTCCGACAGATATCACATGCATAAGATTTCTCACCAGTGTGTGTACGAATATGAGTTTTCAAATTATCCTTTCGACTAAAACTACTCTGACAAATATTACATTTAAACGGTCTATCTTTATAACATAAACGATTGTGTCTTAAGCTATTTCTCTTGATGTCACTACTGCTAATACCGCTGTAACTACTTTTGTGTGATATTAAATCTTCGTTTTTATCTTTCTGCACATCTAGCTTCGGTTTCTTTGCAGCGGGTACACCTATTATAAGAATAAAACATTAATATTATATCATATTATGAAAGAAATTATTAAATGTAAGTTTAACCAGGACACCATATTATTAATTTTGATAGGTAATAGAGGAAAAGTGAACAAAGGAGAATTGCTCCAGTATTTTAGAACTTTGTCAACCTTAAATTTAAGAAAAATTGTGTTGTTTACATTTCCTTATAGAAAAGTTTGCCACAGGAAGAAAATGACTATAGATTTAATATGATATTAATTTGACATTGCATAATTTGACATTCAATAATAATTCATTACATTTACTTGACATCAACAATTATATTGGCAACAATTTTTATTTGACAAAACATAGATATCTTGTAGACAGGTGCTATCTGACAAACTATTGTAAAAGACAAGTAGCTGTGTCGCTATCTTATTATTTTTCTATTACAGCCAAGAACTTGGCTAATCAAGTTGCCTCTGTTGATCAATGCAATATTAGCCTAAATTACTCTACCAATAGTTTGTCAACAATGAATGAATCAGTGAATCATTTAAATTAGCAATTTCGACAACGGAGGCAACCTCTTGCAATATAAGGAAGCCAGATAGTAAATCAGGCGAATGTTTTGAGAATTTTAATAGTATCAACCTGGTTCATCAAAATATTCAAGGATTTTTGAACAAAGAATTAGAAGTAGAACTTTTCATGAATTGTAATTGCATAGATATTCTTTGTATAACGGAACATTCGCTCAAATGTCACCAATTAATTTTCAATTTTAGTAATCACCAGGTTGGTAGTTCATTCAGCAGGGTAAATGCTATACATGGCGGCGCATTAATCCTAGTAAATAATCAGCTTAAGCTTAAAGACCGCAAGGATATTGTAAGCCTATCTGTTGAGCGAACAGTTGATATAGCCTGTATAGAATTGGAGCAGTTTATCATATTAAGTGTGTATAGACCTCCTTCAGGATTGTATGATTGTTTTCAAAAGGTAATGGATGAAGGTTTGCATAAAATCTGTAATTCTAAGAAGTCTATAATTATTAGCGGTGATTTTAATATTAATTTGTTAGGAAGTTCTGGGTTAAGTACTAAAATGTTAAGCCTGTTTCATTCATACAATCTTGAAAACAAATTTCTGGAGCCTAGTAGAATAACACCAACTAGTGCCACTTGCCTAGATAATATTAACACAGAGGTTATACCTACCCACAAAGAAATTATTAACTTATTAGATTCTGATCATTGTGGGCAATTGATCACAATTCCTAATGTAAGCAAGAAAGTCACTAAAAAGGATATCATTGTTAATCCAAAAACTAAAACTCGCCTGGAAACCTTTAAAACTAAACTTTTGTCTAAATTACCACTACTGTCAACTAATGATGATCCCAATCAACATTATAACGATTTTTTCAGAATGTATTGCACAAAATTTAATACCACATTTATTCCTAAGACAATCTCGGTTAATAGTAACGCTTCCTTCAACGACTGGGTCACTATTGGTATTCATAAGAGTCGAAAACGACTTTATGAGCTGTATGCAGAGCGAACCTATATAAACACTGGAGAATTTAAGTTCATCATCATCCGCCTAGCCTTTTCCCAACTATGTTGGGGTCGGCTTCCAGTCTAACCGGATGCAGCTGAATACCAGTATTTTACATGGAGCGACTGCCTATCTGACCTCCACAACCCAGTTAGTACCGGGTAATACGATACCCCTTGGTAAGACTGGTTGTCAGACTTTTTGGGCCTCTGACTACCTAACGACTGTCAAAGATCTACATATGACAGCCGGGACCAACGGCTTAACGTGCTTTCCGAGGCACGGAGGAAACTCGGTATGTATATGTGGTCACCCATCCACAGACCAACCTAGGCAAGCACAGCTTAGCCTAACGATCGACCCGAGCGGCTGTTATTATTTAGCCACGAGCTCCTCACTGGAGAATTTAAGTTGTATGTTAAAAATTATTCTAAAATATTTAAAAAAGTTTGTTTTATAGCAAAGTCACGTTACTTGAGTTCAAAAATTAAAAATGGTAGTAATGTAATTAGAATGACATGGAATATTATTAATAGCGAAACGGGAAAGTCTTGCAACCGAAACAGTGACTACAGCCTTGCTATTGGCGATAAAATTTTAAATTCAGACACTCAAGTTGCCACAGCCTTTGAAAATTTATTTGCGGATATTCCCGTATCGACTACTAAATTGCTAAACTCGTCACCTGCTGCTGCCGAGTCTTTACTAAGGGAAAACGTTTCAGTCTGTGATTCCGAATTTAATTTTGAATATGTCACCTGTAAAGATATAATTAAAACTTTTCATACCTTAAATGTTAAAAAGACCGCCGATCTATGGGGTCATTCTGTGTAAGTTGCTAAATCCATTATAAACATTGTAGCTCCTTCATTAGCTGTAATATTTAACGATTGTATTGACCGTGGTGAGTTTCCTGATCTAATGAAATATAGTAAAATAATACCATTGTTTAAATCGGGTAGTACATCAGACCCCACTAATTATAGACCCATTTCAGTACTACCCACCTTTAGTAAAATTTTTGAAAAATTAATTTTGGCACAAATGCAAAGTTTTTTCAATAAACAAAAGTTATTACATAAAAAACAGTTTGGTTTTACAAGGGGTCGTTCAACTACTGATGCTGATGTTGAACTTTTAGGACACATTTATAATGCCTGGGAGGACAAATGCGATGCTTTGGGCATTTTTTGCGATTTATCTAAAGCTTTCGAATGTGTTCTTCATGAAACATTAATCAGGAAACTACACCACTACGGAATCCGTAACGCCTCCCTGGATCTTCTTATTTCATATTTGAGTGACAGGATTCAGAGAGTTGATGTTAAAGGGAAAAGATCTCCCGGATCCGTAGTAAGAATGGGGGTACCCCAGGGCTCAATTCTTGGTCCATTTTTGTTTCTTATTTATATAAATGACTTGCCTTACCTCATAAAGGATAATCATGACATAGTATTGTTTGCAGACGACACTTCTCTTTTATTGTAACTCAAACGTCAGCAGTTAGTTACGGATGATGTTAATAGCGCCCTGGCGAAAGTCGTTAATTGGTTTAATGTTAATAATCTACTCCTAAATGAGAAAAAAACTAAGTGTATTAAGTTTACGATACCCCATGTAAGACAAGTGGAAACTACTGTATTAATTATGGATGAAGAGTTAAAACCGGAAGATAGCACAGTCTTCTTAGGCATAACTTTGGATGCCAAGCTTCAGTGGGGCCCGCATATAGACAAATTGTCGAAGAAACTTAGCTCTGCAGCATTCGCCGTTAGAAGAATTCGTGATTTAACTAATTTAGAGACAGCCCGTTTAGTTTACTTTAGTTATTTCCATAGCGTGATGTCGTACGGTATTCTCTTGTGGGGCAATGCCGCCGATATTCAGACAATATTTGTTTTGCAAAAAAGGCCAATACGTTCAATTTATAAATTAAGTCCCAGATACTCCCTCAGAGAAAAATTTAAAGAGACTAGTATTCTTACTGTGCCCTCTCAGTTTATTTTTGAAAACCCTTTGTACGCACACAAAAATATTAATTTATTTAAAAAATACAGTGATATCCACAACATAAACACGTGGAACAAACACAAATTTGTTGTTCCTGCAACGAGACTTAAAAAAAAGGGGGTACGTTCAGATGCCAATGTATACGCTTTTACAATAAACTTCCGAGCCAAATTCAAGCACTAAGCCTAAATAAATTCAAATCGTTCATAAAACGGAAGCTGTGCCTGAAAGCCTACTATCATGTTAATCACTATCTTGAAGATAAAAAAGCTTGGGATTAAGCTGCTCCAATGAAATTTGCTCTGTGAATGTCGAAATTTCGGACTTCGCTTGTTTATTATTGATTCCTTTCTTTTATACACTCTGACATTGAATTTTTTTGACATGTATTTTATTATTTTATGTGACATTTACTGATTTGACATGAATACTTATTTTATTAAGTACTTATTTAACTTTTTTTTTATTATCATTGCGTCACTTAATGATTTTTGTGTTTTTTTTTTTGTAGGAAAAAGCTATTAAAATTGTCCAGGTTGACCAAATGTCATCAGATAATCGACTTTTATTGGAGACTCGTGGTGCTGATACTTCAAGATTGGTGCAGATCGATACAGTTGGTTTGCGCGGTGTAGGCGGCCGCGGTAGGCGCGGTGGTTGGCGCGGCAGTGGACATCGACAAGAGCGCGGTGTGGCAGGTGTTGCTGCTGGTTCCAATACAGAGCATTATTCAAGCGAGACCGGACATTGTCTTATGTGCGGAGGCCAATGCAATGAACCCAATCTATGTCCGGCTATTTCTGTGCAATGTTATTTGTGCGAAAATCATGGACATTTTGCTAGAATGTGCAAGTTGAAAAAAGGGAATAAGAAAATGTACCATATAAGTTTAACTGAAGCAAAAAGCAATGAAGAAAATGATTGTGAGTCATTTTTTTTGTATCAGTTTTGTATACTGTCTCCGAGATTAACTCTTCGTCGGAGGAATGGTATGAATCACTCCAAGGGGAGTGCCGTTCAGAAAAAAAAAATTAGATATTAGCGATTTTTATTATTAGGCTATGACAGTAAGCTAATTAGTGGCAAGTAAAGTGGTAGGTTGAATTCTTATAGTGGTGATTTTATTTCTATTAAAGGTACTAGCTGACCCACGCAACTTCGTCTGCGTCACATAAGAGAGAAAAAGCTTAAACGGGGAAAATGTATTCCTTTTATACATTTTCCCCGTTTTTGCAACATCTTTCATTTGCTCCGCTCCTTTTGGTCGTAGCGTGATGTTATATAGCCTATAACCTATTTGTTGTTATAGCGGCAACAGAAATACATCATCTGTGAAAATTTCAACTGTCTAGCTGTCACGGTTCATGAGATACAGCCTGGTGACAGACAGACGGACAGACAGCGAAGTCTTAGTAATAGGGTTCCGTTTTTACCCTTTGGGTACGGAACCCTAAAAAACCGGCCAAGTGCGAGTCGGACTCGCGCACGATGGGTTCCGTACCATTATTTAAAAACATTAAACAAAACTAAAAAAAAAAAACACGTTTGTTGTATGGGAGCCCCCCTTAAATATTAATTTAATTCTGTTTTTAGTATTTGTTGTTATAGCGGCAACAGAAATACATCATCTGTGAAAATTTCAACTGTCTAGCTGTCACGGTTCATGAGATACAGCCTGGTGACAGACAGACGGACAGACGGACAGACGGACAGACAGCGAAGTCTTAGTAATAGGGTTCCGTTTTTACCCTTTGGGTACGGAACCCTAAAAAGATGTGACTTGGTGTTGGGAAGTTGGTCATAAAAATGCATTCAATCAACTTAAAGAATTGATATGTAATGCACCAGTTCTATCTTTATACAATGTTAGTAGTCCGGTTGTGGTGTCAGTGGATGCGAGCAGTGTGGCACTGGGTGCCGTGCTCATGCAGGAGGGGCGTCCAGTAGAGTATGCGTCACGCACGCTCACTGACACACAACAAAGATACGCACAAATAGAAAAGGAAATGTTGGCAATAATATTCGCTTGTGAGAAGTTTCATCAGTACATTTATGGAAAAAGTAGTGTGGTCGTCGAATCGGACCATAAACCACTGGAAAGCATTTTAAGAAAATCGCTAGACTCAGTCCTAGCTCGCTTGCAGCGGATGATGTTAAAGGTTCAAGCTAATGAGTTGGTGGTCACTTATAAGCCTGGGAAGTATATGTATACGTACATACCCGATACATTGTCGCGGGCACACCTTCCAGATTTGTATGACGACATAATTAGCAGGGCTATACTATGCCAAATTAAATGGTTGTCGATAACATACCCATGTCGCAGAATAAGTTTACTCTCGTCAAGCGGTCCCAACTAGTAAGGATGAGTGTTTAAAATTTGTGCTAAAATATATTTATCAAAGGTGGCCTGATAAGTTTAATATACACAATCATTTAAGATACTATTGGTCTATAAGAGATGAACTGTACTGTGTAGACGGTGTTATATTTAAAGACAAACAGGTTTTAATACCTCATTCTATGCAAAGGGACATGTTAAAGCTTATTCATGAAGGGCATTTACGGATTGATCGTTGTAAGAGAAGTGCTCGTGAAGTATTATTTTGGGCAGTTATAATAAGAGATATTGAGGATTATGTGAGAAGATGTAAAATATTTCAGGAAACAGCACATAAACCGTGTAGGGAACCTATGATTCCGGTAGCTATACCAGAATTGCCATGGAATTAAATTGGAACAGATATATTTGAGTATGGAAAGCAAAGTTATTTAATATTAATTGATTATTATTTTCTTATGATTATCATTCTTTTAAATTCTATAGTACGCGAGTATCAATGGAAGTTTCTTTAATATCAAGGTTGATGTCCCCAACTAATGCACAGTGCTGGGTAGTGCAGTTACTCAGGACGTTTTCTAAGGAAGTAAAAAAGTTACTGAGGTTATAAAAAGATGGTGAACGATAAATTACTATAACTGAATATGTTTGACCAACTTCTACTTGTAGACAGTTAGCATTACTGAAAGGGGGTTCTGTTACAAGGACGCAAAGTTCAGATTTCGAAAACACCACAATGCCGTCATTTTGTTTATGTATTTTTTTTGAATAATTACAGTTGTAGCCTTCTAGATTGACTGCATTAAAAGATTCATCAAGCCAGCACTCGGTAAGTATTATAAGGTCAGGTTTGAATTTCAAGCGTTGTAGAAATACGAGTATAAATATATACGTAGTATAAATAAAAACTTCGATTCATCGAAGTTTTTATACCTCTATAGTCCCGACCGGGTGGAATTCCAACCGATCGGAAAACTCCGTTGAGTCCCGCCGGGACGATAAAATAATATAATTATTGATCATTAATCATTACTAGTGAAAATGAAAAGCCGGATAAACTGTTGCTATTAATAAATTTAGAAAAAAATTGTCTTTTTTATATAAATTTCACTGCTCCATGTCCATGCTTCCCATCAGAGTTTATTTTTAAATGACTTTTTTTAGATTTCGCATTTATGCTGCTATTCAATTTAATAAGTAGGTAATCGTAATTTTAGAGAAGGCAAGATATTAAGAGACATTATAATAGAGTAAAACAATTGTAATTATAAAAGTTTTAATTAACATTTAAATAATACCTTATACATTAAAGTACAAAAATGTTGGTAGTATTTTATTTTGAGTACTTGAGGCAACCCTACCGACTGACCATTAAGCAGTGAGACGCCGAATAAAATACGCTAACGCGTGGCGTCAAGGCACAATTTTGATTGAGCGGGCTCAGTTTAGGTATTTATAATGTCGGCTTTCTTCAAGATCAAAGGAGTGCAACTTCTGTACGCTAGTACTATTATCTATTCTGTGGTGCAGGTAAACATTGAGTGCCACTCGAGTGATTTATTGTGTTTTTGTTTAGATAAGTGCTTGAAAACGTTGTGAAGTGAATGTTTATTACCTTATTATTGTATAATGCTACTTTGTAGCAAGATATTTGGGTAGAACAATGAACCAAAATTATTTTGTGAGCCAACAAAATTTTCGTCGAACGATTTTTTTGTCAACATGGAGTGAACAATTGGAAATGTGAATTTGACTGTTCTAAAATGAAATATGGTCTTGGAAACAGTACTAACAAGGTAAGAATTAGTGTTAATTCAATATTTCCACTTATTTGAAGCATAAATATTCATTTTTTATAGATTTCAAGTATTTTCAAATGAAGGTCAATGACAATAAAATGACAGTTCGCCGTATACGAATTTTTTGTTACAATCTAGTTGAAATCTGATTAGAATGTATCAGTAAGACTCTTATATGAATTATGTATTAGGTTACCTGTGTATTTGTTACATTGGTTCTAAAGTTTCGTGTAAATTGAATCAGTAGTTTTACCAAAAAAAAATAAGATACGGCCACAGGTCTTAGCGCGGCAAATTCTCATATGTCATCTAACTCATATCCTTTGTTTATAACACTGAAGTGGTTTCACAAGTGCTGTTTATATAATAAAACACGTCTGTTAATTAACGATTCCAACAATGTTTACGGCACAAGATAAGCATTCATAGAACTCGAGCTATAAGTGGTTTTACCAAGCGGGGTCGGATGACGCATGCGATGACGTAACTGCGGCTGCGACGGCGGGGCGGGAGGGAGTTTACCGTTATTGCGCGCGGGCACTTGAGAGGTTATACTACGTATATTCTGAGACAGGATTGTGAGTTTATCATGGGCAGCATTTAAATATTCTTTGCCAAGTTCCGGGTTATCGAGTTCAGCGCAACTTAAAAGGTTCGTGATGTCAATATCCTCAAGAAATGTGGTGTTATCGAGCACTGTGCCTTGACGAAAATATAGCCAGTACTATGAAGTAACCAGAAGTCTGAATATGAAACTGCGACCAACACGAGCCCATTGTTATTAAATATGACAGCCGTAGTAATATAAAAATTCTTTTAGTTCCTCGATTATTGTTACGTAAAGCGCGTTTAAGTACTAAGTTTTGAAATTTTGAAAGTAAACTTCTGGATATTATTACTTGGGCCAGCAAATTGTTAAGCATTTTCAACCAATCCTCGAATATACGCCAAGACGAAAATAATATTTTAGTTATTATTTGCACGCTAGAGAATTTAGTGTAAAATGTACCATTAGGAAGTACGAGTTGTGTGATGATGTGTAAGTGTAGGTTGTGTGTGTAATCAGAACTGTTTGTTACAGTGAAGTTACAAAAGCATAGAATATAATCATATAAGGAAGAACAATAGTATATAAGCATGCAAGTTATCACTACTCTTAGCAATTCTATTCAATTTGACTGCCTTAGTTTATTTATCTGTATTTCATCGCTGATACGTACATATTCAGAACCGTCCTGTTTCTTCACATACACGTTACCGTTTGATGTCCAGCAATATTTGTAGTTTTCCGTTTTAGCAAAGTCTCTTGCGATGAAGTGAAGTCGCCTAGTTTTGGCGGTCAGGGATTCCGAAACAAAAAGTGGAGACGAGTCATTGTCTATCCCCAGGTGGCTGACTTTCAGCTCGTTTTTTTTGTTGAACGTTTTTGCAGAGGCCAAGAATTTGCTTTTGACTAAGGTTCCACAATGACAGTACAAGTAGAGTTCCATAATGACAGTTGACTTCGCTGGATCTTTCCTATTGGGTACCCGGTACACATCACGCACATCTCTAGAACTCAAGGTAATGTTGAGGCATTTTGAAAGCTGGGTTACATATTTGAAAAGAGTTTCCTTGTTTTCCTTATCTATTCGGGGAATATACTTTAATTCAAGGCTCGTCTTTTTGAGAGCTTTTTCCAAGAAATCACATTTTTGGTCGATGTTGTTTAGTTGTGAAGCAAGGTTATTTCGTTGTTTTTCCAGCCCATCGATTTTAGACTGTACGGAACGCAACTGGTCATTCATGTCTTCCAAAGCTCTCTCAATGTCTTGGTTCGTGCCGCATATCGAAGACGTTTGTTGTTTGACTTCTTCCAGTTGTTTGTTCAGTAGGTCAAACTTTTTATTCTGGGTGTCCTGGAAGTCACGCAGTAATTCTCTCATTTCCATTTTGAAAGCCGTGAGTTCATCAACATCTTCCCCAGAAAGGCGGCGATGCTTGTCTCTCAAGGTTACATTTGGCTGATTGTGATCTTTGGCGCCTTTTTTAAACATAATATTCGAATCAGATACTGACTGTGCTTTATTTAGTGGCGGAGACTGCATCTTGCTTTGTTTATAACAAAAGTATCGAAAAACAAGTTAGCACAAACAGATACCTTGAGATAGATACAAGTACCAGGCGCACAGTTGTAGGTGCAAGCTCAAACAGTCTTTAGACGTTGGTAATTAGGCACTTATTTGAAGAAAAATAAATGTAATATGTATTGACTCACGCGTCGGTGACCTTGGTCCTAATGAGCTTCCTAATGAGATGCGTCCTGATTTGCTTGCGGCAAGTGAAGGCAGCGCCCGCGCAGGTGACAGCACCCCACTGGTTGGCCGTTGCACATAGGGGTATTTTAATTATCTAGGCGGCCAAAAGTCAAAATAACAAAGTTTAAGGAATGCTAATTACATTGACTTCCTGAGGCAGGGGACATTCCAACACACAATAGACCGCCACCCCCACGCTTCTTTTGTTGCGTGTTATCAGGTAAATTCAGTCGAAAGTTGATCATTGAACCTTGTGTACGTGTCTCTTATCGGCTATTTAGAAAAGCGTTAACTTTGTGTGTTAAACTGAAGTTTTCTGTGTTAACCTGGTGCAAAATAGCAATGGATTCGGAAACTACAGGTATGTGACAATCCAAATGTAATATACTTGTTAAAATTTGTTTTATTTTGATATACTTTTAGTGGTCGAGAAATAACGTCTGAAATAAGGATTTTTTTTTCGAAATTTATGTTTAGGAAGCTATTTGTTTTATTATCCGGATAGATCCGGCCACTTTTGTAATTAAAAATATAGACCCTTAAGTAACGAATACTATAAATTAGCCGCGGAATAGCGCGGATGCGCAAAAACGTAAAACATTGAATTTCACGGTCAAAATAAGCTAAATTTGTGAGAAAAAGTATTTATGTCTAAAAACAATATTTACTTGGTCCAGATATAGTGGGTACTTCCGGAATGAGAATAGTGACTCGTAAATCTCTCTTTGATATTATGAAAAATGAAAATTTACGCAATTTGGAAGAAAACTAAGTTTTTTGAGAGACCACCTTTTCACTAGTGACGATCTTACTGAAGATCAGTTAAAAATACTGAAAAACAATTTTGCACATTTTAAATCGGAAATGAAGCAAAGGTGGATTAAATCTCACAAAAAAGAAGAGGCTTTTTTGGAAAAACAACCAACTTTGGCTGGAAGGTACATTCGAAATTCCAGTCGAATCGGCAAATCGTCCAGAGGGCTAATTCACGTAATTTTATGACGCGCCCATGAAGTTGTAGTGCAGTTGCAGTTAAGTTCAAGTTCGAGTGATAAACGGTATTCTTGTAATCTTTGAACTGCGCGTAAGCTGCGCGTGAACTGTACCTCAACTGTACGACAACCAAACTTTACCAAACTTATTATGGTGTGGCCATATGAGAGAAAAAATATTACTCACTAAATAATCGAATAGAATCGATTACATTTCAATGAATATAACGTAATTAAAATAATATCCCAGTACAGATTTTAGTGCTTTTTCTTACTTAGTGGAATACCGATCATGTTGCGTTCCGAAGCACGCACCAAAGACGCGCAACAGTAGAATGCCGATATTGCGCTCGTGTGACGCGAACTTGACGCGAGCGTGTCTGACAGCGGTAGAGAATACGAAAAGCGTTGTTTTGATCGAAACGTAACTGCAACTGCACTGCAACAGCACTTCTTTAGTTACGTGAATTAGCCTACAGGTCGCCCTTGTAAATCGTATGGGAAATCTAGCGAAAGGACCAAAAGAAGAAAAACGGAAGGGATCCGATCTAATGTAGAAGATGGTGTAATACTTCACGCAGCTCAAGTTGAATTAAGTAAATCGGGAAAACGTGATGCTTCCCATGTGCTCAAAGTTATTATGAGCTCTCCGACCCGTGCAACGAAATACAAAAAAGCTTATAATTCGTCTAAATGTGAAAAACCATCGCGTCTAACCTTAACAAGAGGACAGTATGAAATTATAAGAAACACGAACAAAAAGTTCTTTCCATGTTAGAGCTTAATTCAAGAAGCAAAAAAGAGTGTTATCCTCCTCCAGAAACGTGCACGGTAACGAGCACCTGCGCCGAAATCCAACTGCAACCATTAATTGATAGTACCATTACTGTTATTGGTAAATTAATTAATTATTGTATGAATATGTAAATATATAGTGTATGTATATAAGTGTATGTAAGATTAAGTAAATATATAGTGTAATGTAGATAACTGTACGTAAGAATATGTAAATATATGGCCTATTTTCAGCATTTTTATATTATTTTTTTGTTGTATTTGTGTTTTGTTGTTTTTTTTTTTATGAAATTATAAAAGTTATTGTCCGAATATGTTTCGCTTGTTTTATTTCCGTCATTTTAAACCAAAAAACCCGCACTAATATTTTTGGCCGCCTAGATAGTTAAAATACCCCTATGTGCGTTGTCTGCTGTAGGAGGCGGTGCATCTTTGGGTAGGCGGGGTTTCTTTTGTCGAGGGATAGGCCGCTCTTATCTTGTACTCGTAGATGCTTGTAGTTATTGTGTTGACAGCTAACTCTTCGATTTTTATGAACTCCGAATATTTTACTTGAATTTATTGGTTTTTTGAATTTAAATTAAATCAAAATAACAAGCAGCAGCGTTTTTGGTACATGTTAGCTCGTGAACGAGGTCCGGAGGGAAGAGGAATTGCTCCTTTATTATCTATTTTATACCGTGACACAAACGAAATACACAACTAAACACACACACACGCACTCATACACCCACACCGCACATACACATGCACCACACACCCACCCACACCACCCTCATACCACACACACCCATTCCTTACTTAATTACTAAGTGATAAGTTGTCTTTATGTCAAACTAATTTTTTATGCTTACAAAAACTCCTACAAAGTGCAGAAAATTGTCGATGAACTGTAAGAGGAAGGCGCCTGTCTGTAACACAGTTTATACTAGCACAGACACAGTCGTTCAATCTGTCTCAAATAATGCATAGTGTTGTATTTCATGTAATGGCGTTTTCAACCGACTTCCAAAAAGAGGAGGTTCTCAATTCGTCTGTATTTTTTTTTTTTTTTTTTTTTGTGTTTGTTACCTCAGTACTTTCGACTGGGTGAGCCGATTTTGATGCTTCTTTTTTTATTTGAAAGCTGGTGCTTCCCGTGTAGTCCCATTTAAATTTTATTAACATCTGGTGCTGATCTTCGGAGATATACAATGGAACTCTTCAAAAATAGACGGCAAATCTGCCGTGAATGTTGCAATCGCTTGGATGTTTATTGTTTATCCCATATCATGTCGTAACATCACGCCTCTATACTCTGAGGGGGTACACAGATGTGTACAATACACCCAGATTTCGACAGTTAGGTATGTTAAGTTGGTGCGGTCGTGTTCCACGTGCGCCTCAAATGACGTAACATCACGCCTGTATGCTATGAGGGGGTACGCAGATGTGTACAATACACCCAGATTTCGACAGTTAGGTATGTTAAGTTAGCGCGTTCGTGTTCCGCGCGCGCCTCAAAGAGACGTCAGCAAAAGGGACTGTTGTAAAGAGATACTGCGGCCCTGGAACACAAAGGGCTAAGAAGGAACATGGTTAGTCAGTAAAAGTCTGACACTCCCTTCCGCTCCGCCCAGAGCGGGACCCGTAATTTAATTTCCCATCCGAAAAACAAAACATGGTATGTTGTTCCATGTATGTTGTTGGTTTGTTGTTATTGGGGATACGCCAACGCATATACCATGACATGTATTTTTAACAATGTCAAAGAAATTCATGGCAAATATTTGTTTGGGAACAACTAAAAATGGAAAAAT